>CM062809.1:24423107-24834445 GCA_031772625.1 Pinus tabuliformis
GTGCAACATGATGATGAGATGCAGCACAATGATAGGTGAGTAGTCACCTTGGAGAATCAGTTGAAGCGCATGTCTTCAATGATCTCGTGTTCATCTTCTTAGAGATGATCTATGCTCTTATCTAGATAAGTCAAAGTGTTGACTTCTGTTGTAAATGTACTATCTCTCTCTCTCTCTCTGTGTTGAACTATTGAAGAACATAAAAGAAGAATTGATCAAGGGTTTCCCCACATTGGGGTTTGTCCCTGGCTAGCGCTACATCTTGTGTCCTCTTGTCTTAGCTTGTCTTCTGCGATTTATGTTTATGTTCTATCTGTAGTTTATTTTAATGCTGATATGATTGCTAATTTGGAAAAGATATTGAGCTAACTGTGAAAATTGAAATAAATTGCTCTAAGCGTAGAACATACCTAAAATTAATACATACTCTATGCCAAAATCATAGGCCTGGATCTTGCTGACCCATTTCTGTTGCTTCTCCTTGAGCTCTCTCTGCTCCAAAAAGAATTGAAGACTGTTGTGGTCAGTCTTCACCCTGAACCTGTTTCCCACCAGATATTGTCAGAATTTGACCAATGCATGCGTGATGGCCAACATCTCCTTGTCATCTATAGAATAGAGCCTCTCATGAATAAGGAGTTTCCGACTCTCAAATGCTATGGGGTTCCGATCCTGCATCAAAACAATCTCAATGCCCTCATTGGACGCATCACATTCCAGTACAAATGACTGTTAAAAATTTGGCAGCGTTAACACCAGACAACTGCTCATCCCTGTTTGAGGTGCTCAAAAGCCCCCTGCGCTACATCTATCCACTCAAACACACCTTTCTTGGTCAGATCGGTGAGGGGTGCTACCAAATGTGAAAACCCCTTCACGAACTTCCTGTAATAGGTGCAAATGCCCAAAAATCCCCATAGCTCAGTCACACTCCTGGGTGTAGGCCAATCCAGTATGGCCCTGATCTTCTCTTGGTGCACACGCACCCCATCCTCTCCGATGATGTGGCCAAGGTATAACATCTTTGTCAGTCCAAACTCACATTTGGACACCTTGGCGTATAACTGCTACTCCTCAAGAATATGAAGCACCTCCTCCAAATGCCTTAAGTGCTCCTCCCAAGTTCTGCTGTAGATCTTGATGTCATCGAAGAACACTAGCACAAACCTGCAAAATTGCTTGCAGAACACTTGGTTCATGTAAGACTGGAAAGTATTAGAGGCATTGGTTAGCCCAAAGGGCATCACCAAAAACTCGAAATGCCCATAATGGCATCAGAAAGCTGTCTTTGGGATGTCTCGCTCTTGCAGCTCGATGTGGTGGTTGTTGAAATATGTAACTAGGTTCAGTCTTAATAATGACACATGTAATCATGATTTTATGTAGTTGATTAAGAGAGAAAAATAAATTTATTATTGTCATTCTTGAGGCATGGGTTTCATGCTCAAGAGAAATTTCTTTTTATTGGTCAAGCATCCATTGAGTGCTTCTGGGGCTTGTCATTGAGTCTACAAGTCAATTGAGTCATTGTCATGTAAAGAAGACCCTTTTGGGCATGTTACTGTCAGGCCAGGGTAACTCCAGAATGAGCGGGAGAGAAAACTGATTTTATTATTCATTAGCTAACTCATATTTATATACATAAATACAACGGATCAGTTCATCTTCTTGATGACTGTCCAGTTCACCCATCCGTTTCGGATTAGGTGTCAACATTCCCCCCTTAATCTGAAGGGATGTTGGTGAGTCCAAGCATCGTTCTGAATCTTTCAAGCTTTTCTCTTCCAAGCGCTTTGGTGAAGATGTCTGCAATTTGCTCGTTTGTGGAACAATGACGGAGATGGATTGTTTTGGCCTCAACATGATGTCGGATCAGATGATATTTAGTATTGATGTGCTTAGTACGATCATGGAACTTTGGGTTCTTGGCCAACTTTATTGCAGATGTGTTATCAATCATGAGTGGAGTTGATTGTATTTGTTTTACCTGCAAATCTTCAAGAATTTTCCTGAGCCACACAATTTCTTTCGTTGCTTCAGCTGCTGCCACATATTCTGCTTCTGTTGTGGAATCTGCTGGTACTGATTGTTTGCGTGATCTCCAGGAGACAGCTCCTGATCCAAGACTCATAGCATATCCTGAAGTAGATACCCCAGTTTCTTTGTCTCCATCAAAGTCTGAATCAGAGTATCCAATCAGGTTGAAGTCGTCCACCTGTGTATACTTGATTCCAAGGTCTTGAGTTCCCTTCAAGTACCTTAGAACTCTTTTTGCAGCAGACCAATGTCCCTCACAAGGCTTTTGCATAAACCTGGAGAGGATTCCAACAGCAAATGATATGTCTGGTCTGGTAGTAGTGAGGTAGATGAGACTTCCTACAAGCTATCTATACTTTGTTGCATCCTCAAATTCCTTTCCTTCAATAGATGTGAGCTTCAAGTTTTGTTCCATTGGAGTACAAAGGGGATTGCACTCTGTCATGCCAAATCTGTTTAACAAATCTCCAATGTATTTCTTTTGAGAAAGAAATATGGACTTTGGATGTTGGGTTACTTCAATGCCAAGATAGTAATGAACATAGCCCAAATCAGTCATTTCAAAATTTTTTCCTAATTCTTTCTTTATGGATGCAATATAGCTTTCATTGTTCCCTGTCATTAAAGATCATCTACATATACCACAAGATATACAACTGTTTTGCCAACTTTCTTGACAAATAAAGTTGCATCATCATAGATCAAAATTTTGAAGTTGAAGATGCTCAGTTAGTTTTTCATACCAGGCTCGTGGTGCTTGTTTGAGGCCATACAAGGACTTCACAAGTTTGCATACTTTGTGTTTATGTCCTTTCATAGCAAATCCTTCAGGCTGGGACATAAAAACATTCTCTTTAGATCTCCATTCAAGAATGCAGTTTTTACATCCATTTGATGGACTTTCCAACCGTTTGAGCAGCTAGTGCAAAGAGTGTCCGGATGGTGGCCCATTTTGCTGGGGGGCAAAAGTTTCCTCATAATCGACCCCTTCCTTCTGTGCAAAACCTTTTGCCACAAGCCTAGCTTTGTGCTTGTCAAGTGAGCCATCAGCTTTGTATTTGTTCTTGTAGACCCACTTGCAGCCAATTGGTTTGGTTCCAAATGGAGGATCAACCAGCTTCCAAGTGCCATTCTTTATGAGGGCATCATACTCCTTCTGCATCGCTTCTTTCCATTCATCATGAGAAGCAGCTTCTTTGAAGGAAGTTGGTTCAAAATCTGTAGACAAGTTCAATTCACAATCATAAGTAACATCCATATCAACAGGTGAATTAGAGTTATCTACATCACCTCCATCTTGTCGGTTTGTATTTCTGGTTCCTGTTTTTCCAATTTCATCAGGATGAACACTTTTAAGTGTCTTTGTCAGCCACTTTGGGGGACCTTTCTGAGATGGTCCAGGCTGCTCTGTTGATTGAGTTGGATCTGAATCAAGATTGAGTCTCCCAATTCTATCAATTACATCACTTAAAGCATCATCCGTTGTTGGAGTGTCATGCAAGGGAGATTGTTCTTCAGAAGAAGATTCCACATGTTGATCTAGTATAGGAATCCCCCCTTCAAGATGTGGAATCTGATTATCAAACTCTTGAAATGATTTCGGTTTTGTGAATTTATCCAAGCGATCAAGTTGCCGCTCAACAACACTGTCAGATTTGGATGATTCAAGAAAAATGACATCTCTAGATAAAACAAACTTTTTATTTACTTCATCATAGAGGCGGTATGCTTTAGATGTGTTTGAATACCCCAGGAAGATACACTTACGACTTCTAGCACCAAGTTTGTTTCTATGTACCTTTGGTATTAAAGCATAACAAGTGGAACCAAAAATCCTGAGATGTTTTACCGAAGGAACATGTCCATACCACAATTCATAAGGAGTCTTGTTTCTTATAGCACTAGATGGACATCTATTCTTTATATATGCAGCACATAGAACAGCATCAGCCCAAAACATTGTCTTTACATTTTTGAAGAAAAGCATGGATCGTACCATATTCAAAATTGTTCTGTTCATTCTTTCAGCTACACCATTCTGTTGAGGATTATAAGGCACAGTTGTTTGATGTTTAATCCCATGTTGGCGAAGATAGTGTTCAAATTCATTTGATGTATATTCTTTTCCATTATCAGTGCGAATAGACCCAATATGAGATCGTGCATCATTTTCAATCCATTTATGAAAATTCTTGAATGTTTGAAAAGCATCAGATTTGTTCTTCAATAAATGAACCCAACACATTCTGGTGTAATCATCAATAAATGTCATGATATATTTATTTCCATTTGCAGAAGAAACAGGCATTGGACCACATAAATCTGAATGAATGAGTTCAAGCTTCCTATGTGCTCTTGAATTTGAATCATGAAAAGACTGTTTGCTATGCTTTCCTAGAATGCAAGCATCACATTGCTTATGTTTTCTAGGAATTGTAGGCAAACCAACAACACCATTTTTCTTCAACAAGCGGAGACTATCATAGTTTAAATGTCCAAATCTAGCATGCCATAATAAACTTGATGAAAGTGTACCTTCTTCATGATGAGAAATATATGAAAAATGTTGTGCATGAGCAGAGGTTCCTTGCAGTTTAAGAAGTCTTTCTTCTTCTATACCCCTCATGACAAGTGAATGGTCAGATGCCTTTCTTACCTCAAGCTTTCCATCAAACATATGAATGGAGTGACCTTGCTGGCGGATGTGGACCAGGGACAACAAGTTTCTCTTGAGCTGTGGGAGATATAGAACATGATCCAGAAGAAAATCTGGAAGACCAGGCAGTTTAAGCCTGATTGTGCCAAGCCCTGATGGCTTGATTTTTGACTGATCTGCAAAGTATACTGCTCCATCAACATTGTCAGTGAAATCTTCAAAAAAATCTTTCCTATGAGTCATATGACAGGTTGCTCCCGAATCAAGCAACCAGTCATTTTTCGAAGAAGCAAGTGAAGCATTAAACAAATCTTCATTTACTCCAATGTTACATTGTGCCTCAATATAGTGAGCGGATTCAGGTGCTTTACCTTTGTCTGTGTCATCAGTTTTACCTTTCTTCTGGTTTCTTCTCTGCTCAACCTTGTCCCATGGTAGCTTGCATGTAGAAGCATGATGTGATCCATTTCGTTTGCAGCGAATGCAATGCAGATCTGCCTTTTCTGCTTGAGAATGTCTGCCCCCCTTGCCTCTGAAGTATCTTCCTCTTCCTCTTCGTCCACCTCTTCCTCTTGTAGAATCTTGAGCAGGATGCTTTTCTTTATGAGAAAGGCAAACAGTCTCTTCAGAAGATTCAGGGACTGTTTTCTTTCCAAAGGCTTTCTCTCTTTCAGCAAACTTTTTCACAAGAGACTCAAAGGTTATGTCTTTAAGATTTCCATTTGCTTGTAAAGACTCAAGATAATTAGAGTAGGTAGGATAGAGTGCTTTGAGAAAGGCAATAAGAGAGATATCCAGCTCCACCTTAGTGGATTTAATATCATGCATTATAGACTTTATTTCAGATGCAAGAGCAAGGGGATCATTATTTTTCAGTTCAAGAGTGAAGAGTTTAATCATGAGCTGAACAACTTCAAGTGCAGAATGTGAATCATAGAGTTCTTTCAGCTTTTGTAAAGCTTCAAAGGCAGTGGAATAGGATGAAATATGACGACTTACTTCTTCATTTACAGATGCTGCGATCAATGCATAGGCTTTGCTGTTCTTGTTTTCCCAAATGACAAGTTCTTTATCTGATGTACGCTGCACAGGGTCTTTGTCTTCTTCTCCGACACACACTCCTTTCCACAGCTCATTGTAGATGAGGGTGTGTTTTACCATCCGAGACCATTCAGAATAGTTCTCCTTGCCAGTGAGAACTATTCCGACCATAGAGATGATTGAATGCATTCTGTAAAAAATACTTCTGCTTGATAAAAAACTTCCTTACAGCCTTATGCACTATATTTTCTACAAATCCCTCTAATGTGTGACAGAAGGCATCAGAATTTCATTGAAATATTATATCACTTTATGCTTCAATACAGCATTACCAAAAATAAAAAACTGTGCAATATCACTATATCACCTCCAAACTCAAAACTGCCATCATAAATGCATATCAACAGCACAACATTATACCGCCATTAAAATCATCTCTCTTGTACCTACGTCACTATGAAAGATGATCCACATCCGTTCGGCTCTGCAAAAAAACAATGTGGCAGGCCAGCGCAGAGACCAATGCATACCACAATTAATGTAGCATTGACAATAACTAACATGATCTCATTTTTTAATGCAGAAATAATTCACGCTCATCGAACCACCATACACAGTCTTTGATGTCACATACCATTCAAACACATGTAGCAGTTCAAATGCACCAGGTCACGACCTTAAAAAGACATTCAACGCATAATTCACAACATATAACACAACACAATTTCCTGGCATATTAATGGCATATTTGAATGAGATGGCAGCCTTCAATGTAGAGTAGGAAAGAGCCAATGATGTTGGTTATACGAGGAGTTAGAGATTCTAGGAAACGCATCCAAGAGAGGTCGATCTCGCAATAGAGGGATCCCTCCTGCTACATGAGGAGGCCTCGCAATAGATGTACCTCTCAGGCCGATTCAAGCCCGTGCAGATCTACCTAAAGCCGCTGCCCAATGTAAATACCACACAACTTCCGACCAGACAGAGGGTTTGGTTTTTCGACGATGAGTTCAGAGTAATAACAGAACACTCAGAAATACATATAGCGTATTTCCGCTGGCATTTCCAAATGAAACACCCTGCATACATATACTTCTAACTCCGAAAAAGAGAAAGCGAGAGGGTCTGCGAATCACAAAACGCCGGGCGATACCAATAACCTCCACGCTCTTATCGAGCACTCACAATAACCAAGGCCGCGGTCTCAGCAATATTCAGTATATTCACGGCTTTGTAAACTGAAGGTCCGCAGTTCGATCCTGCGTGGAGGCACCAGGCATAGGCCACTGTGGTGATGCTGAGATCAATTCCCCAGCATAGCAACAAAAAAAAGGGTTGGTCTCAGATACGAAATCCTGAGTTCAAATTTCCGCAGAAGAAAAAAAGAGAGGTAGTCCCAGCTATTGAATCGGATTCAAAGAATGGAATAGAGAGCGTTATGGAGAGATTGCAGTGGCGTTTCATGAACCAAAAACGATGCCAGAGGCCATGTCAGAGGCAGAGCAGCGTAGGACAGAGAACATTATGGAATATGGACAGACGCGTTGGCAGTGCTCAGGGCAGAGGAGCGCAGTCTCAGGACAGTGCGCAGTCTCAGGACAGAGGCAGAAACGCTCAGGTATGAGCAGCTCTCAGGACAGCAGGAGTTACAACTATTTCTGGGACCTGTGCTCTGATACCATGTCAGGCCAGGGTAACTCCAGAATGAGCGGGAGAGAAAACTGATTTTATTATTCATTAGCTAACTCATATTTATATACATAAATACAACAGATCAGTTCATCTTCTTGATGACTGTCCAGTTCACCCATCCGTTTCGGATTAGGTGTCAACAGTTACATATTGTAAAGAATTTTTTTTTGAGTCAAACTAGAGTCAAAGACCCTCTAAAACCTTGTCATAATGCTAGAGCAAGTTGACCTTCAAAAGGAACAAGTCGGCCTACCTAGGGGGACAAGTTGGCCTATTAGGGCACTCAAGGACGCCTATAAATAGGAGCATTCAACCTCATTCAAGGATCCATCCATCAAGCATCAAGAAGTTCGATCAAAGCAAGGAGAGGTGACCTAAAATCAATGAAGGAAGATAAGACTTCAAGAAAGAAGAAACCAAACTTTTGAAGATTGTTTTAGGGCTGAAATTCCTCACGTGCGAAGAAGTCTGGGTACGATTTGTTGCAGCAAAGACCGAATTATTGTAGTCACAATAGGAGGCGGAGAACGAGGGTAAGAGAAGCCATCTTGCAAGCTGAGTTGTTGAAGAAGAAGCCACTGTCCAAGCAAAGAAGTGAGAAGGGTGAAAACATTGCATCGTCCCCCACAAGTGGAAACTAGGGTTTTTGCAGTAGCCAAAAATGGCAGGTCAAAATTGCAGCCTAAGGTTGTAGGTCCGAAGCCTAGGTCATAAGAGAGATTACAATTGAAACAAGGAAAACATTGACTTGGTTTGACTTTGCTAGAAAAGGAAAAGGTTGACTTGGTCTTGGAGGAGTCTTCGTCAAGGGTCTAGGTCTTGGAATTCGTCAATTGAAGTTCTATAAGAAGAGAAGAATTCTTGTGGGTTTT
The DNA here is from genome assembly GCA_031772625.1 of Pinus tabuliformis. Classification (NCBI taxonomy): domain Eukaryota; kingdom Viridiplantae; phylum Streptophyta; class Pinopsida; order Pinales; family Pinaceae; genus Pinus; species Pinus tabuliformis. Next base: position 24,431,406 of record CM062809.1, read on the forward strand.
CCTCTCAAGAGGAGAGGTTTTGACCTTGGCTAATAGCCTATATCTTGTGTCCTCTGGTCTCATTGTTCTTTATTGTTTGGTAGTTGTTTGATGATAAGAACACTAATTATAATCAAGTAAAAGAAGAAGATAATCAAGTTAAGCAAAAATACATCACAAGCAATTATCAAAGTTAGAGATATCACCTAATTTAGTTGCCCTTGGATTTCTCAACAATGGTAGCTCGAGCGCAAATCAATCTTAGAGAAGTATTTAGCTCCTATAAGCTCGTCCATCAGCTCATCTATGCGCGAAATCAGGGACTGGTTCTTCAACGTCTTCTTGTTCAAGCCCGGTAGTCGATACACATGCGGAGGGTCCCACCCTTGTTCTTCACCAGTACAACTGAAAAGGAGAAGGGACTCGAACTGGGCCTAATCTGCCCCAAGGCCAACAACCTGTGTATGGCACGCTCAATCTCACCCTGGTATGTCTTGGGATGTTGGTATGGAGTGGTGATCACGACATGCACACCCTCCTCTAACTCAATCATGTGCTCAAATCCTCGGTCAGGTGGTTGACCTAGAGGAATGTCTCCAAAAACTGCTGGGTACCTATCTAATATCTCCTGAATGTCTTGGTGTTGGCCGTGGCTGAGTCACTGTCTCTGTAATTCGAAGCTCCACTGCCCACTTTATGTCCCCATGTGGCAAGTCAGTCTCCATCTGATGTGCTGGCACCGCCTGTGGTGGGTATGGATGCATCCCTCTCAGCAACACCAGATTCCTATCTGGCCCCATGAACTCCATCTCCAGCTTCTTCCAATTTGTAGTGACTCGTCCCAAGGAATAGAGCCACTGGACACCCATGACTTTGTTGGTTTTTGGAACATCGACCACAAAGAAGTGATCGATCATAGAGTAATTTCTCGTAATCATTGTCAAACTAGGGACATACCAGGTGCACTGCATACTCCCGTCTCTTGGCACCGGGACTGAAAACCCCTCAAAGCTCTCAGTCTATATACCCCTCCGCTCCACCATTTGGGCATCAATAAAGTTGTGGGTTGCCCCACTGTCCACCAAAACTGCCACACACTGTCCCTGCACCGTGCCCGTGATCCTCAGCGTCAAATACTTGGGGACTCTCCTCTGTGAAGTGATGACCCCTCCGGTGGGTTTGAAGAGGTCTCCACTAGGTGGTGGTGGTGCTCCTCCTCCTCCGCTACCTCCAATGGTTTGCAACTCACCACCTCCTACATCATCCTCCTGCTCCAAACCATCCTCCGACTCACTGTCAGAAAACACCTCTATATAATGGGCCTTGTCCTTGGTACACCTACGCCCAGGTGCCCATGGCCCCTGACAAGCGAAGCACAACTTCCTCCTACAGAGGTCTCTCCTAATCTCATCATCCAACTGTCCACGCCCCTAAACATCTCTCTGTGGTGGGTTCTAGTGTCTCAGCCCCTCTATGGAAAGGGAGATCGTGGTGGAATTGGTGCCCTAGTCTTGGGAATTGCGTTTTGCAAATCCCTTGTGTGATTCACTGCCTCCTGTAGAGTGGTGGGCTTACTTGCCATCACTAGCCCACGCAAGGGCTCAACCAAACCCTCCACAAAGGTGTAGACCCTCCTGGCATCTGACAAGTCCAATACCATCACTGACACCCTCAAGAACTATGATATGTAATGCTCGAGGCTACCTGTCTACTTGAGCTGGGTCAACTCTCTGAAATGTGCCTCCGGATCCCTCCTGTCAAAATGCTCCACAACCCTCCATGTGAAGTCCTCATAGGAAGTCACACTGGCATGCCCTAGCGTGGTCAACCCATGGAACCACCAATTGTGTGCCTCTCCCTCCAAGTGCAAGGTAGCCATTTTGATGGCTTCCACCTCAGTCATTCGGCTAAGCTGAAAATACGTATCTAACTTCTCAACCCATGCCCTAGCCGTGCACTTGGATGAACCATCGAATGTGGGGAGATACATCCTCCCAATGGTACGTTGCAGCTCTGAGTTCTGTGTGCCTAAACCTCTTGCGCCCTTGACCCTATCATTTTGCTTGAGCTGGCAGAAATCCTGGAAAGTTTGTGCAGAGCTCGAAATTCATCCCCCATCGATTGCGACTCTCGGAAATACTCTCCCATGGGCGTCTCATCCCGCCCAACTTGCTTACCAACTCCTGAAGGTAAAAACATGAGCAATGTAGTCCTGGTTGGCTCACTGAAAGCGTGTGTGCGAGTCAAAGGGGAATGATGGTTATATTGATGGGAAGCCTTGAGGTCTCCCTGAACACAAAATCCCGGTGGACGCTCTTGTCCTGGTTCTGCTGCTTAATCTCTTTCAGCATCTCTTTCTGTCCCTTCGCCAAGTCACTCAAAGCCTTCAAGAGGCTATTGAATGCTGCCTCCTCTTTGCTCATTGGTTCCACCATGTTTGCTTCCTTTATCTCCTGTTCTGGGGCCTCAGTATCAAGTGTGATCTCCAATTCCCTCTCCCGGTTCCTGTATCCTATGTCACAAGGTTCGTTGAACTTTAACCTTGAGGTTCGAATTTTGGCGAACCTTAAAAAAAAATTTGAGGTTCGGCGAACCTCATCGAACCTCATAGCCATTGACCAAGTCCATAGATCAAAAATCATAACTTCCAGTCGCAACTCAAGCTTGTAATTTATCCTTGCAGTTTCCATGTTTGTGATAGCATTTTTGATGTTTACTGATGTTGATTTTTTACTATTTTATAGTATAATTCATTTTAAATTAATATATATATATATATATATATATATATATATATACGAACCTAATGATGAACCTCATCAAAACATTCGAACTCAAACCGAACCTAATCATTGTCGAACCCGAGCCATGTGACATTGCCTGTATCTATGCCTCCAGTAAATAATGTTCTACTTCTCTTCTGTGATCATAGAAGATTTCCCCCATGGCTAAAGCCAAGACCGGTTCTCTGATACCACTGTAATATTCCTGCTAAGAATTAACAATGATAATCAAAACAAAAACACCACATCCAACACAAAAATTCAACATGCAATTAGACACCCAAAAATTTAGCCAAAAACTGCGCCAAGTTGAGCCATTTTATTATCAAATAGGAGTTTACAATATATGTATGGAATGTGTGCAACTGGGCTTGCTAAAGCAAGCTAGACAAACCCCAGGTGAGAAAATGTGCTGCCCGGATGCTAGAAAGTGCCTCCTCTTCAAGATCTACTCTGGCCCTTGAAATCTGCTGCTGCTGGCTGGAAAGGGACTGCTGTTTGACTGTTGACATTCACATGGTTGGCATAATCACCCTGATGACTTATTAGAAAGAGAAATATTGAAGATGCTATTCCTACCTTTCAAAGAATTTATCCTCCTGAGGACTTTCAGACTGAATTAAAGCACAACAGATAGTGAATCTGTTCCTGATGAAGTTATAAAGGATATAAGCATTGGATGTAGTCGTTTTGAATGATGACAAAACTCTGCTTCAATGCGAGTATGATAGGATAAACGAGGATTTGTAAAATATAACAAGAGAAAGTGAGATTACACTTGCAATAATTTTGAAAGCAAGCCTTACAGTCTTATTGAAGTTGAAAGGGATTTCCTATCTGTTAGCAAATGCTACCCAAGGCTCTCTGTATCTCTAGAATTTTCTTGATGTGAACTGGTTAAAAGAAAAACTTGAAATTTCATTAAAAACCCTTCTCAGCTTTGATCATGATGTTGTAGTAAAGGATGAGTACGTTCCAAAGGATTCTTAATCAAAGTCATCTGACAAAGCAACAAAAGGCATGAAAAGCTCACATTTGTTTCTATTTAGAATAAGCTCTTGATCTGTCATTGATGCCAATTGCAGAAATGAAATGGCTTTTACTTGTTTCTTGAGGCATTTTCCCCTGTATTATCTCATGTGTTTTTGGACGTATAAGAGGTGTTATGTGAAGGCAAGCTGATAGTTCTCTTAGAGCTTCTTGGAGTCAGGATCACAGTATGGTTTTGTTTAGTGAAGCACTTGCTGAGAATAATTTTGATGTAAAGCTTTTGAATGATAAAGTGTTGAGGGATCCTAGTTCACCCTTGGAGCAAAATCCATTCTGTTCTGAGGGCATGCAGAAGGTTGGCCTAGCCTGGAGCAGATCCGAATCACCTGGAATCACTTTGTTCTGAGACAAGTGCGAAGGGTTTCTAGGGTAACATTACGTAGGAGAACTCATGTATCCTGTACAGAACTCTGTTGGTCATCTGCGGCAATGTGAGAGTCTGTCCAAGGACTATAATAGACCGGAATTCCCTGAAGAAGTTGCAGAGGCATTGAAGTTGGTCTAGACAAATTCCTGAAGGGTGTTGAATTCAAGAATGAGTACGGTTATCAGTTTAAGTGAGTCAGTATCCTCTCTGGTCGGTATTCGCAGAAGGAATTTCTAGGATTACAGGTTAAATTAGGTGAACTTAGTCCTTAGTCCAAATATAAAAGTAGTTTAAGTCTTGGTGAACTTGGGTTTCATTGGATTATTGAATCTGGAACATATTGCACTGTGGAATTTGTTATAGTATTTTGAATGTTTATTGTGTTGTGGAGAAACAATACTGCTTTCCACAAGATGACATTATTTGAATTTGTTGGTATCAGAGCTGGAAGAATTACAGTGGTATAAGAGCTGAAATCCTGCTAGTTTGGGAGGGTGTCAACCTTGTATGCTTCCGGGCGATACTAGTAACATTACAGTCAGAAAGAATAAGGTTAACTGCAGATCAACCACGGGGAATAGGGAAGATCGAGGAGGACCAGATACCAAAGATATCTTGCAAGTATTGATTCATGGACTGACAGAGATGACAAATTTGATTTTACAAGGGTGGTAGCAGGGACAACAATTAATTTAGGGGAAAATAAAAAAATAGCTCAGGTACTAGCTCAAGGACAACAACAATTAACCCAGTTAATGGCACAACTCATAGGAAATTCAAATGTTGTTGGTAATAATGATAATAGATCACATTTTGGTAATAGGGCTAGTACTGAAGGAAGCAACAACCGTAACCCTGGTCCTACTGTACGCACTAACACTAGGGGCAGCAAGTGGAGGGAGCTTCAGACCCTTACTCCATCAATTTTTAAACCCCAACAACAGACAACGACCCAAGAAGCAGCAGAGAAAAATAGACTCTTTGATGAATACTTTCGGAAGTATGCAACACTAGAAGATAACACTTGAGAAGTCCTAACTTTTTGGGAATACAACAACATCAAATATCAAAATAGACCAAGGGAATGATGAAATCTGGATTTGATGTGCAAGGTAGGAAAGCTGCCCGTCCACTCTTTTGATGGGTCATCAAAGTGCTCAACAAGAGCTTGGTGCAAAAGTTGGACACCTATTTCCAACTCAATTCCATGCAAGAAATAGATGTTATTTAGTTTTCCATGCTACACCCAGAAGGAGAAGCACATGATTGGTGGTATCATGGATTGGTTACATTGGGACATGCAAACAACACTTCTTATGTAGACTTTATGCAAATGTTGATAGATAGATTTGATCGGAATAACCCGGATATACACTTTAGAGAATTGGCACAACTCAAGCAAACCGAATTGCATGAGGAGCATATCACAGAATTCAAACAGACTACAATCATGGTCACAGACATTGTTGAAGAAATAACGATCATGCTCTTCACAAAAGGATTAGTCGAACCCCTATAGGCTGGGTTAAGGCTTTCAACCCTGCAACCCTACAGGATGCCATTAAGAATATTCGAGATATGGGAGGTGCAACACCAAAAGTGAAGGCTCCACCCATGCCACCAATCATTTCAAATGACAAGGGCAAGAAGATATCTCTGGACAACAAAACCAAGAAGGATCAACTAGATGAAGAGACTCGAAACGAGCTTAGAAGAAAGAAGCTTTGTTTCACTTGCAAAGAGCCATGGGAACTAGGTCACTGATGTTTGGGAAAAGGTAAGATTCACTACATTTGACAGTGAGAGTGATACAACGCAACCACCAAGCAAGGAGCTTAGCATCTATGAAGAAGCACCACCCCCAAAAGCAATGAGGAAGCCACTTCCGAGAATTGAAGGAGGTACTATTGCCACTCTCTCAGGAGTTCCTAAATATCACACATTCAAAATCAAGGGCGCTATACAAGGGCAACGTGTCATAGCATTGATAGATGGTGGAGCAACATACAACTTTATCGATGCAGCCGTAGTGGTAAGGAGAGGCATTCTCGTCCAAGAATTTGAGGGCTTTGAAGTGAGGGCAACTAATGGATATCATATGACATGCACCCAGGTAGTTCCACAATTGAGCATCACTCTTGGTAAGTATATGCTTATTGATGATTTTTATGTGATAGAATTGGCAGATACTAATATGGTGCTGGGAGTTCAGTGGTTGTACTCGCTAGGAAGAATTGTGATGAACTACCAAACAATGGAAATCGAATTCCGAGACCCAGAGGTATGAGCAATGGCAGCCCTCGCATGGTTACAACCTAGAAAATGGAGGTCACAACCAAACAAGGAGAAGTCACTTGCATGTCATCTTGTGGAACTACACGTAACAACTTATAATCTAATGGAGTCAAGCATGCGAAACATGACACATTCTTGAGAGACTGGAGAGCCTATCTCTTAGTAGAGTACTACAAGAATAATTTTGCTTGCTACATATTGGATGGACTCATTCATTATGACAGGTATAAGGTGGAAGACAAAATCATCTTCTACAAAAATGAGATGTATTTTGTCCCCGAATCTATGCTCAGGGAGAAGCTTGCCAGAACTACACATAACAAACCAACTAGAATTACTCATTCTCAACTAAAAAACTATACAAGAACGTGTATAGATCAGATCGCTGATGCAAACAAGGGCCACAAAGGAGAGCAAATTTGTGAAATTTCAAGACTGTTGCAATTTCTGGTTATTATTCTCTTATTAATTTAGGTTATTTGTCTTCTGCAAATTATATGTAGCAAATACTGAATAAAACACAATTGCAACTTCATTGAAAAATAATTAACCACGGGAACTGAGAAAATTATGCGCACACACAAATAATGGACACTAATATTTTTTGACAAATGTCCTTAGAAAAACCCCAGTGTGGGAAAAACCAGTTCTACAGATGAGTTATTTTATTATTTTTTAGCAAATCTCTAATGGAGAAAATTACAAAATTGTTCGTCGTAATTTAGCAAACCTTTGTAAAAATATTTTGATCACTTTTGCAATTCAATCTGACCTCCTGGAAGCAACTTGGCCACTCAGATCAAATTCGCCCTCCCTCGGGCTGTTCACTCTAGCTCACACATGCCGCTTGGTAGATGAACTCGACCTTCCTGGCAACTCGAACTAGTTGAGAAATTAACTCTGCCTCCACTAGAAATTCTGTCTTCAACTGACAAATCGATCTCCTTGTGCAAATCGATCTCTCTTACAAGTTTCTCTTTGCCCTGGCACTTTGTTCTCTCTGAGTAATTCGCATTCCCTGCTAGGGTAATTCGCACCGCTGCCTGGGGCAACTCTCATCTCTCGGAAATTAGCATCCTTTTGCAAAAAAATCGATCTCCTTGTCTCTCTGGAAATCGCTGTGAGGAATCTCTTTGGTGATCTCGTCTCCAACCACTATTGATCTCTCTCTGCTGATGCCCCTGCGTTGCCTCTACACCCTTGCTATCACTACAATTCTGTGTCTCGATCTGTTCATCAAATGACCCAACGATCCCCTCTTATAATCTCTTGTTGATGAATCAACGACCATGATCTAAGCTCAATCAATGGCTAAGATCATCTTGACCCCTTCAAGTGACTTTTTTGGAAGTCTCTAGAGGAAAATCGATTTACCCCAATTAATACTGATTAATTAAGCTATTCCCTAAGTTAGACCTAGGAAAATTAATTAATTGCTTAATTAATTCTACTCAAGGTCTTTTCTCATGATTTGTTTTTTGGGTATTGGAGAAAATGTGTTCCTTAGCCTCATAGACACAATCTGAGACTACAACACCTGTCCGTGCTACACAAACTAACACTTCCTCTTAGTGAGGAATGTGTTCTACATAACACCCAAGTTGTTTTTGACAAAGATGAATCTTGCTTTTCCCAAAGCCTTCGTTAGTATTGCTACCTGCTCATCTGTGGCTATATACTGTAGTTAAACAATTTTGTGCTCCACATAGTCCCTTATGAAGTGCTATATGATGTCTATATGCTTGGACTTGTCGTGAAACACTAGATTCTCTGGCATCCTGATGCAACTTTGATTGTTGCAGTGTCTCATCGTCATCTTAACCCTTTGACCAAACAAGGCTACTAGCAACTTACAAAGCCATAGAGCCTTGCATGTAGCCATGCTCGTTGCTTTGTACTCTGCTTTTGCAAAACTTAGTGCCACAGACTCCTGCTTCCTGTTGTATTAAGAAACAACTCCTAATCCCACGCTGAAGGAACACCCTGAAGTGCTTTTCCGATCCACTGTGTTACCTATCTAGTTTGCATTAGTATAGCCAACCAACCTAACACCAACACCTCGAGTATATTTGATCCCATACCCGATAGTGCCACGCAAGTACCTCATCACATGTTTTGTCGCTGTCTAATGCACTCTCTTCATCTCTACCATGAACTGACTAAGAGAGTTTACAACATAGGATATGTTTGGCTTGGTGTTGACTAGATACATGAGAGAGCCTATCAACTGGTTGTACAACGTGGGGACCACATCCTTCTTCCTAGATGCATCTACCTTCCTCGAATTCGTGATCATGGGAGTAGACATGGTTTTGCACTCCTTCCTAAATCTCCTCGAGATCTATATGCAGTATTTCCCTTGACCAAGGAAAATATCACCATCCGTCTGCCATACTTCCATGCTTAGAAAATTGTGCATGAGCCCCAAATCCTTCATCTCGAACTTCGTTGCAAGGTCCCTCTTGCACTCCTTAATGAGCCCCAGTGAACCTGCAAGAAACAAGTCGTCCATGTACAAGACAAGAATGAGAACCTCACCCCCAACCACCAAGTAGTAGAGGTTTGTGCTCGCCTCACTCTTCACAAAATCCATGCCTTGCAAGTATCTGTCAATGTGCTGATACCACGCCCTGGGAGCCTGCTAGAGCCCATACAAGGCTTTCTTCAATCCGCACACATGGGTCTCTCTGCTGTGTGCCACAAAGTCCTTTGATTGTTCAACGTACACCTCTTCCTCCAGTTCACCATTTAGGAACGCCGTCTTGATGTCCATCTAATGGATTTGCCAGCCCATCTGTGCTGCTACTGAGACCACGACTCATATAGAAGTGTACCTAGCCACAGGAGCAAATGTCTCGTAATCTATTCCATTCTTCCAAGAGAGCCCCTTGACCACGAATCTAGCCTTGTATTTCTCGATGCTGCCATCTGCACTTTGCTTGATCTTATAAATCTATCGTGATCCAACCACCGCTCCATCTTTCGGTCTCGGTATAACCTCCACACATTGTTTTTCATAATCAAGGAATACTCCCTCAACCATGGCATCCCACTTGACTATAATCCTCCTGGCGCCTAAGAGGAAGATCCCGTATGTATTCGAGGTTTTGCTGTAGCCAACAAAGTAACCTCACTCTGCAGTCTAATCCAACTTCGAACATGTCTCCCCTAGAATGTGACAATACGCTAGGCCTCCAAATATCCCAAAGTGATTGACATCTGGCTTCTTCCTGGTATCCTCGGGTGTCGTCTTGCCAAGCGCTCTATGTGGGACCCTGTTTTCTATATATACCGCAGTACTGCATGCTTATGCCCATAAATATCGTGGGAGATCCTGGTCATTCAACATAGCTCGCGTTGCTTCAGAAATAGACTAGTTCTTCCTCTCAGCAACCCCATTTTGCTGCAGGTTGTAAGGAACGTCCACTCTCTTTTCAATTCCTGCCCTGGTAGAGAACTCATGGAACTCCTTGCTTGTGTATTCACCTCCATTGTATGACTGAAGAGTCCAGATATTTCTACCTGTTGCATTCTCAACTAGAGCCTTAAACTTCTGAAAGTGACTGAAGACCTCATTCTTGGTCTTGAAGAAATAGATTTAGGTCTTCCTAGAGAAATCATCAATAAAAACAACAAAGTACTCTTATCCCCTGAGATATTTTGTTGACTTTGGCCCACATATTTTTGAATGCACAAGGTCAAGCATGCCCCGCAATTTGTTGTCACTCCTTGGAAAAGTTGCTTTCACAAACTTTCCCAACACACATCCTTTGAAAACATTGTCATGCTTTGTGCTCACCTCTGGAAAACCTATCATCGTCTCATGAAGCAGTTTGAGTGCTCCATGATGAATATGGCTTATCCTCCTATGCCATAGCCCCCCATGATCCTTCAGACTATTGCTGCTAACTAGTGCCTTGGGAGCATCCATTTGCAACTTACACAACATGCTACTCCTCACTCCAAATGCTATGGGTGACTTCCTATCCTTGTGCTTCAATAACGCCTTTACCCCTCTAAAGATAACATCGTATCCTTTGTCTTGAAGGACTGATACAGAGATCAAGTTCATCCCCAAGCCTGGCACATGCAACACATCATGAATATGAATCACCTTGCCATTCTCCCTCTAAAATATAACAGTCCCTCCAACAACTGGGTTGTACTTGGACTTGTTCCCCATCTGAATCTAGAATCTAATGTCCTCCTCCTTGTAACTGAGAAGTACTCTCTAACTCTTGTCATATGAAATGATGCTCCACTATCTATATACAAGACACCCTGTGAAGTTGAGCTAGACATGCAGGCTATTAATGTGAATTCTTGTTCCATCCGACTAGAGAGCTCATATGCATTCGCTGAAGTTGCTACTTGTTTTGCGCCGTTCTTCCTCTGTGGGAAATCACCGACACAATGGCCCAATTCGTAACAACCATAGCACTTGACCTTTGATAGATCCTTCTTCTTTTCTCCTTTTGAGCCTTGACCCTTACTGGATCCTTTCTTCACCTTTCCCTTTCTTGATAGGGTGACATTTTCTTGCTCCTTTTCCACTTTCGATGCCTTGTTGCTGCTACTGGTGCCATTGACCAAGCTGAGCCTAAGCTCCTCCTAAGTGAAGTCACTCAATAGGTGGCCCCATCTTGGAAGTGTATCTTGCCTAGAAATCACTTGGATGAACATACACCATTCTTTGGAAAATCCATTCAGTGTTATGTGCACTAGCTCATCGTCACAAGGCTTGCCTCCTACTGTAGCTAACTCATCTTTGGCAAGTTGAACTTTGGTGAAATAGGAAGTCATGTCTTATCCTTTCTACTGCTTGATGATGCTCCTCAACTTCTCTTTGAGAATCATCTTCTTGTTTTCTGAAGGATTATGGTACAGTTTAACTATGGCGTCCCACATCTGCTTCGCTGTGTCTTTTTCTGCGATATGTGGAACAATATGGTCCTTGACTCCGTTAAGGATAATCCTCTTCGCTTTGGCATTCTCCTTTTTGTAGGTGGCCTATTGCTGTGGATTTGTCGGTATGACAGTAATATTCTCTGCATACTTCTTCAGTCCATACTCATCCAATAGGAATGACATTTTGGATTTCCAAGCGCCAAAGTTTAGAAGCTCCATCCTATTAGTTTTTGTAGCATCGGATGTGTTCTAGCCACTAAGTTTGGTGGAGAGGCAAGAATACATGGGATCTCCAAAACCCAGAAATCATTTTTGGAAATTCCGCCTAGAAATGACTTAATTAGATTATTAACTAGTTTTTAAATATTTCCTAAGTCCAAATTTAGGAAGTATGGTTAATTAATTAATATTAATTAAGTCATGGTGAGAATCATCTAGAAACTCATACAGATAGATCCGGAGATGATCCTAGCCATCGATTATGTTTTTAATCTTGGCCGTTGGTGCTCCAACAGAGGATTATAAGAGGAGGTCAATGTTGTGATGGAGAAATCACTTGAGACACTTGAGCAGTTCGATTTCTAGAGTAGCAGTGTTCAATGGCGGAGTGAGCCAAAGATCGAAGTAGTGAGTGAGGGGCAAAGACAATGACGCTGGAGGAAGTATTCCAGATCCAGCGAGTGCATCTGTAGAGAGGCAGCAGAGCCACAAAGAAGCCGACGTAGGGGTAGCTCAACAACTTCTAGGGGCAAGTTCGATTTGCTGAGAGGGAGATACGTCTTCAGTTCTAGAGGCTGGGAAGAGTCCCAGACAGCTGAAGAAGCATCTTTCTAGCCAGCAAAAGGCATAACAACTTCATTAGAGACTAGTCAGAGGCTTGACGTCCAGCAGGCTGCGCAGAGGCTGACGCAAAGGGTCATAGGGCCGAGTTTTTGAAGGCAAGTTGTGCTAGGAGATTATCTGTGGGGTGAGGAAAATTCCTTACTAGATTTTTGCCAATATTTTTCCTTTGTAGGATTGCCAAATTGCGACATCCAGTTGTACTCAAAATTTCTCACTGCTGCATAATAATAAAACCCTCGGCCACTGCACCGGCTTTCCCAAGTTAGGTTTTTTCCTGGGACTTTTGTCCAAAAATAATTGTGTTAATTTTATGTGTGCTAGCATTTCTTAGCTTCCAGCGTTTTATTTTTCCACAGTGTTTTATTTGTGAAGGTTGCAATGTGTTTGTTTCGATATTCGCTATAGCAAATAAATTGTTAAATTAATTAACAATTAGGAGAAATAATACCAGTTGATGCAATAGGGTTCCGGTTTGGAATTTTCACATGGTATTAGGGCGCAGTTGATTAGCTGGAGAGCTTAGAAACAAAGCAGAAGGAATTTTCGCTGCTCAGTGTGGGTAGCAGGTCGAAATTCCCAAGGGTAGCGTAGTCTTTTGCCATAGAGGCCGAGTTGCTTGAGGAAGACTGATTTTTCTGAGAGGGGCAGAAAAAATCGATCCTTCTAGATCGAGTGATTCCAGAGGCAGAGCGAGCAACTCCAATTTTTTATTGAGCAGATCTCTAGCTGGACGTAGTGGTTTTTGCAGTAGTTTGTTAGAGCAGAGCTATTGTCAAGGTGGAGGAGAGAAGAGCACACACAGAGGGAAAATTTTTCTCAGGGAACTTCTAGTCTCAAGAAGTTCGATTTTCCTTGCAGATCGACAGTAGTTCTGAGTAGATCTTCTCACTCCAAAAGGAAGTGCGAATAGCAGAGCAGCAGTTGAGCAAAAGGAAAGAGGAATTTTTCCACAGTTTGTTGAGATGGCCACTGCTGGTCTTCGTGATTAGGACAGGTTGGATGGAGATTCCAACTATGTCATCTGGTAGGCAAGGATGTCCTTCCTTCTAGATGAATATGGTCTGGAAGCCTATATTGATGCAGTGGTGGTGGTTCCTCAGGATGCAGATCAACAAAAAGAGAACAAGAAGGAGATGGCACGCACAAAATAGTTGATCCTAGATGGAGTCCGAGATCATGTTGTTTCACATATAGTTGGAAAAGATACTGCCAAGCAGATGTGGGATGCTCTCTCCACATTGTATCAAGGTACTTCCAAGTAGCGGAAGAAGTACCTAGAGGAGAAGCTGAGACTCATCCATATGTAGAAAGGGGAAGGCATAGACCCCTTCCTTACCAAGATTCAGGAGGTACGAGACCAGTTGTCAGTTGTTGGGCAGCACCTCATCCCACAGAGCTAGTGCAATTGGCACTCAACAATGTCTCAAAGGAGTGGCAGATCTTTGTCCAAAGCATATTGGGTAGAGATAAGCTACCATAATGGGATAGAATGTGGGCCAATTTGCATTAGGAGGAAGAGAATATGGCCCTCGCATATAAGGGTTCCCGTCAGGGACAAGGGGAGCAAAGAAAGAAGAAGAAGGACCAGTCAAAGGTCAAGTGCTTCAGGTGTGGTGAGCTCGGTCACTACAGTAACCAGTGTCCTCTAAGGAGGAGGATAAGGAGGACAAGCAGGTAGCTTTTGCAGAGATTGATAGACTTTCCTCCAGGCTGGAGGAAGGCTTCACGATGTTCACTGATATACTCTAGGAGTGAGGTGGGCTGACTTGGTGTTGTAGCCCCAGAGCGCTACAGATGGGCAGGATCCTTGAGAAGTCCACTTCATGGATCATTACCCGGCTATGGGGGCCCACAATATTTAGTAGTAGGATGGATCAGTGGCAATTGATGCTTTTAGATGCTAGAGTGACAATTGCATAGACTAGTAGGGTTAGATGTTGGGGAGTGCAGTGCAGAGTTGACAACAGTGTAGAGTCAGCAATAGCGCAAAGTCTCCAATGGACAGTGCAAAGGCTAGTAGTAGTCAGAGGCTCAGGTGACAAATTCATTATACCGATCATAGTTGATTTAGTATTTTGGATGCTTTTCAGTTGCAGATGTTGCAGTTGCAGCAACAACAAATGAGAGGGAGTTGCAGTACAGATGCAGTGTTGGCAACAGTATGGCAGTGTCAGTGATAGCACAAATGCAGCGTATATTGGAGTTGTGCAGTGGTTGGTGGGTGGTATGGCTAGGCATCATCAACGTGACAAGAGATGATGTAGAGACAATGTAATGTGGTAGGGAGTGCAACACTAGAACACATTCCTCGCTAATAAATTCTGCCTAGAAATGAATTAATTAGATTATTAACCAGTTTTTAAATATTTCGCTAAGAGGGAGTGTTAATTTTTGTAGCATCAGATGTGTTTTAGCCACAAAATTTGGTGGAAAGGCTAGAATACATGAGATCTCCAAAACCCAGAAATCGTTTTTGGAAATTCTGCCATGAAATAACTTAATTAGATTACTAACCTTTTTAAATATTTCTTATCTAAACTTAGGAAATATGGTTAATTAATCAGTATTAATTAAGTCAAGGCGAGAATCATCTGGAAACTCATACAGATCGATTCAGAGATGATCCTAGCCATCGTTTATGTTTTAATCTTGGTCGTTGGTGCTCCAACAGAGGATTATAAGTGGAGGTCGATGTGGTGATGGGGAAATCACTTGAGACACTTGAGCAGTTCAATTTCTTGGCAGATCGATTTCCAGAGTAGCAACAGTCAGTTGTCGGAGTGAGCCAAAGATCGAAGCAGTGAGTGAGGGGCAGAGACAATGAGGTTGGAAGAAGTATTCCAGATACAACGAGTGCATTTGCAGAGAGGCAGAAGAGCCACAGAGAACCTGACGCAGGGGCAATGCAACAACTTCTAGAGGCAAGTTCGATTTGCTGAGAGGGAGAGACATCTTCAGTTCCAGAGGCCGGGAAGGAGTCCTAGAGAGCCGAAGAAGCGTCTTTCCAGCCAACAAAAAGCTGAACGACTTCATCAGAGATCAATCAGAGATTTGACGTCCAGTAGGGTGTGCAAAGGGTCAGAGGGCCAAGTTTTTGAAGGCAAGTTATGTTGGGAGATTTCCTGTGGGGTGAGGAAAATTCCTCACTAGATTTTTGCCAGTATTTATTCTCTGTAGGATTGCCAGATTTCTACATCCAGTTGTACTCAAAATTTCTCACTGTTGCATAATAATAAAACCCTTAGTCGCTGCACTGGTTTTCCCAAGTTGGGTTTTTCCGAGGACTTTTGTCGAAAAATATTTGTGTTAATTTTATGTGTGTGTGCTAGCATTTCTTAGCTTCTAACATTTTATTTTTCTGCAGTATTTTATTTGTGAAGGTTGCAGTGTGTTTGTTTTGATATTTGTTGTAGCAGATAAATTGTTAAATTAATTAACAATTAGGAGAAATAATACCAGTTGCTGCAATAGCAATGTTACTTGGGAGCGGGAGCGGGAGTGACCATTTTCAGAAGCTCCCGGTTTGGGAGCGAATCCCGGAGCGATTTTTTAAAAATATATATATTTTTTATATTTTTTAATTTTTGATACATATATGTCAACAAAAACATGTAGAATGATGAATTAGATATAAAAAAACATAAAAAAGCATAGATTGAACCATATAACAACAATCATCTAGAAGTTATAATCTTCATCAACCACGTCCGCAAGTTAGTAACATAGTAACATACAACATATTGAGTCTCATGATTCATCAATCTTAAAGTTTCAAGCTTTCAAAATTCAATATATAACATTTATCATCATTGATCACCAAAGTTGTACTTGTAAGCTAAGTGTAACCATTACAACAAATAATATCTAACATGAAATGAAATGTTATAAAATGAAACGAAATGAAACAACTTTCAACTTTCATGAAGCATCATATTCATAATTCATTACTAATGAGTTATAATTGCCAACTTCAAACTTAAATTGTCATATATTGTTTAAAAAAATATCATAATAAATATGAAAGAGTCAATAGTTATAAAAGCTACTAGAAACTAGAGAAGAGAAGTAAATCTATTATCTATTTCTTATGCTTGGGCCTCTTGCCACCACGAGAAATGTCTAATTTTTTAGTCTTGTTGCAAAATCAGGATCTTTGTCATTAATATCACCCTCCAAGCATTAATATCCAGAGGTATCTTTGTCATTACCTTTGTATCTGTATAGGGATCTTTGTCATTAATATCACCCTCTAAGCATTAACATAAGATAGAAAAAGCATAGCATGTCAAGTCAAGATTTTGTTTGAGTGATGCGTACATTTTTAGAAGGGTCATGATAGAGGAGTTCGACAACCAATGTCACTAACATCAAGGTACATAGAGGGATTGGTACTCTTGATTAAATATGAGTTCCATACCCTAATACATGACAAAATTCAATGGAAACATTGCAATCCCCCAATCCTGAAATCCTGAAAAACTAATAAGTCTGCTGGATTTTGAATGAAATCTAAAATTCTACTTTCTCCATATGAAATCCAATGAGGACGAAACCACTCTCAAACATCCTGAGTCATTTCATGGTAATGTTAAAAATTTAAGTAAAAGGATGAAAATGAAAATTAAAGAAAATGTCACTTTTACTTTAAGAATTTAACATTACCATGAATAGCATATCAATACTAGGGCCTAGACTTGATCATTAAGTTGCCCCACTCAAAAACTATTTGTTTCTTTAAAAAAAAATTGCATTTCGAACATTACTACAAAAAAAAAATGCAAAAAAGGCAAAACGCTCCCGAAAACGCTCCCGAAAAGGCAGGGAGCGAAATTTTTTTTAGGGAGCGCGCTCCCGAAATCGGGAGCGATTTCGGGAGCGCGCTCCCGACCCGCTCCCGCCCGGAGCACGGATCGGGAGCGGGAGCGAGGGGGGGGGGGCGCTCCCCCGCAACACTGTGCAATAGTGTTCCAGTTTGGAGTTTTCACACATCCAACTTGGCCTGATTTCTCAAATCTGTTGTGACCATCTCTGGAAATTTGCTAAACTCAAATAAATTTGGAGAATAAACTAAAGCACTTGAACTGGGTTAAAACCCTCGATTTTTCTTTTCCTGTGCTTGTGCAGATCCTCCTTCTACCATTAGATCTACTCTAATACCATGTGAAATTTTAAGATTGTTGCAATTTTTGGTTATTATTCTCCTATCAATGTAGATTATTTGTCTTCTGAAAATTATATGCGGCAAATACTGAATATAACACAATTGAAACTTCATTGAAATATAATTAACCACAAGAATTGAGAAAATTATGCACACACAAATAATGGACACCATTATTTTTGGACAAATGTCCTTGGAAAAACCTGTGTGGGGAAAACCAGTTTTGCAGATGAGTTATTTATTTTTCTTCAACAAATTTTTGATGGAGAAAATCACAAAATTGTTTGTTGTAATTTAGCAAACCTCTAGAAAAATGTTTTGATCACTTTTGCAAGTCAATCTGACCTCCTGGAAGCAACTCGGCCCCTCAGATCAACTTCGACCTCCCTTTGGCTATTCGATCTGGCTCACATGTGCGGCCTGGCATATGAACGCGACTCTCCTGGCAAGTCACACTAGCTGAGACATTAACTTGACCTTCACTGGAAATTTTGACTTCAATTGGAAAATGGATCTCCTTGTGCAAATCTATCTCTGTTGCAAGTTTCTCTTTTCCACGACACTTCGTCCTCTCTGAGAAATTCACACTGCATGCTAGGGTATTTCGCACCCCTCCCTGGAGCAACTCGTAGCATTGGGAAATCGACCTCCTACAGAAAAATCGATCTCCTTGTCTCTTTGGAAATCATTGTGAGGAATCTCTCCGGTAATCTTGTCTCCAGTCACTTTTGAACTCTCTCTGTTGATGCCCCTGTGATGCCTTTGTGCCCTTGCTATCACTGCAATTTTGTGTCTCGATCTCTTCTCCAAATGACCCATCGATCTCCTCTTATAATCATCTTGTTGATGAATCAACGACCATGATCTAATCTCAATCAATGGCTAAGATAATCTTGACTCCTTCAAGTAACTTTTCTCGAAGTCTCTAATGGAAAATCCATTTACCCCAATTAATACTGATTAATTAAGCTATTTCCCTAAGTTAGACTTAGGAAAATTAATTAATTGCTTAATTAATTCTAATCAAGGATTTTTCTCAGGAAACTTTATTTGGATATTGGTAAATTGTGTTCCTTAGCCTCATAGACACAATCTGAGACTAGAACACATGCCTGAGCTACACAAATTAACAAAATTGTACTAATAGATCCTTCCAAAAAGCTTAAGGAAAGAAGTGTACAGGTCGCATTGATTATAAGGGGCACTTCAAGGGACAAAAGTGCCTTTTGGAATCCCACAATTACAGGAAAAAAGGATCTGATCCATGACAATAAGAGGATTCACAACCCATCTCTAAATCAGGTAGTCGTTATGAAGGTTGCCAAATCATTCTTGTTGAAGGCAAAATGTTGCAAGATTACAAGAGGAATTGCTGCCACTAAACTTTTGCGGGTTGATGGTCCATTTTCCCTCACAGGGTTGGAGATTTTCAATTACCAGCCACGCTTAAATGACATCATCCAAGAAATTGGACATAAGTCACTTTAAAAGGGAATGGTGCCAACAACAATGTATGGACAACATGTGAAAAATACTGCAAAGGGTTCACTATTTAAGGAAGGATTCACCACCAACAAACTGTTTCTAAAGACTTATAGCTGCATCTTTTGCACAAACCTCACTAATGATGAAACAAGTGGAAAAGCAACTATGGCATGATGGTGATCCTTGTCGGCACACTAATTATCCAGCAAAGGAAGGAAGTTACAAAGGTTGAAGAAAAGTTTCACCCAAATTTGTCATTGCTTGGGGACAATCAATGTCGGGAAGGGAGGACTGTAATGTCCCCAAGGGATTAATTGGCCCAAGGGACAAAGTAGCCTATCGATCCCCATAGGCTATAGTCATTGATAAAGGTGAAAACCCCAAAATACTCAAGTTTTGGGGCAGTTGGGGCGAAAAAGCCCAAAGATGGGGTTTGTTGTGAACCCCACTCAATTGATTAATGAGAAAAGCCCCACCAAGGAAATCTATAAATGCAAGAGGGTTAGATTCAATTGTGGGCATTATTGGATTGGATTATTTGTCTCTGTTTTGTTTGAGCATGAGGCTCTAAGGGTTTAAACCCATTTTCTCTTTGGACTAGTTTCAGCGGAGGTGATCTCACCTTACCTATTCATTTTCTTTTGTTCTGGCACAGGGATTTAACTATCTAAGGGAGCAACAAAGTATTTTGGGAAGGATCTAAGGGGGAAAGACCTCGGAGGCAAGCCGAGAATCTCCTAGAGCTGAAGATCATCTCTCTGAGGCCGGAATTGAACAACAGATTCGAGGGAAACCTTCAATCTGGAAATTATGAGGTAAGCTATGCAAAGTCCGGAGGATCTGCAAGTCTGTCTAAGATATACAAGAACAAACCTCTTAATCTTTTAAGACAGGTTGACACCTTTCTGAGATTTGGAGGAGGATTTTATTTTATTTTATTTTTTTTGTTTCCTTTTATTTCTTCTTTTGGTTTCTTCCGATTTAAGGCTGGGGCATGTGAGTCTGCTCCGAGGTATAGCAAAAGTGAATTGTCTGAACAAGTCGAAGATCTGAAGCTGAAGGTTTGCAACGAATTGTTCTAAGATAGGTCGAAGTACTCCCTAAAGCTAGACGTTCACCCTTGGAGCAAAATCCATTTTGTTCTGAGGGTACGCGGAAGATTGGTCTAGCCTGGAGCAAATCTGAGTCACCTGGAATCACTTTGTTTTGAGACAAGTGTGGAGGGTTTCTGGGGTAACATTATGCAGGAGAACTTATGTATCCTGTATAGAACTTTGCCGGTCATCTGATGCAATGCGAGAGTCTGTCCAAGGATTATAATAGACGGAAATTCCTTGGAGAAGTTGTGGAGGCACTGAAGTTTGTATGGACAAATTCTTGAAGGGTGCCGAAGTCGAGAATGAGTACAATTATCAGTCTAAGCGAGTCGTTATCCTCTCTGGTCAATATTTGCAGAAGGAATTTTCAGGACTGCAGATTAGATTAGGTGGACTCAGTTTTTAGTCCAAATATAGAAGTAGTTTAAGTCTTGGTGAACTCGGATTGCACTAGATTATTGAATTTGGATCATTTCGCACTGTGGAATTTGTTATAGTATTTTGAATGTTTATTTTGTTGCGGAGAAACAATGTTGCTTTCCTGAAGATGACATTATTTGAATTACTTGGTCATTATTTGAAATAAAAAGAAGAATTTGTTGGAAACCCTGGTAAACCCTAGGGAAAAATTTCCTCGTGTTATTACAGTGCAATACATATTAGCAACAAAATACATAATCAATGAGGCTCTAAATGGCTTCTAGAGTCCAAAAACAATGCTATAAGCTATGGGGCCATTGCCAAACTACAAGTCTACATATCAATAATCAATGTGATCACTTCTCATCATCGTCAAACTAATCACCACTACTTGACATGGGATCATTAACTGGAGCTACGTAAACATCATCTGGCCCAGAGTTTGAGGACTCCTCAGACTCCTCTACAACCTCAGTAGTAGTAGTAGCAACAACAAAATTAGACATCAAAATTACAAGTCACTGATTAACGTGATCCCATTAGCCAACTACAAGTCTACATATCAAACTCATCATCATCAAACTCATCACCACTACTTGACATGGGATCATCAATAGGAGCTACGTAAACGTTATCTGGCTCAAAGTTTGAGGACTCAGACTCCTCTGCAACCTCAGTAATAATAGTAGCAACATTAAAATTAGACATCAAAACTACAAAGCACTGGTCAACATGATCACTCATCAAACTCAACATTGATTCATCACTACTAGAAATGGGATCATCAACAAGAACTACATAAACATCATCAGCTCAAAGACTTCATACTTGGATTGCTCAACCTTATAATATGGTAGAAATTGAAAAAGTTTAGCATGCCTAACCAATCAATGCCACCAACATCAAGGTATGTAAAGGGCTTCATGCTCTTTATCAAATGCCAACCTCATACCCTCACACATGACAGAATCAAATCAAAACATTACAATCCCCCAAATCCTGAAATCCTGAAAACCATTAAGTCTGCTGGATTTTGAGTGAGATCTAAAATTCTAGTTTCTCCATATGAAATCCAATGAGGTCAAAACAATTCTCAAACATTCTGAGTCATTTCATGGTAATGTTAAAAATTTAAGTTAAAGGATGAAAGTAAAAGTGACATTTCCTTTATCTTTCATTTCATCCTTTTAGATATTAGTTATCTTGCCAACATTGCTAGGGTTCAGTTAGTTTTTTTGTTTAGGTTTAGGGTTTATAAGGGGGAGGATTGGTTTTATGGCCAAGGGGGGCTGTTTTGGAAGGAAAGCCACCCCAGGTTTCCTCCAAAACAACCTGAAGAACCACCATTGATGGTCCCAGACTGCCCACAAATGTAAGATCTAACCATGCTGGTAATGACCCAGCCAGTTTATGACATAACTGCCCAACTGGCCGGTTTATGACCAGTTTGGTACCAAACCGGGGTCTGCCTAGGCCCGAACTGGGTTCATTGGCCAGGTTGACCCCCAAGCCTAATGAACCGGCTGGTTTGACCCGTTAGTAGTTTGACTCAACCGGTTTTAAATACTATGGTGCGCGCACACAAACACATATGTGTGTGTGTGAGAGAGAGAGAGAGAGAGAGAGAGAGAGAGATGTAACATATTTTTGAAATATATGATGATGCTGTATTTTTTAGTGTAGATAATTAATTTGACATATTTTTAGGTCAAATTTGTAGTTAAAAAATATTTGTATCTGAGTTTTGTTTGAATATATGAAGTTATAACAAACTTTACTTTCTTTTCTTTGCTGAACACAATGATGATTTTATAATGTTCTTTGCAATGGTGATTTTTTTCAAATTTCACTGGCCCTGAATTTGAACATGAACACGAACCAGGTGACTTAGCGTGTGCACACATACACACACTAGATAGATCCATGTTAACCCTGGACATATTAAGCATCAAGAGGTTTGCATGGATCCTGGATTAACAATGAAGATGTATCAATGCTAGTTATACCCACAAACACATATGCACATACACAAAAGAACGTACCATCTGCATATACACTCACATACATATGTTTGCTCTACATGCTTGTCTGTCCAAAAATTGTTTTGTTGAATACTGCTGCGTGTATATACTGATTGAAATTGGCTGTGTAGACACATGGTAAATATCATATCAGTTATCATAATTGCTTGAATTGAAGATGTTATCAATAGGCAAGGTGTTAGCCCTTAAACGATAACTGGGTAATTGTCAGCTGAGTATTGGTCATTTCACTAAAATCTAGTGAATTGAAGAAGTTAAAGGTAGCAAATCTTTATACAAGACTGGATCTTTTCAGGTTTTGAGTTAGACAAGATTAATGCAGTGTCACGGGTGTGATGAGTGAGTCTCAGTCATGGTATACTATTTGCTTGTATTCCTAGTTTAGTTGATAGAATATACAAAACTTTGATTTCCGATGAAGATATATATTTGTGGTAATGAATTAGTGTAACTATAAATCCCAAAAAACTTAATGATTAGTGTAACTATCATATGTAACTAGTTTATAATTCCCAAAAAACTTAATGATTAGTGTAACTATCATATGCTTTCCCATTCCTTGTTTGGTAAGGCAGGTGTCGGCATCTGCAGTTCAGTCCAAGCTCTTCATCTATTTTTTCTGCAATGTGTCAAGAAAACATATATGAGCAATTGTTTTCTGAAATAAAGCAATACCACAAGGTGTCTCAGTTTGCCAGAACAATTTTGTAAGTATGAATTCATGTTAACGTATTTGGTTGAACATCTGTCTAGTTAAGGGTTATGCATGAACTCCGAGTGTCCAGGTTTCATAAACTTCTGCTTCTAACAAGATGGCTAGTTTGCATCACTTGGCTTTGGTCTTTGTGAAATGATGCAGATATATGAACATGCAAAGTAACTGTTAAACAATACTAGTCTCAAATTGTTTTATTGGCGATTAGATCATTCACATTCGTTTCCAACTTTGAAGTAATTTTTTATCGAGTGTTTGTTGATTGTATTGCTATTTCATATATGATATTCTTATTGGGAATTCAGCAGAAGAGATTCTGAAGTGCTCAGATCTGCTAATACAGTGATGTTTTGGCTACATGTTCCCTTTTTGTAGCTGTTGTGTATTGCTTGTAGAAAACATTGTGACTTATTGGAAGACTGAATTAATGCATGCACTCTTGACACTTGTCTATTGTGAGCAGCTAGGTTTTATGCTTTTAGCGTTGATATGGAAGTTTGACTTCCCACCGTTCATGGTACTTATAATTGCCATATTAAATGATGGTTGGTATTCCTCTTATTGCTTTTGCTATTTCATGGTCAGTCTATATATGGAATTTTCTAATGCACCTTGTTATCTTTGGTTTGCTATTAACAACTTTTGATGCTGGATTTGAATATTGTTAGTAATTGGCATCTTTTTTAATTTGTAGGTACTATAATGACCATTTCCAAGGACAGGGTGAAACCATCACCTTTACCAGATAGCTGGAAACTAGCAGAGATTTTTGCCACTGGGGTTATTATTGGCAGTTACCTAGCATTGATGACTGTTATATTTTTCTGGGCTGCTTACAAGACAGATTTCTTCCCGGTACATACTTAATTTGCCGAGATTTAGAATTTTTAAGAGTGTCGTTAATTTGGGAATTTCCAAGAAATATAAATCTGTAAATTTCCCAAATTTTCTTCAAGTTGAAACAGTAACAGTTTCACTGGTTTGTAAAGTTTTTATTGCCTAGGTTGCTTAAGAAGCTCAGAGCATTTTGATCTTTCTTTGCAGAGAACATTTGGTGTTGCAAGTCTTCAGAAAAAAGACCAAGATGATATAAGAAAACTGAGTGCTGCAGTTTACCTGCAAGTTAGTACAGTTAGTCAGGCACTTATATTTGTGACTCGTTCCCGGAGCTGGTCTTTTATGGAGCGGCCTGGTCTCTTGCTTGTATTTGCTTTTTGTGTTGCACAACTGGTGCGTCCTGTACTGATTTCTTTTATGTGACTTGCATAGCTTGGAAGTTATGTGCTAGTTTATGTCTCTAAATCTAAAACTTTGTTTTATTGATGCCCTTCACAGATTGCGACACTAATTGCAGTTTATGCAAACTGGGGATTTGCTGCAATAGAGGGCATGGGCTGGGGCTGGGCTGGTGTAGTGTGGCTTTATAATATCATCTTTTACTTCCCTCTTGATATAATAAAATTCCTCATTCGATATGCTCTGAGTGGGAAGGCTTGGGATCTTGTTATTGAGCAAAGGGTATGTTATTGAATTTATAAATGCTTTGAATAATCTGTTGATTAAATGCTTCAATTAGGCATCTGCTTTAAAAGACTGTTATGCATAAAGAGTATATAGGAAAATGCTAGACTCGGAGGGGAAAGTTTTGGTCTTGAGGCAATATTTTTGGATATTTGATAGTGATGGTACACTGATGTGTCATTCAGGGTACAAGAGTCGTGGATATTTCTGATTGCTATCATGAACATTTTTTTTAGACATTTTTAATTTACACTGAATGCCATTTATTTAAGAGTACAGTTCTTATAGTTACATTGGACGATCTATTTCAGACGGCATTTACAAGGCAAAAGGACTTTGGGAAAGAGGCCCGTGAACTTAAATGGGCACATGCTCAAAGGACACTTCATGGTTTGCATACAACAGACACAAAAATGTTCAGTGAAAGGGGCAACATTACTGACCTCAATCAAATGGCGGAGGAGGCTAAGAGACGTGCTGAGATTGCAAGGTTTGACTTTGCTATCTGTCGCACTTGTTTTGTTTCCCTTTTCACAAAGCTTTACCTTTTTGATGGTAAAGGGTCTATTCTGTTTTCTCTCAATTTTGTGACTCTCAATCGATTGGTGTTTATATTTCGATGTGAGTTAATAAAAGTTCGTTCTTCCTAAATTGATTTATTCTCTCTTTTCCAGGTTGAGAGAGCTACATACTTTGAAAGGACACGTAGAGTCTGTTGTAAGGCTGAAGGGCTTGGATATAGACACAATTCAGCAGGCCTACACTGTTTGAATCAATGCGAGCTTTTTCTGCCAGGGTGCTATGGGGGGGCTCACTTGAAAACAGTTGTAACTTTTTGACATGTGTAATTTGATGAAGATATTGGTGTTCTACAGAAGTTTTAGTAACGTTTCTTGTAAAAGAGTTGAAAGGATGTTAATTTCAAGCGCACTGTTCAACTTTGCCAAATCTCTGGTATTCAGGTGGGCAGAGTGTTGTGTTCAATATCTTCGATTTTATGTGGTGTTTTGGCACAAATTAAGCAGTAAGATCTCAGGTGGTTTTGTGTGTTTGACAACTAGTTGGGTTTCATGTTCTTGTTGATCTAAACCTCGTTTTTCTTAGTCAGATGGAACTGCACTCAACAGTGTCAGACTATATGAATTAACATATTGGCTAGTATTACCTGGAAGAAGTTGACCATCATTTTGTCTTTAAATTGTCTCTTATTTGGACGTAATGCTATGTTGAAAGAATCTAATAAAATGTATTTAGCTTTTCGTTTAGATGACAATTTTCAGAACTGAAGTCAATACCAACAACTTGTCTGAACTTTTTAGCTTTTAGTTTACATGGCAATTTTCAGAACGGAAGTCAATATCGATGACTTGTCAAAACTCCATTTTGCAGTTGGTTGATAACTTTTGAGATGGGCTTTTAAGTTGCGGAGCAGTAGCATTACGAAATGTTAAAAGGATTGGTGTATTTGATTCTACTAAAAAAAACAATTTTTTAGTTAGGATACTTGGTGTGGCCATCGATTGGACTGTGCTTCTGTGGTAAACTAGTGGGAGCTCACCCGAACTGGCTTAAGTTTGATTCCTAGCCTTCTACTAGGGAATCCCCAGAGCAACATGACCCAGTAGATAGACCCCACATCTTCCAAAATATATGGGTAGATTCCTTTAAAAAAAAGGATACTTTGGTTCACCTGAACTGGCCTAGGTATGATTCCTGGGAATCTCCCGAACTGGCTTAGGTTCGATTCCTATCATTTTGGTGCTTGCAGCCATCTACTACTTTGGGAATCCCCGGAGCAACATCTACCGAACTGGCTTAGGTTTGATTCCTATCATTTTGGTGCTTGCAGCCATCTACTACTTTGGGAATCCCCGGAGCAACATGACCCAGGATATCTAACTCCAGTTCTGCCATAATATGGGTAGATTCCTTTTAAAAATAGATGGATGGTTCACCTGAACTGGGCTACGTTTGATCCCTAGCATTTTGGTGCTTGCACCCTGAACTACTTGGGAATCTCCAGATTAACATGACCCAGGGGATTGACCCCACTCCTTGGGAATCTCCAGATTAACAGGACCCAGGATATTGACCCCACTCCTGCCAAAAGAAGGGTTATTCTGATAAAAAGACGCATACTTGGTGTGTCATTTCTATCTGCTGGAGAATAATATACTGCTTTTGATATCCCCCTAGTAACTGAACTTCCAATAATTATTAAGTTCTTGAGTTCTCAAGCTTAATTAAGAAACCATTTAGTTTGGTTGCTGTTATGATGAGTAATCACCTAATTTTTTCCAATTACTCTCATTGTTCGTCTTCTCAAACTAGAACTCATTTGGTTTACAAGGAAAACCACTATTTGAAAACCCATTATTGCAGAACCTCACATTTGGGTTGTGTTAATGTATATATTGCATAGTTCTGGACCCACCCTTTCCAAGTTATCTCGGACATTGAGACAATCCTATGTATGTAGAAAAATGCTGCTTCTTTTGTTGTTTTACATGGTTCATTGTTGCTCCACATTTCGACTTCTCTACAACATTCTACTATTGGAGTTTGTAACTCATGGCCTTCTTTGCAGGTATGCAATTTGGTTGATGAAAAACACTTTTAGTAAGCTTCAGAGTGTTTTCTTTGTTTGGTTTTACATAATATCGTATTCGATATTGAAACATTTGAGAAAGATAAGATTAATTCTTCATTTTTCTTGATGATGCAAGTTATAAATTATTTGCCTTTTTGAAAGTGACATACATCCAAGTTAGCGTAACGTAAGATACCACTAACCTAATGTTAGTGCTCGTTCGTATTTTGCTGGACTGCTGGTTTTGGTATCATTGATGATTTGTTAAAAAACAAATTGTCGTTGCACTCTTAACATCCAGGGTCAGGGCATAAATGTTCTTAATGGAAGTTACTCTTGAGATGGTGTTTATTCAGCTTGGTCATCATTAGATTCATTTATCATGACAACTTCAAACATGGAGTCACGGTACCATGGGCTTCAATGTACTAAAAGAGTTGATGAGTCGAGTACGAGATCTCCACGTGGATGCTTTTTTCAAGAATGAAGATTTCTTTGTAGAACTGTGCAAAAAATAAAGAAAAAATTACAAGTTGCCAAAAAATTAGCTCCATCCAATACGTTTTGTCGTAAGATTTCCCCCTTACGAGTCCAAAATAAACATTGGTAGCAATTCTAGATCTTTTAGTAGACTAAATATGTGAAGGATATGTGAAGGTGAGTGGTTTTGTGGAGTTGGCTCTATAAAGTTTTTAACCTTTGCTTCAAGTTTACTGGGAACAATCCTATGGTTTACTAAACAAAATTTCAAACCATAAAGGAAACCGTAAAGATGTTTAATGGGAATTTGTTGATTTTATTATTTTATTTTAGGGGATGGTTTTTCTTTTGTACATTTATTTTTACTGTAACTTTGCATTGCTCACTGTAATTTTCCCCATCACAAGGCAACATCTACTCATGGGTTTCATATGTAATCATTCTATTTGATGATAACAATTTTTTCCCTTCATGCTTTCTCTATCCTCAGGCATTTGAGAAAGTTGTATTGCTCCCCTTGGCAAGTATGTTTAGGGTTTTCTTTCATATCCTTGTTAGACTCTTTTCATGTTGTGGCTTTTGTGGAAATTACAATCTGAATTTTCCCATCACAAGGCAACATCTGCTCATGGGTTTCATATGCAATCATTCTATTTGATGATAACAATTTTATGGGTTTCATATGCAATCATTCTATTTGATGATAACAATTTTTTTCCTTTATTCTTTCTCTATCCTCCAGCATTTGAGAAGGTTGTATTGCTCTCCTTGGCATGTCTGTTTAGGGTTTTCTTTCATATCCTTGTTAGACTCTTTTCATCTTGTGGCTTTTGTGGAAATTACAATCTGAATTTTCCCATCACAAGGCAACATCTGCTCATGGGTTTCATATGCAATCATTCTATTTGATGATAACAATTTTTTTCCTTTATTCTCTCTATCCTCAAGCATTTGAGAAGGTTGTATTGCTCTCCTTGGCATGTCTGTTTAGGGTTTTCTTTCATATCCTTGTTAGACTCTTTTCATCTTGTGGCTTTTGTGGATTTAAACAATTTGGATCCATTTTGCCTTTGTTAAGGTCCCTTTTCAATCTTTCCCACAAAGAGAATCATTAGCTTTCTGATGGCATTGGAGTATATTTGCTTTCTCTATCTCAAGTATATATCATGTGATGTTTGGGTTACTTAGTTGATGAGGAAATTTCTTATATTTTTTTTTCCAAAGTGGAACAACTTATCCTAGCTTAGCTTAGTTGTCAACCGACAATGCGAAAACTTGTTATATAATATATAGTGGAAAAATAATCTAATCCTTTTACCATCTTGTGAGTGGAGAAATGTTAGGCAAGGATGCTTCGAGGCCTAGCACTCTTTATATTTCTTGTCACAATCATGTGTTAAGGAGTTTAGTCTAATGGAAGGATTCAACCAACTACCCAACTATTGATGTTTGCTCTCATAGATAAAAGTGACACATTGTTGTTTTGGGATGAGCCCAAAGGAAGCCTTGTCAATTTGAATACATATAACCAAAGGTTGGTGTGCCTTGTGCATTTTAATATGATAGGTAGGGTCTCTAATATAATAAAGACGAGAAGATTATCTTATTAAGATCGTGTTCATCTCTTAAAGACGAGAAGATTATCTTATTAAGATCGTGTTCATCTCTTAAATTTATGTAGTTATTTGGAAAAAGTAAAGTTGATTGGAAAGGCTAAGGGAATGGAGCATTTTGTAGAGATGTAGGGTTAGACAAAGTCTCTTGGGCTCTCATCGAGAAAATCATGACCACCATTTATTGTCATTCTAGTGATGTTGATTTTTTAATCTTTATTTTGTTCTTACAACAATCCATCCAATGGGATTTGGTGGATTGGAGTGCTTCCTCTCCCTTCAAATTTGAACCTCAATTGTAAGGTCTCCATTTAAAGCTTATAGGGTGGTAGAACAACATTGAGGACCAAGTAATCCATGCCTATGGTGAGTTTCTTTAAAGGTAAAATCCAAGAGTGTTCGTTAAATAACAAAGTTATTGCTGAAACGAGAACTATTACCTCAAAACGAGAACTATAGCCGTAAAACCCCAAAAAAACATGAAAAACAGGTTGAAAATGAAAAGCGTTGATGTTCGAATAACATTTTTTGGGTGAATTTTCAACATTTAAAAAAAAATGACAGCAAAAACCAATTTCTTGTGTGCAAAAGACACCCTGAAAATGAAAAGAGTGTTGACGTTGGAATAACGTTTTTTTTTTTTTTGTATCGGGTAAATTTTCAACATTTTTTAATAATACTGTTAAAAATAAAATATTATGACTCCGAAAAACTTTAAAGTTCCAACGATTTTCAAGCATGACATTAAATATAAAATATCACGTCTTTAAAACCTTAAAATTCCAACGAATTTTAGGCATGACATTAAATATAAAATATCACGTCTTTGAAAAACCTTAAAATTTCAATAATTTTCAATCATAGTGCTAAAGAAAAAACACTTATAACTGTTTTCAACCATAGCATTAAAGATAAAATATCACGACTTAGAAAAACATTAAAATCTTGGCATTTTTTCAACCATGGAATTAAAACAAAAAATTATGACTATTTCAAGCATGACATTATAGAAAAATTTTATAACTAAAAAACTTTAAAAATGAACGCCTGAAGAGTCATTAGACCAAGAGTAATTTCTTTTTTAAATGTTAAATGTATAGCGATTTGAAAATCTTAGCATAAGACAACTTGACATGTGCAACAAAAATTTAAAAATCAAACATCAAAATGACATGCAGTGTAGGTGAACTCGACCATTGTAATGAAAACTTAAAAACCAACTATGAAATTCACACATTGTGGGGCAGATTCGATTCATTATAAAGAAAACTTTAAAATCAACTATCAAATTGCACATAATGGGATCATGTTGTTAGTCGAGCATCAACATGGACTCTGCTATATATATATATATATGAAATATACAAAAGAAAACAAAAATTCAAACATTGTATATAAAAAAAACACAGTTTTTAAAAACAATAACAAATAATGAAACTTAAAAAAAATAAAAAATCATCAAAAAAAAACCAAATATAAAAAAAAACATAAAAATAAAAATAAAAAGATTTTTAAAACTAAAAATTAAACCATAATTAAAAAATATAAGGAAAAAAACATAAATTACAAAAAATATTAAAAAATTAACAAAAACAACATCAAAAACAATTTTTTTAAAGAAGGAAAAAATTAAAATTAAAAAAACCACACAATTAAAAAAATAAAAAAAAAATATATTTTTAAAAACTTATAAAGAAAAATTAAATTTCTTTTCCCTCCGGTTCCCTGCACAATATATATTTTTTGTTTAGTTTAATTTTTAATTTATTATTATTATTATTACTATTTTTAAGTTTTTTTAATTTATTATTATTTTTTTAATTGTGTGGTTTCTTTTATTAACTCAATTTTTTTAATGTTTTTTGAAATATTCATTTATTTATGTTGTTTTTGTTGTTGTTGTTGTTATCTACACTTAATACATTAGAAACTCTAAAGTGTAAATAATAAGCCCTCTAAACAAAAATGGTTGATGCTGCATCAACACTTTTCAAAATCAACGTGAAAATCACTAACATTTAACAAAAAATTCATACTTGATACATAAAAAAATTTAAAGTGTTAGAATAAACCATCTAAAAAAAATGGATTGATGTTTCATCAATACTTTTCAAAATCAGTATGAAAATCACTAACATTTAAAAAAAATGTTGATACTTGATACATAAGAAAATTTGAAGTGTCAAAAATATATAAAAAAAGGGTGTATTCTGAATAACCATTTTTCAAAATCGAGTGATATTTTTGCTACCTCAAAAAAACAGGTAATCGGTAAAGTTCTTGTTTGATCGGTAACTATGTTAAATTAGGGGGCACAAAGTAGAGATAAAAATGAGTCTCTACTTTAGGATCACCTCAAAATCATGGGGGGAATAATCTTGTTGGTTTCATGTGCTAAAGACGAAAAATAGACTTATATATTTAGATGCCTTAAATTGAAAGGATAAAGTATATGAACTGGATGGAATTAGATGCCTTAATCTGAAATGAGAAAATAAGAAGTGGTCTCAATTTTATTTGGAGGAAGGTGATAAGTATACCTAGTGTTTCTAGTTTCTAGCCAAGTAAAAAAAATGATCTAGAGAGCATGTTTGAAATAGAGAGATTTCTTGTCACGGATGAAATGCTTATTAGAGAAAATCATTCATTATTATGAGGATCTCACAAAGATCTACCTACTTGGAAACACACCACTAGTGTCTACTCAATTATTTCCAAGTTGACCTACTTCGAAAAAAACACTGTTGTCTCAATTATTTCCAAGTTGACCCTACTGGTTTTAATGGATGATTGAAATCTTGCCTCCCTAAGATGGTGTAGAAAAAATATTAAGGATTTCCCATTGACAAGTCTATGGCCTAAACAATTATATCGTTGAGTTTTACAAATCTATGATAAAGAAGTTTTCTCTATTTAAGGATATTAGAAGGGAAAATTAATAAATATGGATCACCCATCTCTATATTAACATTGGTTTACTCTGCAAGTGTAAACAAATGACATATTTGAAAGTTGAAGATTAGTCTTCATGTAACATACTCCACTTTAGACTTCACCATGGAGCAAGCCATACTTTTCCTCATAATGTAGTCTCATGATATTTTTACCAACTAATAAAAATAATTGAGTTCTTTTTATATTGTTTCTCTTCAATATTTCTTTTACACGTTCCTGACATAATATATTGTCAATCTTTAAGTCGCATTCCTCAGACAATCCAGATCAGTGGTATAAAAGTAGGTTGGTCTTTATTTGTTTTTTGTGCATATCCTTAGTGAGATCATGGTATAAGGAGTTGGGGCTCGAACTACTTGAGCCATTAGAAGATCGTCCTCGTCGATCTAGATGACTTCCCATGGCAGAATAAAAGAAAGACAAGGGAACAATGAATCCTATTAAATTATTGCTCGAAGAAGCCCTCACACGACAAAGGGATGAGACGATGGATAATTTTTCTCAGATCCTTTGACGAATGACAACAATCAATGCATCTTCATCAAATGGTCACTTTGGAGGTGATGCCCCCTTCAAGGTACAAATTAGTTTTGATAACCCTATATTCGAAGGTTAGATAGATTCAAATTCTCTAGACAAATGGTTAAATTTGCCAGAAGGGTATTTTTTAGTCCACAATTTTTTCGATAGAGAAAAGATTACCTTCCACTCATTAAAGTTGTCCCCCATGTCAAGGATTGGTGGGAGACTTATATGAGCAAAAGGCCATAGAGGAATCCACAATATTTGTAGTCACACTCACTTGGGGCTCTTTCAAGGATGATTTGAAGGAACAATATCACCTTGTTGGAAGTTCAAGACCAACACATGAGATGGACCACACTATGATAGAAGAGGGACCAAATTATGTTGGAGTTCATAAATATCTTCCATACCTTACACAACAAGTTGGGTATCAAAGACTCTGAGTGACATCCATCGCTCAAATACTGCAGCGGTTTGCACAGATACATCGAGACATAAATGGAGTTTCTAGAGATCTCTTCATTAGGTGCAACATATCAATATGCTATGAAAATCAAGCATAAATATAAATAGAAAAATGAAGAGTTCGGAGATGTGAATTCCGCACAACATAAGCAAGGAAAACGTAGGCCCAAACCATAAAACAAAGGAATAATCCATGATGGGTTGCCCCAAGAAATCCCATCTAAGCCACAAACAAAGAAGAGTAATGGGAAGATGAAGAAAGACATGGAAAAGTGGTGCGAATTCCATAGGAGCCCATGGCACAACACTAATAACTTTGCTCAAGTTAGTCATTGGTGGTTGAGATGAAAGCCTTAAAGTCAAATGCAGGTTTCAACTTTGAATCAAATCTAGATAAGGGGAAGAAGATCATTAATGTAGAACCCAATGCCATCGTTGCTACCACAAAGGTCTAGAAAAGTTAGCTTGAAGAACTAAAGGAAGGTGAGCACCTTTTTCACTCAGATATGAGGGTGAAGGGTGCTCTGTTGCACTTCATTGTCGACAAAAAAAATCAAAAGAACCTCCTCTCAGCAGAGGTCGTTAAGCAGGAGGACCTGTCGATGACACCACATTCGTAGCCACATACCATTGAGTGGCTTCACCAAGGGGGAGATCTTTCCATCAATTAAAAATTTCACCTTTCCTATGGCATAAAGCCTTCAAGGATTGTTGGAAATTGGATAAACCAACGCTCCCTGTGTATTTAACGACATGGATTGATCATCTCTCATGGATCCTTATCTTTGAAAATGTGATTGTTGAATAACACCTGTAGGTTTTGGTCTAATAACAATCATGATTCCCAACAAGTGGTATCAGAGTGTAGGTCAAGAGTTTGATACACACACGGTTTGCATTAAGGGAGGATTGTTGGACATCAGATAAACCAATGCTCCCCATTTGTTTCACGACATGGACTGACTACCTGTCATGGATCCTTATCTATAGCGATGTGATCGTTGACTAACACCTGCGGGTTTTGGTCTAATGGAAGTCGTGATTACCAACAAGGATGAGTTACTCTGTGACATTTCTCCCCTTGAATTTCGTGATGTTATTTTAGGCCAACCATACTTGTGGAAGCATTATGTTGTATATGATTCAAGACCTTGTAATGTCATTATTACTTTGGGTTGACGGCTATACATGATATCATAGGTATCTTTGCCTACAAGCATTTCTTTGATATTAGCTAACAAAAGTAGGAAGGTCATCTCCTAGAACGAGAAATTCGTCTTCCTCTTGATTCGATCTCCAAATGAGTAGAAAGTCATGGCCACATCCTTGACCTCCACATAGGACCTTTCAACATAGCTAAAGCAAGTGGACAGGGTCGTGGAAGAGTACAAAACATCTTCTCCTCACTCATTGGGGTACCTATACATTGTCAGTAAAAACATTCAATTGATATAACCCATGGAGCACCTCTACCCAATGGGCCAATCTATCATTGCTCTCTTCTGGAAAATGAGGAAATCAAGCACAAGATCCAAGAGATGCTTCAAAAAGGGACATCAAATATAAGACAGGGAGAAACAATCACGTTGCTTACTACCTCAATTGACCTCTAATTGTAGCACTAACCACAATGCTCTGCTCCTATGGACATGAGGCCTCTGGGTGGGCCCATCTCTATGAGAGTGATCCTGACTTCACTACCACTTACCAGATGCTGAACACAAGCACGATTGTCATCGAATTTCATCTTCAATATGGATTGTTATTCCATACAAGCCATATCTATGTTCCTTCAAGTAAGCATTCAAAGATGATTTGAGAATCTCATTACAGTTGGATGGTAGGTCACTTTAGCATGGAAAATATAGAGACCGTGCTAAAAAAGTTTTTCTATTCACTGAAACTTCGACAAGATGTCAACAAGTATATCAAGTCCTTCATTGCCTATGCCATTTCAAAACTAATCATTGAGAAGTAAGGATTGTACACCCCTTTGTCTACTCCTAACATGCCATAGGAATCCATCTCGATGGACTATATGTCTAGTCTTCCTTCAACCAAGAAACACAATGACTGTGTTTTCGTGGTTGTTGATCAATTTTTTAAAATGGCCATTTTGACAACCTAAAATAATAATATCACAGTGGAGGCCACTACTAAGCTCTTCTTTGAATAGGTGTGGGCACATTTTGGGATACAACAAACCATAATTTCAAATTAGGATAATAAGTTCCTAAGCACATTTTAGTCAAGCCTCTGACCATTGTTGGACACCAAGCTCACCAAACCCACTGGCTTCCATCGCCAAACTAATGGCTAGATAGAGGTTGTCAATAGGATTATCGTGCATATCTTGCACATGTACAACTACAAACATACACACACATGGGATGGGATTCTCCCTTATGTTCAACATGATATAATATATCCCTCTATAGCTTGAACGACCACAACCATTTTTAGGTGGGCTCAAGGTTTCAACCATTGGGTCAAAATGAAGTAGCACTACCTGTTGTGTCCACATATGTAAAATATTTCCATGCTCAATCCAAGGCCAACAAAGCTACCAAATTCATTGAGAAAATTCAATAGATCCTTCAATAAGTCGATGATATTTTACAAAAATCCAATACCAAGTACAAGAAACACCATTATCAACACAGGTGCCACACAGGTTTCAGGTGGGAAACATAGTTTGGTTGCATTTATAGCAAGATTACCTTACAACACCCCATTAGAAGCTTCGTCTACTTCACTATGGACCTTACACCATCACCAAGGCTATGCGTGACAATTATTTTGAGCTAAGTATTCTCCCATTCCTTGGCTTACACCCAATGTTCAATATGGAACTCCTTCAACCATACTTTCCACCATTATTGAACACATCATATATACCAGAGAAGTTGACACCAACAAAACTCAACACCAACTATATGGAACAAGAAACCATTAATCATATAATGGACACATAGGTTAAGGGCACTCGCTAACAAAGGCTCCAACATTATTGGGTTGTCAAATCAAGGAAACTCCTACACCAAGGCAAGTGGCTCACCTAGGGTCAAGTTTAACAAAAGTTTCACCATCTAATGGGGGAACTCAAAGTAGTGGGGACCATGGCTTCCTTAGGTACTAGGAGTGATCTAGGTGGATGTTTATAAAATTACCACGGTCAATAATTGTCTTTCTATTGTTGGTGGTTTATAACCCATAGTTTTGGTAAACCATGGTATCCACCCATGGTATTTGTAAGGTGCATGAAAACAAAACAAAATAAATCATAATAATGGAGTGAAAATCTAATATCACTATTATTTATTACCATAGTAATTTATGATATTCACCCATGGTTTTTGTAAACCATGGTATTTGAAATGTACCGAAATTGCATGAATCTAGGTGAAAATACACTCGTAAATAGTATACATACGTTAATTCACCATGGAGAAAAGCATGCTTTTCCTCATAATATACTCTCATGATGTTTTTGCCAATTAATAAAAATAATTGAGTTCTTTTTATATTGTTTGTCTTAAATACTTTATTTTATGCATTGGTGACATATTCTACTGTCAATCTTTAAGTCTTATTCCTCATACAATCTAGATCAACTATGATCCTAATGAACTCCGCTCTTCCCATGAAGTCTCCTCTTTGGTATACCCTAACATCTATCAAGTTTACATGCACTACTTCTTTGCGGTCTAGAACTATTCTTATCTTTAGGTACCATTATATCTGATAATTGAGTTTAGAAGCTAATGTAAATTGAGGAAAGCCTATAGATTATTTGTTGATTCCTTTCATTTTTGTTTTTTGACTAGTTTATAAGTCATAAATGAATAATTTTGGATGAACACTTGGTTGTTTGAATTCTGGGCTACAAGATATGTTAGAAGTAGTGGGATGTTTTGTATATGTAGAAGTAAATAATATAAGATTTGATTCATAATTGAGCATTACTTGACTAAAGTGGGATGTGATTCCATTAACCAAATTTCACTTATCAAATTATGAATTATCCATTTTAATTGACTAGACCATTTACTTCGACTTCAATATCATATCAAAATCAACTTTGATAGTAGTGGATACATTGTGATGTAACAAACTTAGTTATGGTTTGACTTATCTACGTGATTGCACAAAATTTCAACTATGCAGTTTGATATACAAAATAGAGATGCTATGAAATTCCCTCCCCAACCACAAAAGTGGTGCTCATCCTAAAAATACAAAGAAGATATTTTGAATAGAGGATGTATTTAACTACAAAATGAAATTAACTCAATTAACTTTAAAAGGCCAATGCTACTAACTTGGCTAGTTATAAAATACTACTAACTTTTCTAATTGCAACATATATTGACTCATCAAACTACAACACACACTGAATTGATTGGTTGCGACACATTCTCACTTAATTGACTTGTCAAGCATAGGCTTGAACCTTATTTTATTGAAAAGAAATTGAATTAAAGTAACTTGATTGTAAAATACTTCTCTTCTAGGATGATGCAGTTATTCTTTTGATGGGTTGAATGATTTTAGGCACATGCCATTCACTCACCCCTTTTTAATCGTTCCATCCAGTTGATTCAACTGGATAGCTCTAGAGTTGCATATTCTTTGACTAGGAATGGACCTAACTAATGCATCTGAAGCTTACTTGATCATTTCATGTATTTTCTATCATATATAATACTAGGTTTCCTTCATCAAAAGTATCATGCTTAAATTGGAGACCACACAATGCATTTTCTCTTTCTTTTTGCACTCTGTGTGCCTAAAATGTGCCTTTTTTTAATCACAACAATTCTTAGAGCTTGATTTTATGGGATTATTCCTTTATTGTTTTGTTATGTTGTGATTAAGAGAACATGGATAAAAAATTCTACATGTACAATTGCTTATTATCCATCCACCAAGTGAAATAGGGTATGCTTGGTGAGCTTCACAACATTGGCTTTGTATTCCGATGGAACTAGAAGTATGTGTTCATCCTAATCATCCCTATTCAAAACACACATATTTGTAACTGTTTAAGATCTTGTTAAAGGCATTTACCATTCCATTAGAACATTGTATCAAGAAGTCTCATGTCAACATCACAACCATCTTATTTAGGTAGTGATGGCCTTTCTTACTTGTTAAGCTTCACAAGCATCCAAACCTTGTGGTGATGTGCTCAAAAATAGACCTGACTAATGTATCCACTATGTAGTTTGTGGTTCGTGCCACTATTGTACATTTGGTTAGATAATCAATAGTTGTAATGATGTGCCTGACTCTTGAGTGGAAAATAAGAGGATTGTTAGGCAATCCATAACCCATTTCTCAAATAACCGAATGGATATTACTAGGTGTAATCGTATTTGATCCCTTCTTCCCCATTATTTGGCATAAATTACAACATTTTCATAATTGTTAGTGTCTTTTAATATTGTCAACCACTAGAGTCCTCCTTGCAAGATATTTCTAGAAATTTATTTTCATCTATAAGGTCCTTCCACAACTCCATTATGGAATTCATAATGTATTTTAAGATGTTAATGAGAGAAATGAAATATGAGATTATGCCATCCATGCCTAATTTGTATATTTTATCATCTAGTATTCTATTTCCCTGGAGACTAGTCATTTCTTTTGCATGCTCATGAAGTATTGTGGTGCTACATCAATTGTGAGGAAGATTGTAATGTCTTCAAAGGAGTTGGGCATAAACTCCACCCTAAAGAGGTCAACATCTAGAAGTAGATCATTTATGGATCCTAGGCTAATTATTTGGACCTTATTTTGGACATATGATTTGGGTCGATGTTGATTATCTGG
Organism: Pinus tabuliformis; assembly: GCA_031772625.1. Lineage (NCBI taxonomy): Eukaryota > Viridiplantae > Streptophyta > Pinopsida > Pinales > Pinaceae > Pinus > Pinus tabuliformis. Next base: position 24,470,535 of record CM062809.1, read on the forward strand.
CTTGAAAACTACCTCAAAATCAAATTCTTAGAATCAGAGGATCCCCCGAAAATTGTGTCCTTATAGAATAGGCTTGTTTACTAGGCATTTCAATGTTGAATATTTCTTGTAGAACTTAAACTGGATTCCCAACAGGTTGTGTTGAATTTTTTTCAAGGTATACATCATTCTGAGACCTTCCTATTTGATTGTAGTGTACGTATCTTATGTTAGAAAATGTAACTAGGTTCGGTCTTCATAATTGCAATTGTACTTATGTCATTATATATTTTATGTAAAAGATAAAAAATAAGAAAAATAAATATTATTTATCAAGCATGAGTTTCATGCTCGAATTGATTTTTCATCTAGGTCAAGCATGTTCTTCATGCTTCTCAAGTTTATTGAGTGAAAAGAATATTTGTCATAAGTCAAAATACTATTTTAGAGTCAAGTCCCATTTGGAATTTGAAAAAGAAGTGGAAGAAGAAATTTATTTGAGTCAAAAATGTAACTTTTGTACCCACAAGACCAAGTCAGCCCTCCCTCATCAAGTTGACCCTGGAAGGGGTAATTCAACCTCTTGGATGTGTATAAACAGAGACAGTTCAACCTCATTTGAAGCACCAAGCAAGAAAGTTTGATCTCCAAGACAAGAGAAAAATTCAAGAGAAGGAGCAAGAAAGCAAGCGAGAGAAAGTGAAGTCCAAGGAAGAAGAAAATCAAAGTTTTTGCTCTAAAGTCTGCCCTAGATCTCTCACACGTGTGAAATTATGAAGCTACTGTAGGGGCTGAAGTTACATATTCAATACAACTCTGAAATTATGAAGCTGGAGATGTTTTGAAATTTTTTGACTTGAGCTGACTTTGACTTGTTGGAAGAGCTTGGGAGGAGGGTTGACTTGGGTCTTGTTGGAGGTCTTCGTCTTGTCGTTTGGGTCTTGGATTTATCATTTAATCCAATTTTATAGGAAGAGAATAATTTTATGGGTTTTCCCCTTAGAGGGGTTTTGCCCTGGCTTGGAGCTTACATCATGTGTTCATTGTCTATTTGTGATATTCATGGTTTATGGTTTTGGTAATTGTTTGATGAACAAAACATAATATAAGTAATAAGAAGACAACATAACTTCACAACTATTATCAAGTAAACTAAATCACCCTAACTTCTACCCCTATTGATTTCTCAACATGGTTTCAGAGCTAAGGTGAAGGAGAAGGAAACTTGAAGATTGTAGAAATTAATGTGCAGATTCAATACTGCTCATGAAATTTGTTAAATCACAAGACTTGAAGCTACTCTACTGATCCGCGGAAGTTAATTCACCATTTATAACAAGACTCATTGACATGCAAAAGGAAACATCACACATGCACAAATATTTATCTAGAGGAAAGCAACTACTTAAAACCCCTTACTATTTGTATTGCATTAATAAGAGAATAGAGAAGAAATACAATGCTTGCTCAAACCTGAGCACACCCTATAAGTGTATAATATATCCCTATGACTGACTGATTGAACCTGGCCCAACACTTAGCCAATTTGAAACCTTCCTAATCTCCTATTTCCTTGCGCTATTCCCTTGGGAAATTGCCCCTAGTTTTTAGGAATTTCACACGAAGGAATTGTGAAATAGCCTTAGGTAAATCTCTGACTGCATGCACCACCTGTACACATAGGAATATGCTACAACTAATAGTACACTGCCTTGGAATCTCCATTTCAACTGGGTAACTTGAATTCTCTCCATGCAACAATTATTTTTGGCTGATTGATCAGTTTACTGGTTGATCACCGAGTGTGGTTGAAGTTACACATCCACGACTTGACCTCCACTAGTTCTTCTAACAGTTATAACTAGTTAAACTGACAATAAATTAACTGAAATAAATTGATATAAATTAGCAATCAATCATGTAGAACTAAACTCAAGTGTCTCCAACTCGAATTAACTGAGTTAACTGAGTGACAAGAGCCATGTCACCTCAGTTAACTACCTCCAAGTATTTCGCTGAAATAGAAATTCGAATTTTAATCTAGTTTGACCAAGGCAAATCCAAAACTAGATTTTCTTGCTACATTTTCAACACTCCCTCTCAGCAAGAAAGGGATTATCATATACCCCAATCCTGCTTCTATGGAACTTGAATTTGTGTCTTGACAAGGCCTTTGTCAAAATAATTGCATCTTGTTCCTCTGTCGGAATGTACTGCAACAACATAATCTGCCTCTGCACACAATCTCTTAGATGGTGATACCGAATGTCTTTATGCTTGGATAGATCATGAAATATTGGATTATCAGAGAGTTTGATACAAATCTGATTGTCACAACAAATCACTGTAGGATCCATCTTTTGAACAAATAATCCAATAAGAATATTTCTCATCCAGATAGCCTCACATGCTGCTTGACTTGCAGCCATGTACTCTGCCTTTGCTGAACTGAGTGCCACAGATCTCTGCTTCTTGTTGTACCAAGAAACTACTGCGGACCCAACACTGAAAAACACTCCTAATGTGCTTTTCCTATCTGATGGAATCGCCACCCAATCGCATCTGTGAAGCCTTACAACTTCACTCCCTCTGTCCATATGTACCAAAGACTAAACTGAGTAGTGACTCTAAGATATCTCAACACATGATTTGACGCCTTCCAATACAATTTGGTTGGCTTAACCATTGCTTGACTATGCTTGTTAACTGCATAACACATGTTTGGTCGTGTGTTTACCAAATACATAAGTGAACCCACAAGCTTCCCGTAAATGGTAACCTCCATTACTTCACTTGAAGTAACATCCTCTTTCCTCCAACTCCCTGCTAGAGGAGTATCCATGGGTTTTCACTTGTCCATGCAGAACCTATGAAGTATCTCATTGGCATACTTGCCTTGAGAGACAAACAATTCCCCATCTCCTTGCCATACTTCCAATCCAATGAAGTAGTGCATGAGGCCCATGTCCTTCATATCGAACTCTCTTGCAAGGTCCTCCTTGCAAGATCTGATCAAATACTCATCACCAGTAAGGATCAAGTCTTCAACATATAATACAATAATCAATAATTTACCTTCTACCACAATGTAATAAAGGTTTGCATCTGCTTGACTTTTGGTGAAGCCCAAACCAGTGAGATAACTATCAATCTTTGTATACCAAGAACAAGGTGCTTTCTTGAGTCCATACAATAATCGCTTGAGTTTGCACACATGCGAATGTCTGTCAAAATTCTCAAATCCCTCTGGTTGCTCAATATACACCTCCTCCTATATAACTCCATTGAGGAATGATGCATTCACATCCATTTGGTGGATCTTCCATCCTATCTACGCTGGCAGTGCTAGAATTGACCTGATGGATGAGTACCTTGATACTGGAGCAAAGGTATCATAATAGTCAATCCCCTCAACCCAAGAGAACCCTTTGGCCACAAATCTGGCCTTGTGTTTCTCTATGCTCCCATATGTTGCATGCTTTACCTTGTAAATCCATCTCGAACCAACCAATGATTCGTGTAATATTCCTAGGGAATGTTTACAACAAATAACAAAGCATGCATAGACATAAAAATCATGAAAATAAAGCACATAAATCATTCCATGAATCTGCACCAAAAATTGTGCTACTGAGCCATTTTATTAAATATAAAGAGAGTACAATGTGGTGCTGGAAAGAGTGCACCTAGGCTTTCCCAAGGAAAGCTAGCAAAGCCTAAGTGAATAATAAGAAGTCCCCCTCAAGTATGCTACTACTCTCTCCTGGATCTGCACTGAACTGCCTATAAAATACGTTGTGGGTTGTGAAGAACTGCTGTTAGGGCCTCCTCCGATGCTCAGAAAATTCTGGGAAATTAATCCCGAACTTGTCACCAAATACCCAAAATAAACCACAAATGGATTGACCAATGGTTGACATTGAAATTTCAATCCTCTTTCCCCTCAATGACACTGCTGTTGGGTAATTCGACCCACCTATCAATCCTACTGCAAAAATCCCCCAAGATGGCTGCAATCTCCCTCAAATAACTTCCCTGGGCTCCTCCTCAAGTTTTAGGTCCAAACTCCCTTCTCTCCTCAACACCCAATTATGCCTCCTCCAAAGACTTCACAAATACTGCGTTGCTGCTGCTGGAACCTCCCTCAAACTCACACTCTCTACTCATGGATCGAACTGGAATAGGTGAGATTCCCTCCTTGGGATGACATTCAAAGTCCACCAAAGCAAGGGTTGAGATTTCCGCTCGAAAACACTCGTGTGCTAAACAACACTTGTAGACTTGGCTTCAACTCAAGCGTGCTAGTCTAAGACAATTTTCTCAAATGATCATGAATGCCAAAATGACTGCATTTCCTTCCTTTTTGTCAAAGTGCCTCCAAAATTCCCATGTGGGCCCAACTCAATTTCATCCCACCGAACTTGCTCCAATGAGTGCATACTTCTCATATGGGCTGTGATTCTCTATGAGTGGCCCCCACACTCCACTAGAGGTTCAATGTTCCCCTTATAACTCTAATGTTTGGGCTTTCTTTAATAAAAAATACACGTGGGGCCTCTAAACCCACATTTCCTAAGTGAAAACATGAATTAAGACAAAAATGGCCAAAATTGATATTTCACTTAGTAATAATGCCTTTTTGGGAATATCACAGTCCTCCCCGCCAAAACGTTTCTTGTCCTCAAGAAACTGTAATGAAGGATGATGAAGTATCTGCTCCCCTTCCCAAGTGGCATCCTCATCTGGTAGGCTCCTCCATCTGATAAAAAACTCCTCGATGACCCTATTCCGGAAATGCCTCTCCTAGGTGTCCAAAATAGCCTCTGGCTCTAGAACTAAGTGCCCCTCATCATCCATAGGGGGCATCTCTGTAGTTGCTGCCACTTACTTCCCCAGTGACTTTTTAAGGAAAGACACATGAAAAATGTTGTGCACTTGACTTCCCGGGGGTAGCTCTAGCTCATATGCTACCTCCCCAACTCGCCGAGTGACTCAGTACGACCCATAAAAATGAGGTTTGAGTTTCTCGACCCCTTCTACTTGAGTGATGACTACCTGTATGGATGAAGCCTCAAGAAGACCAAATACCCTACCTCAAACTACCTCTCAACTCTGCCCCTGTCTGCATAAAGTTTCTACTCGTTCTGTGCCATCCACATGTTGTCTTTGAGAGCCCGCAAAATGTCTTGTCTCTCCTGTATCCAATCCTTGGCCTTAGGTGTCTTACTATCTCCAATCATCACTTGAGTAAAAGATAATGCATCATAACCATACAGGGCTCAGAATGGAGACATACATATGGACATGTGGTATGTGGTGTTGTAGCAGTACTCGCCCAAGTGCAACCACCATATCCATGCTAGCTGATGGCCTATCACATAGTTACACAAGTAACCCTCCAACCATTTTTTAACTATCTCCATCTTCCCGTCTGTTTAGGGGTGATAACTAGTGCTTAGAGTGAGCTCAGTGCGCACCAGTCAGAACAAATCCCACCAAAAATCCCCCATGAACCTGTTGTCCTGGTCATTGACAATGGTCTTCGGAAGACCATGTAGCTGAAACAACTCACTAAAAAACAATTTCCACCTGTGAGGCCGAGTATCGGGATGAGATGGAAAAAAAATGTGCAAACTTCTTTAATCGATTCACCACCACATAAATGTAGTCCTTTCCTTATACTGTGGGAAACCCGGTAATGAAGTCCATTGACACACTCTCCATTTCCCCTCAGGGATAGGAAGAGGCTATAGCAACCCTGAAGGGTGTGATTTCTCACTCTTGTTCCTCTAGCATGTGATACTCCCTAACACGCCTCAGAACGTCATGCTTAAAGCCCCTACATGAAAAACACTCTTCGATAGCCTTGTATGTCTTTTTGAACCCTTGGTTCCCTGCTAGTGGTGAGTCATGGGAAGCCTATAAAATATTCTCCCTCAATTGGGAGTTGGGCACCAAGTAAATCCAATCTCTAAAGTAAATCACCTCGTTCATCACCTTGTACTGGTCATCTAACACTACCCCATCAAGGACCTCACATGCAAATTGGTCCTTGGAGTACTCTACCAGTAATTGTGCCCTCCAATCTGGGGCAATGCTCATTAGTGAAAGGTTAGCTGACCTCTTGGACAACGCATCAACCACCACATTGTGCTTCCCTTTGACATACTCATTGTCAAATTCGTACGTTTGGAGCTTTCTCACCCACTTATGCTGCCTCTCCTGCAACTTCTTCTGCTCTAAGAGAAATTTGAGGTTGTTGTCGTCTATCTTGACCCTGAACCTATTCCCCACCAAGTACTATCTGAACTTGGCTAGCATCTCCTTATCATAGATGAACTGTAACCTCTCGTGGGGTAGTAGTTTTTGACTCTTGAAGGCTATGGGGTGCCCTCCCTGCATCAAAACTTCTCCTACACCCTCTCCGGATGCATCACACTCCAACACAAAAGGTTGGGTGAAATCTGGAAAGACCAATACAAGACAAATATTCATGGCCTATTTGAGGCACTCAAAAGTCTCATGTGCTGTAGCTGTCTACTCAAAGGCTCCCTTCTTCGTCAAATCAGTGAGGGGAATTTCCCACTAAGAGAATCCCTTCACAAACTTCCTGTATTAAGTGTAGATGCCCACAAAACCCCTAAACTCTGTCACATTTCGCGGCTCTAGCCAACTGCGGATGACCCTAATCTTCTACTCATAGACCTTCACACCGTCCTCCCCAATGATGTGCCATAGGTAGATCATCTTTGTCAAACTAAACTTTCACTTAGATAATTTTGCATAGAACTTCTGCTCCTCCAAAATACGCAACACTGTCTCTAAATGCTGCAAGTGCTCCTCCCATGTCTGACTACAAATAAAGATATCATCAAAGAAAACCAACACAAACTTCCACAGATGTCCACGAAACATGTGGTTCATGCAATACTGAAAGGTGGTCAGTGCATTGGTTAGCCTAAAATGCATAACTAGGAACTCAAATTGCCCATAGTGGCACCTGAAATCAGTTTTAGGGACATCTTGGTCCCTCATCCTGATCTGGTGGTACCCTGAATGCAAGTTGATCTTGGAGAAGAACTTTGCCCTCCTCAGCTCATCCATTAACTCATCTATGCTTGGGATGGGGTAACAATTCTTCATGGTCTTCTTGTTATGGGCCTTGTAGTCAATGCACATGTGTAGGGACCCATCCTTCATCTTCACCAGAACAACTAATGAAGCAAAAGGGTTGGATCTAGGCTTGATATGCGCAAGTGCCAAAATCTCATGAATAACTCTCTATCTCATCCCGATATGCCTTGGGATGTTGGTAAGGGGTAGTAATCACGACCTGTACCCTCGGATCCAACTCAATGGTATGCTCAAACCCTTGGTCGGGTGGTTGACCCAGTGGTATGTATTTGAACACTACTAGGTAACTATCCAAAATGGCTTGTATCTCTGGGTGTGGTGGCTTGGGATGATCCCCAGCCTCTGAAACCATCAACTCCACAACCCACTCAATGCCCTCATGTCTCAGAACAACCTCCATCCTGTGGGCCGAAATAGTCTGTGGAGGGTAAGAGTGCATACCCCATAGAAAAAATGGTTTTCCATCCAGCCCTGGGAACCCCATCTCCAACTTCCTCCAATTATTAGTGACTCTACCAAGAAAGTAGAGCCATTAGACACCCATCAACACATTGGTGTCTGACACATCCACCACGAAGAAGTGATCTGTCATCGAGTAGTTCCCCATGGTCACTGTCAAAGCTAGAACATAGCGTGTGAACTACATGGTTTTGTCATTTGGTACCAGAACCAAAAAACACTAAAACTCCTTGGTTGTGATACCCCTCATCTGGACCATCTGTGCATCAATAAAATTTTTGGTAGCCCCACTATCCACTAAAATCGATACATGCTACCCCTGCATGGTGCACCTGATCCTCAAAGTAAAAAAATTGGTACCCCACGTAGAGATGCAAGGACCCCTCCTGATGGAGCGAAAGGAGCCCCCCTGGTGGGGGTGTTGGTGGTGGCCCCCTCTCCACCTACACTACACTGTCATCTCCACCCACCTTCAAATCTACATCATCCTCCAAATCACTGTCAGATAAAACCTCAATGTAGTAGGCCTTTCCTGCTGTGCATCTATGGCCTGGATCCTGTTGTTCCTGACAGGTAAAACATAAATTCCTCCTTCAGAGGTCTCTTCAGGTCTCCTCATCCAACTGTCCATGCCCCTGGTTGGATCTTGGTGGTGGAGCCTAATGTATCTTCTCCTCTCCTGGAAACCCAGTCTAAGTGGTAATGGTACCCTAACCCTCGGTAGAGCATCCCGCAAATCTTGGTCCCTCCCCACTGCATCTTGCAAAGTAACATGCTTGTTGGACCTCAAAAACCCTCGCAATGGCTCTACTAGCCCCTCTATAACATGTAGACCCTCCTGGACTCCGATAGATTCGATCACCATCATTGACAACCTCAGAAACTCCAAAATGTAGGGCTCAACACTCCCAGTCTGCTTGAGCCTTGTCAGCTCCCCAAAGTGCTTCTCCAAATATTTACTCTCAAAACGCTCCAACACTCTCCAAGTTAAATCCCGTAGGTTGTCACCCCAACATGTCCCATTATGGTTAGCCCATGGAACCACCAATCATGGGCTTCACCCTCCAAATATAGTGTGGCAATTTTTTATTCGTCCCCCATCCATCATCTGATTTAGATGGAAGTAGAAATCCAACTTCTCTACCCACGCTCTGGCTGAGCTCTTAGAAGATCCATCGAAAGTTGGGAAATATCCTCCCCACAGTACACTGCAAATATGTCCCCTGCGTGTACTTTCCCCCACACCGTCCCTTGGGCCTATTATTTCCCTTAAGCTAGAAAAATTCCTTGAAAGTGATGGCTTCCCTAAACTCGGGTCCATCGAACCGATACTCCAAGAAATAGTACCCCATAGGCAACTCTTCCTACCCTTGCTGCCCACCAGTTCCAGATGTCAAGAACGTGGTGATAGGGGATCTAGGTTGTGTGTTGGGAATAAGAGACATGTTGGGGTTTTGGGATGCGTGGTGTTGTGAAGTACCAGAGCCTTCTCTCAGCTAGAATTCCCTTACCCTTGTTGTTGATACAATTTGGTTGCCTTAGTTCCTCAATACCCTTGGAAAAGTCTTGTAGTGGCTTCAGAAAATTCTGAGAAAAATCCTCCTCCTTACTCCTTCTATCTCCCTCATTCTCTTCCATGTTTGTTTCTTCAACCTCCGATTCAGTTATCATGGGATCTGGAGTAATCTACAACTGTCTTTCTCTACTCTTGTACCTTTGTCTCCAATAAGTCACATTTTGCCTATCTTCTGATGTCATAGACTGTGCTGCTCCCATAGGTTGAGTAAGGTCTATGAGCTCTGATACCATTGCAATATTCCTAGGGAATTTTTACAGTAAATAATAAAGCATGCATAGACATAAACATCACAAAAATCAAACACATAAATCAGTCCATGAATTTGCACCAAAATTTGTGTTGTTGATCCATTTTATTAAAATTAAAGAGGGTACAATATGGTGCTGGAAAGAGTGCACCCGAGGTTCCCCAAGGCAAGTTAGCAAAGCCCAAGTAAATAATAAGAGGTCCCCTTCAAGTCTGTTGCTGATCTCTCTTGGCTCTACATTGAAATTCCCAGAAAATACATTGCTGGCTGTGAAGAATTGCTGCTAGGGCCTCCTCTAGTGCTCAAAAAATTATGGGAAATTAATCACGGCCAAGCCACCAAATACTCAAAATAAACCACGAAGGGATTGGCCAATGGTTGACCTTGAAATTTTGGCTCTCTTTCTCCTCAATGACACTACTTCTAGGAAATTCAACCCACTTTTCAATCCTTCTACAAAAATCTTCCCAAGATGGTTGCATCTCCCTCAAAACACTTCCCCAGGCTCCTCCTCAAGTTTTAGACCCAAACTCCCTTCTCTCCTCAACACCCAACTGTGCCTCCTCCAAAGATTGTGCAGTGACTGCGCTACTGCTGTTGGAAACTCCCTCAAACTCACATTCTATTCTCTTGGATCGAACTGGAATAGATGAGATTCCCTCCTTGGGATGACACTTGAAGTCCACCAAAGCAAGGGTTGAGATTTCCACTCGGAATCACTCATGTGCTGAATAACACTTGCAGACTTGGCTTCAACTCAAGCATGCTAGTTTAAGGCAATTTTCTCAAATGATCATGAACACCAAAATGAGTGCCTTTCCTTCCTTTTTGTCAAAGTGACTCCAAAATTCTCATGTGGGCCTAACTCAATTTCCTCCCACCGAACTTGCTCCAATGAGTGCGTACTTCTCATGTGGGCTATGATTCTCTATGGGTGGCCCCCACGCTCCACTAGATGTTTGATGTTCCCCTTCCAACTCTAATGTTTGGGATTGATTTAATAAAAAATACATGTGGGGCCTCTTAACCCACAGTTCCTAAGTGAAAACATGAATTAAGACAAAAATGGCCAAAATTGATATTTTACTTAGCAATAATGCTAAGTGGGAATATCAAAATTTTTTCTGCTCGTCTTAGGACCACTTCCCAAACACTGTTTCTAACAATGGAAAGATATTCCTTTACCATAGCATTAACCCATACTGGTTTCTCTATAGATTCCTCGGATGAGGATGGATTTGTCTTTACAAGCTCGCTCATGAGAACCATGTACCCAGTGTATTGATCCGGTGACCTCCTCTTCCTGCGCTATGTTGTGGGTGCTCCCACATTCTCTCTAACATCCTGCAATGATCTGTCAACTTCCCTGATTTTCTTCCTTACTTGTTTGAATGTCTGTGCTTGAGTGGATGTCTCCACTCTCTGCTCCTCTGCTTGTGGATACTCCGCAACTTCCTGAGGTTATTCCTTTGGAGCCAAAAGCTCATGATCAGGCTACAACTGAAGCTCCCTCTCAAGAGAACACCTCATTTCCTTATCCTCATCAAACTTCACATCCCGTCTAACCACTGTCATCTAGAGGGATGGAAAGTACACACGATAGTTGTGAGGTGTATCTGTGTACCCCACAAATATGCCCAACTTTGTTGTCGACTCTAGATTTTTCCTTACTTCCTTGGAAACATGACAATAAAATGATGATCCAAAGATCCTGAAGTGTGACACATATGGTTTCTTCCCTGAAAAATCTTCCTCTGGTGTACTCATGCCAAGAATCCTGTGAGGACTCTTGTTATGCAAATAGACCGCTGTGTTGCATGCTTCAACGCACAAGTGCAGAGGTAGGATTTGTTCATGCAACATCGCCCTTGCTTCTCCCACAATACTTCTAGTCTTCTTCTTAGACACCCCATTTTGGTGTGGGCTATGGGGTGCTGTCAACTCTTGACGAATGCCTTCCTTTGCACATTAATTTTTAAACTCATTCAACACATACTCACCACCGTTATTGCTCCTGAGAGCCTTCAATTTCTTGCCAGTTTCTTTCTCAACAAGTGATTTAAACTCAACAAATTTGGAGAATGTCTGATCTTTCTTCTACATGAATTAGATCTAGCACTTTCGTGAGAAATCATATAAAAATATATCATAATACTTGTGCTTGGTAGTGGAGGTTGTCAAGAAAGGTCCACATACATCAAAGTGGATCATTTCAAGGAAAGCATGCGCTCTATTGTCCCAATCATTGAAGGTGGATTTTGTGTACTTCCCAACATACACCCTTTGCACCTATCTCGCTGCTCTAGTGCTCCTTTGGGGAGGCTTGTAGAAATCTGTTGCATGATCTTCAAAGCACCATGATGCAAATGGCCAAGTCTTCTATGCCATAATTCATCGACATCTCAACTCTGCACCTTCTCTGCTTTTGTGTTCAATGCATCAAAATATTCCACATCTAATTTGTAGAGGTTCTTCACTCAAACCCTGATCTGCTTCACTTGTCCCATGGAGATATGTCTCAGGAAATCCTTCCCTTTGCTGAATATTACATCGTAGCCACGGTCTTCCAACACAACTACAAAAGTAGATTCTTCTTCAGACCTAGTACAAACATCACATCCTTGAGCCTGAGAGGGGAGATAGACTCCCTATGAAAAGTAACTGTACCAATATTGATCGTGCTATACCTTCCATCATCTCCCATCTCGATGTGCAAATGGATATCCTTCGCCTCCAAGTCACTGAAAAATTCTCTGTTGCCCGTCATGTGGAATGATGTGGCGTTTTCAAGATACCACACACTACTCATCACTATGCTTTCCATGCATGAAATGAGGGTAAAATTAAGTTCGAACTGTGAAGCCAGGGCTTCACTTGCTACTCTTGATATAGTCTTCTTGCTTGCTTTCTTTTGTGGATACTTCGTTCCATGATTCCCGGATTCATGACAGTGAAAGCACTTGATTTTGGAGAAGTATTTCTTCTTGCTCCCTTGACTCGAATCTACTTTGGATTGGGATTTCTTCCCCTTCCATTTCTTTGCCTTTCCATCCAAGGTATAGTTCTCCTCATCCTCACTCTTGGATGAGGTCTCGTCTTTGGTGTTCCACCTTATTTCTTCTTGCACTAGACCAGACCATAACTACTCCCAACTCGGTAGCTTTTCACTACCATTTACCAAATCTTGATAGCTATGCTAGCTCTTGGGAAGGCCCAAAAGGGCTAGATCTACCAAGTCTTATTCAGGGACATTAACATCGACCCCACCAAGTTCATCACGACACTGTGTAAACCTACTTAGGTACTATAGAATTGTGTCATTATTTTGCATCTTGATACTGCAAATCTTGTCCTTGAGTGCCAAGTTTTTGTGGTCACTATTTTTCTCAAACAATTCGGTTAGTTCTTTCCACATTGAAAACATAGTCTCTTTTCCGTGGAGATTCGAGACAATATGATCCCAAACTCCATCCAATATGATTCTCCTCACTTTGGCCACATCCGTATTCCACTTAGCAATATTATGGGCATTAGATGCTTGGGGTTTTGCTACATTTGTCTTGATGTATTCTAGTAGCCCATTATCATCCAATACTGCCTCCATACGGTCCTTCCATGCAACCAAGTTTGAGGTGCCTTCCAAGGCATACTCAAGCTTGAGTCCATTGAAAGCCATCTTCTAAATCCTGAAGAAAAACTGCAACATTGATCTTCAAATTCGAATATCCTGTAATGACAACTTCGAAATCTCTGCTCTATAATGATTCTAGCTCTGATATCATGTAGAAATTAATGTGTAGATCCAATACTGCTCATGAAATTTGCTAAATCACAAGACTTGAAGCTAATCTACTGATCTGTGGAAGTTAATTCGCTATCTAAAATAAGAATCATTGACATGCAAAAGGAAACATCACATAGACACAAATATTTATCTAGGGGAAAGAAACTACTCAAAACCCCTTACTATATGTACTGCATTAATTAAAGAATAGAGAAGAAAGACAATGCTTGCTCAATCCTGAGCACACCTTGCAAGTGTATAGTCTATCCCTCTGCCTGACTGGATGAACCTGGCCCAACACTTAGCCAATTTCAAGCCTTCCCAATATCCTATTTTCTTGTGCTGTTCCCTTAGGAAATTTCCCTTATTTTTTAGAAATTTCACACCAAGGAATTACACAATAGCTTTAGGTCAATCTTTGACTACATGCACCACTTGTACAAACGGGAATATGCTAAAATTGATAATACACTGCCTTAGAATCTCCATCTAAACTAGGTAACTCGAATTCTCTGCATGCGACGATTATTTTGGGCTGATTGATGAGTTAATTATTGGATCACCGAGTGTGGTTGAAGTTACACATCCACAACTTGACCTCCACTAGTTATTCTAATAGTTAGAACTAGTTAAACTGACAGTAACTCAAATTAACTGAAAGAGGTTGCTACAAATTAGCAATCAATCATGTAGAATTGAACTCAAGTGTCTCCAACTCTAATTAGCTAATATAACTAAGTGACAAGACCCATGTCACCTTAGCTAACTACCTCCAAGTATTCTGCTGAAATGGAAATTCAAATTTTAATCTACTTTGACCAAGGAAAAGTTAAAACTATATTTTGTTGCTGCATTTTCAACAAAGATATCTCTTGTTGGCATAAGGAGAAGACATTAATCAAAGATACCTTGAAGGACATCATTTGCAGGAAGGACACAAAGAAAGGATACAAGGAAAGATACAAGAAAGAGGACTCAAAAGGATCATCTTGAAGGAAGGTTACTACTTCATTGAAGGCTCTTGTTTACACATCATCATCTTGAAGGAGAACATTGATCTCTCTCTTTCGGAAGATTATCATTTTGAAAGTTATTTGGAAGACATCTTTATAGAAGGAATCATACAAGGAATAATGAAGAATCCTGGGAATGTCATACACACTCTTTGAAGAAGCCTGAAGTCTCTATTGTTCCAAGTATCTTAGAAGTCATCATTGTAAGGCATCTTTGAAGTCTCTTGGAAGTCTTGGGAACATCAAAGTATTTGAAGATATCTTCATCAAGTTAAACACTCTTATATCAAAACCAGAGAAACATAAGTCTCAATAATGGGCCAAGTACATGAAAGGAGAAGTGAGGGCTCAAAGTGTTAAATGCAACAATGGCGAAGATAGGAGATATGAAAGATCAACCTTGAATACATATATTATTCATAATGATACATATTTATACAAGTCTAGTGACCCTTGGTTTCATATTCCAAGTGGTCTCTTGGACTCTCTTTGACTGTTCAGCTTCCAAACCAACCCTTAGAGGATTAGGTGTCCAAAATCTCCTCCCCCCATAATACGAAGGGGTATGTATGAGTCCAAGAAGAGAGTTGTAATAAAAAATGTGCAAAAATGCATGGCAACACTAGGCTGAATGTGCTCTTTGAAATTTTGGTATAAGGGTGTGGTTTAAGGATGACCACCAACATTGGAATGCTTAGTGGAGTTCCAGAAACTCTTCCAAATATGGCAAGAAGTTGAAATATTATGCTAGAGGAAGTGTCCCTAATGATTTGGAGAGGGAGACCTTCAACCTGGAAAATGGAGGTCTACAACCTACGGTGGTTTAAGGATGACCACCAACTTTGGAATGCTTAATGAAATTCCCCGAACTCTTCGAGAACTAGAAAGAAGCTGAAGTCTTCTGCTAGAGGAAGTGTCCCCAATTCTTTGAAGAGGGAGAATCTCAACCTGAAAAGGGAGGTCTCAACCCCGCATAGATGGTTTAAGGCTAGCCACCAAGAAAAGGCATGCTTAGGGGAATCTATATCTCTGGCTACAACTTTGAATATGATATGGCAGGTTGTGGCTCAGGCTCGCTTGATGAGGCTTTGAAACTTGTAGATGACCATAATTCCCCCCCACTTTCAGATACAAGGTGAAATGATGGAGAAAAATCTACTGCAAGATTGTTCCATACTTTAGAAAAAGTTCTGACATATCACCGAAATATCTTCTTGGCTGTTGAAGCCCATTGCCAAGAAGCAATCCATCCAAGGTGAATCTTTGTTCTTGCAGGAGGTTGTTTTTGAAGCATCTGTTTGAAGAATGAGTGGTTTTATGAAAATGCTCACATGGATGAAGATAAAAACAATGGTATTTCATATGGCCAACTCTATCACAATGTTGGCATTTAACATTCTATTGTGGTTGTTGTGGAAGAGGAGCAGGATCTTGAACAACTGAAGATAAACTATCATAAATAAATCTAGCACTCTAAAACTGGATGGGATTTGAGTAATCTGGAATATGAAAGGACACATCCTTGTCATATCTAAGACCTATTTTGTGCTTTTTATGGAGAAGCCATTCCCAAGGTCTGATAAGGGCTTGGGAAGCGTATACTGAATTTATGCTTCTGCATGCAACTCTGTGCTTGAGATGGGTACTACATCTGAATAAATCTTAATCTCATTGATATGATTACTTTTTGCATCTGATGGGAGTCTGTCTCAATTTTTTGAACAAAAACAGGTTCAGAATGATTACTCCACTGTTGTAATTGTACTCACTAAAGCTGAGATTCAAGCTCCAAAAAATCTACCTTCTCCTGTGTATACTACTGACATGTTTTAATATCACAGAGATTTCTTTCTAATGTTTATCATCCCATCAACATTGGCATGTATTAAAGTATTCAATAATTCTAATATATTATCAAGTCTTGTCATCTTCTCAACAACTCAAGCCAGCAAAAAATAATGATAAAATGATAGACACCAACTTGAGAAAATATCTTTGCAAACTTTGGTTTTGTAATCAAGCTAATCCGCAATGGAATTGATTTCATACATACATGATGGATCTAACCTTTGAAAGCAAAAGTATGTTAACGAACCTTGGAAGGCATCCTCTATTAAAAAATATTGTTAAGTGTTCCAAAACAGGCGTTGTTTCACTTGTTTTTCCTATTGTAGTAACGAAAAGAATGTCCAAAGCGAATGCTACTTCTCGTATATAAAATGTAGCAGTTGCCAATAAGTGCAATAGTGGAAAAATTGCACCACTTAAGAAGATCAACTATTTGTGAACCAATGTCCCAACTGCAATGTATGAAATTGCCCACACAACTCCTTTTTCAATATATGATGTTCACTCTCCAAACACTTAATCAAGGCACCAATCACAGATCTAAGAATAGAACTGCATCTGTCTTCAGATTGTCTCCAACAATAAGGTTTCCTATTCTTACAGAAATATCACATTGTGCAGAGGACAATTGTAAATGTTTTCCAACAAAGGCTATCTAGATACCCAAGAAAAAACTATCCGTGCCATACCCTTTCAGAAATGAACAAAAACACGAATTACCATGTCCTCGCTACAGAGCCTATGCCTTCTATGCCATTTGTTGTGAAAAATAGAGGACGAGAGAGTCCTAGTCTTAGGTCTCAAAACCTAAAATCAACTCAAACCAGACCCTTCTAGATAAGAACAAAAGAATGATTTGAGAACCAAAAATAGAAAGTTTGATTTGAGATATTTGTTTGATCTACATGTGGTTCAAGGACTTCTAATGTCGTTAGAGTATTCAACAAACATCCAAAGAAAAATCAACACACAATCTTCCAATGATTCAGTAGCTCCGTAAGGTTTTCCCATTTCTTTTAGTCAAGCTTTCCTGGGTTTCAAAATGGTGACCTCTCAGATGGGCAGGGGCCTTATTCTAAAGTCCTACGAGGGCCTAAGACCGGATTTTATCAGCGTCATCTATGTTGTCGTCCTCAGTGTCTCTCAGACGCTTTACCTGCACCACACTCTCTGTTAGGGCTACAACTTCTGTGGCTTCCAATTTTTCTACATTGAAGCCTCTTGGTGACCGAGTTCTAATTAAGCTTAGGCAGGAGGAAGATATAACCCAATGCAGTATCTTGTTACCCTCCACAGCTCCGTAAAACTAGATAGCTCGCATTCCATTCAAACATGCGTAAAGAATGGAGAAGAAACATTAGTCTGCCAATGCGTTACCACTGGCTAAGGAAATTGAAGTGGAACAGACAGGGATCTGTCTCTCTTATTATGGTAACTGCACCCTTGCCAAGCTTTTTTGTCAGGCCACCATAGAGTTGGTAAAGAAAATCATTTTTCACAGCAGAATCCAAAAGAGAAACAGTCACTAATAGAGAACGTACAGAATTTCTGAGCGATGACAGACCATAATGAGCACAATAACCTCAGACATGATACATATATAATACGAGCACTCTCATAGCATGCACTGCCATGTTTTGAAACATTAAGGGCTGACAAGCACCGATGGAAACATAATTTATATGTAAGTGCTAGAAATTTGACCAAAATGGTGTTTCTAAGCAGAGCAGGTTGGATAGTAAAGTAGACATAAAGACCACACAAACAAGTGGCTCACATAAGATTGGGAAGGTTAAGAATGTACCAGTTCTCTAATACCATGTTAAACACAACAATGGAGAAGACAAGAGATATGAAAGATCAACCTTGAATACATATATTATTCACAATGATACACAAGTCTAGTGACCCTTGGTTTCATATTCCAAGTGGTCTTTTGGATTCCCTTTCAATGTTCAACTTTCACACCAACTCTTAGAGGATTAGGTGTCCAACACAAAGGATTCTAATTGAATCCATTAAGGATCATATCATTCCCAAATTTTATTTTGGCACATCTAAAGCAATATATAACAAGTTGGTAAAATTGTATTCGGTAAGCACTATAAGTTAGAAGATATCTCTAAGGAATAAAATTTACAAGACAAGGTTATAAAAGGATGAAGACTTGACCTCATATATCTTAAAGGTATCACAATTGAGGGATCAACTACAAGGGCTTGGAGAAGTTGTTTCCAATTATGAACTAATAACTCGTATACTCAATGCATTACCTCTGGAATGGAGTAGTTTTGTGACAAGCATTTATTCAAGAATTGACACTCCAAACTTTGATAAGATATGGTCTTTGTGTATGCTAAAAGAAGCAATATTGAAAGAAAAAGATGACACTGATCCAAATGAAAAATCTCAAGTTTTTGCTGCCAAAGTGAAGAAGAAGAAAGGGAAGTTTGGAAAGTTTGAGCTTCGTCAAAGGAACAACAGTTAGCCACGAATAAATCTAGATATGTCCAAAGTGAAATGCTTTGGATGCAATGAATATGGACACTTTAAGAGAGATTGTCCCAAGACCTGCAAAAAAAGAAAAACAATAAGAGGAAAGAAAGAAGTGGAGCAAATACAACAGAAGTTAAGAACCCAAAAAATAAATTGAAGAATGAAGACACCAAGGATATATATTACTAAAGAAACCCCCATCAGGTTTTCTTACAATATGTTTTACTTTTCATTAGAAGATGGTAGTTATAGTAGCATGTACAATTATATTTGTAGAAGAAGTTTGATTTTTGTAGCATGGCATCATGAAAAGTAGCATAAAGGAAGGATTAGATTCTACACTGTCAGTTGCATCTCATCAATAGCAGTCATCAAGCAAAGATAAAATATTTTGAGCCATCCAACACTCCACCATTCATGTAGTTACTGTTTGGCATTCACATCATTGTAAAAGTAGTCTATTAGTTATAAAGGATCACAATGATCCTTCATAGCGATTATGAAGGTTCTTCACTATGTGAAATAATCTTTGTAACGTGAAAATACATATATTTCTAGTAAAATTATGGAAGCTAGCTTCAAATATGCTCGCAGAAATGAAGTTAATCAAGTTGCAGCATGAATAGAGTACTTCTCATCTTAGAGAAGGAATCTCATCTTAAAAATCATTCTAAACGTCATCCTCAAGAGGAGATGCAACTCATTCAAAAGAAATAATACTAGTCTATGGCAAGCATAAAGGAAGAGGTATGTATATCCTTAAGATAGTCTCATTAGAAAGTAAAATTCATGTCTTCAAGTAACATTTCAGGAAAAGCTCATTGCAGAAATATGATTGGTAGAACAAGCATGATATGTTATGAATAAATTGGATTGGAAAAGACTCTTCCCTTTGGTTACTTAACACATAAAAGCATGATGGATAAGAAAGAACTCTTCCATGTATATAGAAACATGATAGACGGGAAAAACTTGTGATGAAGCTGAAAAACATCTGATATGGTCTCCTAAAGCACAATATTAATCGACATCCAAGTTGGACAACTTCAGAGGGAGTTGAATAAACTATGAAAGATATTATTTTGAAGCTTGTTGATTAGTTCACTCCACATTGATTGATACTTGAAAGGAATAAAGCATGAAGACGAATTCTAGTATGAATATAGACCAGACAAGGGGATGCTGATTTCAGAGGGAGGTAGTAGCAGAACATGACATTTTAATGGATATCATGACTAAATAAATTTTATTTTGATGATTCCTTGGAGATATGACTTGGCTACTTAGAAGGCCATAGTACAAAAGTATGGATTGAAAGTATAAACAAGTTGAGATAATATATCTACAACTATTTGGTTTAAACTCAATCCTTGAACAATGAAGGCAGGAAAGGTAGTAAGTCACAAGATAACATGTTGGTCATGTTGGATATGATGATATTCACTTTCCCAGTGGATACAAGGATCAATGATTAAACTCTACATTGATTGGTTTGGAAAGATACTATTGATGATGAAGATACTTTCAATAATAATTGATGGAAAATTATGTAAAAGGCTAATAACAAGAACCCTGTCATGAAGGACAATTGAGAAAGAGTTTGGCTCCACCACATCCAGGAATATCGAAGCTCAGATATCATATGATGATAAGAGATAAGATCCCTTGCACCTATTGTTGTGATCTCCACAAAATAACAAGTAGCTAATGAAAGAAACACATAATGAAGCACATGATTATGATGAAGTCTCCTTGATTGAGAGGGAGCAAAAAATATCCTTCATATTTGAAAAGGAGTAAGGACCTCCTCCTTGGTTGAAAAGGAGTGATGGTGTGTCATGCATTAGGCTAGGACTAACCACCTTACATTTAGTGTATCACACTGGGAGGGAGAATGGAGGATTGGATAAGCATATGAGGACTGGTACTCCTTAAGGATTGGACAATCCAAAATAGGAAGTAGTCTTGTGGACATAATCTCTTTTAGGATCTAACAGGGCATCCAAGATAATAGTGGTTGAAGAGGACCAATATTCTTTGAGGATTGGGAATCCAAGATAAAAATAGTTCCTAGAAAGACATACCTTGTGAATATCCGGATGGGGTATGTGCCTTGAGAGGCTGAGGTGTCCATATGTGTGCCTCCGAGCATTGTGCTCTAAACTTGTGGAGAGTTAGAGATTATTGGTTAAATTATATTACTATGTTGCTATTTAACAATGTTGGTCATGATGATGATGCTTAAAGAGATTAAGCCTACCAATCTGACTCTTCTTATGAGAACATTTTAGTTTGATAATATCCTTGTACCTATTATGGGATTATGAATACCTCCTTAGCTAAGAGGGAGTGTTAGAGAATGTAACTAGGTTTGGTCTTCATAATTGCTATTGTACTTATGTCATTATATGTTCTATGTAAAAGATAAAAAAGAAGAAAAAGAAATATATTTTTCAAGCATGGGTTTCATGCTAAAATCATTTTATCATCTAGGTCATGCATGATGTTCATGCTTCTAGGGTTTATTGAGTCAAAATAATATTTGTCATAAGTCAAAATATTGTCTTAGAATCAAGTGCCATTTGGAGTTTGAAAATAAAGTGGAAGAAGAAATTTATTTGAGTCAAAAAAATGTTATTTTTGTACCCACAAGGCCAAGTCGGCCCTTCCTCATTAAGTCAGACCTGGAAGGGGTAATTTGACCTCTTGGATGTGTATAAATGGCAATAGTTTGAACTCAATTGAAGCACCAAGCAAGCAAGTTCGATCTCTAAGAAAATAAGAGAAAAAATCAAGAGAAGAAGGAGCAAGAAAGCAAGAGAGAGAAAACGAAGTCCAAGGAAGAAGCAAATAGAAGTTTCTGCCCTAAAATATGCCCTACATCTCTTACACGTGTGGAATTCTGAAGCTGTTGCAGGGGTTGAAGTTATAGATTCATTGTAGGTATGAAATTATGAAGTTGGAGTTGTTTTGAACGTTTTTGAATTGAGTTGACATTGACTTGCTGAAAGAGCTTGGGAGTAGGGATGACTTGGGTCTTGTTAGAAGTTTTTGTTTTGTTGTTTGGGTTTTGGATTTCTCATTTGCTCTGATTATATAAGAAGAGAATAATTTTCTGGGTTTTCCCCTTGGAGGGGTTTTTCCTTGGTTTGGAGCCTACATCTTGTGTTCATTGTCTATTTTTGATATTCATGATTTATGGTTTTGGTAATTGTTTGATGAACATAAAACAATAAAAGTAATAAGAAGGCAACATAACTTCACAAGCAATTATCAAGTAAAAATAAATCACCCTAATTGTTGCCCCTATGGATTTCTCAACATGTTCAACTTAAGAAAGCTTCCAACTTGCAAAGTAGATTGGTGGTTGAATTTTCCTTTGGTTTGTGTTAGCATTTCACCCAATAGTTTTCTTGAGGAATCTACATGAACATTAAACTCAACTGAACAACCTAGAAAAACTTGGATGAGAGCACTCACCATTTTTTCTTTTAGTATGTTAATTATACTTGGAATCCTTTCGTTTATTTGAAATATTCAAACATTTTCAACGACCTCTCCATGGGCCTTGTGTTTGAGGAATGGATCATGATGAACCTTATGTAATATCTTTTGTGCTCTAATGCGGATCTTAAGGTCTATATAGTGACTAGAGTTGGTAAGACAACAATCACTTGAATATTTGCTTGATCTATAAGAATACTATCCCAAAAAATGACACAACCTAATAGTATCCAAATGGTGTACATAATATGCACCTTTTCAAGTTGACATAGATATATAGTTGTTGGAATGTTTTTATCATGAGAAGAAACATTACAACATATTCCTTTAGTAGCCCATAAACGATCAATTTATCCAAATGCACTTCTAAGAATTTATATATGCAATGCTTGAAAAATGTGATGACAATCCTAGAGAACATTGTCAAAGCATCCTTAAGTTTAAAAAGCATGATATTTTAAGCATAGTATCCCCATTCTATTAAATTATAATCTTCATTTTCTCCTCTTTAGCAATGCAGACCTAATGACACCCTGAGAACCCATTCATTTTTGGTTATGCCTCCTTCCCTACTACATGGTCGAACACTTCATCACTAAATGTTGTTGGGAAAGGGCCAATAATGCACATTGAATTTTTTCCTTTAAATTATACATATACTTCGTTCTTTCCCATCTTGTTTTCTTGTCCTAATAATAAGTGGGCTTATCTAGTTGGATTCTTCTATTGGGAATATTCTAGCTATTTTCATATTATCACTAATTCGTTTTTGACATTTTGCTTGAACCTAGGGTTAAGTTTGTGTGGTATCTTCTTTATGGCCTTGGAATATGACTTGAGTTGGATTATAATCTTCTTAAACTAACTTTGATGCCTTTTAGTTCTATAAAGTTGCAGGGAAAGAGATCCTTATAATCTTTGAGGAGCACCTCTCATTACTACATTGTTAATTCATCCAAATAATCCCAACTAATGATAAATGTGGATTTTCTTGTGAGCCAATGTTGATATTCTTATTCTTATGTGGTTCTTGATATATATGGGGATGTGATTGATAGGTTGAGTCTTTAATTGTTATTTACAATTTCATTTCTTTGAAGGTGAGATGCCAAAAATTATCTAAGTCATCATCATTTTCATTTCTCTATCCAGCTTTGTTGCAACATTTGATTAGTTTAAGGGTATGTTCAAGTTGTGCCATAACTCTATTTTGTTAATTTCCACTGGAAAAATCGTAATCTTTCATTATGATTGAAAATTTACATGTTGTAGATGTCTTTCGGCATATGCTGCATTTGCATTTTTCCATCTCTGTAAACAGATTTCAAAAAAGGTGCTCAAAGAATGATGCATAGATCCTTCATCATCACGCAGGGTGTACGGATTTCAGGAAATAAACATGCAAACAAAAATTAATGTACAAGTGGGGAAAAGTCAAAATTTTCTCCCTTTTTTCTTTTCAACCTTTCTCCAACCCCCTTGTGACTCTGTTGGAGTTATAAGTGCTAGTGTTGTTTCAGCCACAGGTTGTGGATTGTCTTTATTAGAGTCTGATGCATCTGATGTGTGTTGACGTTTAGTTCTGCTCATATCCATAGTATCTGATATCCTTGCCAATGCTGTGTCTATATGTTCCTGTGGATTTGTGTCTTTTACTGTTGATTCTTTGTTCATCTAATTGTTCTCATTGGGGTTAACAAATTCCATCTCTTCTTCCTCCTCGTCATCTGGGGGAGGTGGAGGAAATTGCCACCCCTTTACTTGTTTTTCCGTTTTCTTCTTTCTGCAGTTGTCTTTTTTGGCAGTTGGACATGTGATTTGTAGGTGTCCTGTTTGTCGGTAAATTCAGCATCTGAATGCAGTTTTTCATAATCGAGAACGTGTGTCCAGCTCCTCTGTCTATGCTTCAGCTGAATTTGGTCTGACTGGCCTTTGCTGAGATCTACTTCCACACATATTCGTGCAAAAGTATAAATTCTTTCCTCCACACGTTGGGTGTCCGTTTTGATGTAACGCGCAATAGTATTTCCGATTCCAGCTAGTACTTGATGATTCCAGAGATGTATTGGGAGATTGTGTAGCTGCACCCAAACTGCCATCTTAGAGACAACCATTGTATTTGCATCAAAATCTGGGAACCATGGTGTGATGAAGAGTCCTGTGGATCCCCAGAACCAAGGTCCTTCCTGTATTACTATGTCTCTGTCTATTGCTGATAGAAAGTTCACTATGAAGAAACCCTTGGAACAAAGGTGTATTTCACATTGTGTGGTCCAGTTCGTGAAGATCCAATGAAATAGGTCAGCTGGTTTGGGCCAAAAGCAGTTAAATCTACATATTATTGCTTGTCTTTCATATATAGTGCAGTGCTCATCTGTTTCTGGTGTATCTATGTTGTATTCTGGGGTATGATTCAGCTGTTCCACAATGTATGGCCTAGCGTCCATACCTAATTGATTTGGTGCTGCTCCTTCTGTGTTTTTCCCTTGTAGAATGTTTTTGAAGGAAATATTGCCTGGTTTTTTCCCTATTGAACCAGCACCACTTCCTTCAGCCTTGTGAGGATTTCTACTGTTGTCGGTTGCGCCCCCTCTTATTCTTAGATTGAGGATGATTGTTGACAGAGGTGCAATTTTGTATTCCTAGAAGTATTTTGTGTATTGTAGCACTCTGCCCCCATGTATCAGATTTTGTGATCTGATGGGGTATCCTAGCTGTTGCATTATAATTTTCTGCATTTGCTTAACAGAGTCTGTCTCTTTTACCCAAATTAGTTTCGATTTTCCTTCCGAGGTTTTTACAAATACTTGGAAACTGTGAGCTCTTACCAGGGATCCAGATCTTGTTCATTAGATCTAATCCTGAGATTTCGCTCTGCATCTTTAACTCACCGCTAATCAGCTTTCCTTTCCTTCTTTCTTCAGCGCTATTGCCCCAGGTACCATATGGGTGAGGTATCGTGGCCTTTGTGGTCACCCAGATCTGCCTTCTGAGCATCTGATCAATTAGATTGTTTACAGATCTGCAATATTTTTCACCATCCTTTGCGTGTATGGTAACCCCAGATTCGTTCAATAGTAGAACGAGACCATACTCAGATTTTTGCATAAAGAAAATTGGGTGTATGCGATTTCTTACCTCCGGATCTGAGTCGTTTATGCTGCCATTACCAGTGCTGTGATCGACAAAGTTCCCATAACCATGTACCTGTATTGTCGTTGATTCGCTGGTTTCGGGTACCCTCCCTGTTGATTTCTTGAGTGCTACATTGTTTTTTCCGATTCTGCATTCTCTGAGAGCCAGATCTGTCAGATTGATGGCGGGTTTTTGTAATAGGTAATCGATCTGCAGGGCGACGACGGTGATCCCATATGCTGAGGTATTCAGAGCATGTTTGGTGGCTCTGTCTGCTGCTCCAAGGTCCAGAGTGCCCCCGAAACCAATGGATCTCTCCTCTTCCTCGTTGTGATAACTAGAGTCCAGCCACTTGTAATCTATCTTCTCTCTTTCGCTGGTTTGCTTCACCTTTGCAACCCGGTCCTGGAGTTTGTAGATCCGGTCGATTCCGGATGCAGATGGGGAAACTGCAGGTACGGCGGCCATTTTCCTTGGAATCGAACCCTAACTTCCTCTCAAGAGCAACACAATGTTAACTCTATTTTGTTAATGTTTTGGCATACTGCTATCTTTATTTGCATCCTCTTGCAACAAATATTAATTATTTGATATTATTTATTATAGTGGTGAGTTATAAAGTCTTACTCATAAATGAGAAATCCTTGCAAAGTGAGACCTACATTGCCTTCTAGATTTGGATTTGCCTCCTCGTCCATTCATGGATGTATCAAGATTTATGGATTGCACCAATTGTATGGATGAACATATGTGCCCATACTTTCTTAGGGTGTTTGTCTTGCATACATTGGTTTATCGAATGCTTTAGAAGTACACATGGGTATATTTATACTTGATACAACTCAAAGATGATGTCTTGGAATTCGTATGTATAAATGGACCTTGGGACTCTACAATAATTGGATATTAGGATTGATATTTGATGGCGGGTTGGAAATCATCATATCTTTGGAGTAACTCATTATTTATCGTTTATTTTCGTGCTAGAGTTTCTTTGAATACCACATCTAGTGTTGGAATCCTCTTTTTTGGTTCAATGGAATGCCCCATTTGGTCTAGAAAATATATGATGTCTTTAACCCCAACATATATTGGTGTATCTATAATATTTGTTCCTATCCATATGAAATTTATAATAGGAGCACAACATTTGGAATAGAGTTAATGGTTACATTCTTTCCAATTTTGTAATGCCCTATTGGAGTCTATGTCGAATCAAAAACTAGATATTGCACCAACTAACATCTCCATCTATTATGGGGTAGATATTTCACCTTCATACTTGCAGTGAAGTTGTAGATATGATCAATTGTGTTCTCCTCCATGTTTTCTTCTATGGGTTAAATGTAGAAAAGTTCTCAGTATGGGTCAATAGGTTGCATGATTCTAGTTCCCCTAGGTTCAAAAATCATTTCCCCTCACTTTAAGTCAATGAATGCATCATTTTCATGTTCACATTCAATTCCAATTAGTGCATGATACATGTATTTCTCATATTTTATCTCTATAACTACAAATAAAATAACTATATTCATTCCTATAAGGTATACTTCAACGTTTTCCATTCTACTAATGAGGTAGATTCTGTATTGATTTGCAATTCACTACTGAATATTGAAACAAATTAACCCTAGTATTCCATCATATCTTATGACTTATTTTTTAGTATGTTTACATCAGATACACATTACATATTTGACTTCATGTACTAAAATTTTGGCTCTGAGTATGAATCCCCTAAATGTTCACTCTCCTATAATGGACTAAGTAATGTTCTGTTGCAACATAATTGATAGGAATTTTTTATTAATACCTAAGAAATGTTTGAAGGAAGTCATTTTATGCCATCCTTTGTTTCTTGGGTATGGTTAGTACCTTCCTCTTTCAAATGTGTCTAGTTAGTACCACCTATTGGGGTATGATTTTGCATTATGCAACATCTTGTAAGATGCGTACAATTGCTTTGTAAGTCTATTTTTTCTTTGTTGCATTGTGACCAATGTTATTGGGTGTTCCTTTAATGATCTAAAAAGGTGGATTTAAACCTTGGTCATCAATAAAGTGCATACATCTTCTAATTACCACAATAATCTTTGGGACTTCAATATTTATTGGCTTTAACATATATAGGCTAGCATTCCTTTTTTGTGGCTCTATGATGTTCATATCTTGGTCTTCTTGGTAGAGGATAATTTTTTTAAATATCACCTATATCATCATAATTATAAAATTTTATATGTATGGTTATACTCAACCATGACCTCCTATCATAAACCTTTTCTTCCTTGAAAAATACCAACAATTTGGATTCTAATTGACCCTCTCCTAAACTTGAAATTACTTTTTTTTTAAATCTCTCTACCAAGGCTTGTAAGACCTTGTAGTTACTGTGTCATGAGTGATTTCTTGAAAAAAGTTGTAGAATAAGGTCATTATGGATGTTGAATTATTATATAGAATATGGTACAACTACAAGGAATAACCATAGATCTTGAAAAAATTATATTTAAAATTCAATTATCTTCCCACAAAGGGGCCTAGTAGAGTGTTAGGTCCATCTCACCCACTTAGCATAGGGAATTCATTTTCCAAGTTTCCTTTGATATTACACATGGTACAATATACTTATAGCCTATTTTAGCCTTCACCAATTCTTGTATTTGTTTTTTATGAGCTAGCAACTGATTCAAAACTTGTAACATCTTTAGAGTTTCATTGGAATATGGGATGACTACAACATGGCTAAGAGAGGTGCTAAGAGAGGTGCTAAGATATCCTACCAATTCATTCCTCGTCACCTACTATAGATATTCTCTTTATGAATCCCATGTTTGTTACATCAAGGCAATCATTATTAGAGGTAGGATTCCTTTCATGTACCAATCTTTGTGCTAAGTGTCATGGATAATATGTTATCCTACTCATAGGATCTTTGAACCAAGGGTCGTATTCCGATGTTCTCTCTCCAACAATTTGCTTGATGTATTCCAATTGTTTGCAACTCTATTACTATGTTTTTGATTTATGAAGGTCTCCGATGAATGCATGCTTGACCTCGTTCATCATCATGGTGATGCCTTCTGGGATGCTTTGTAAATATTCCATATACCATTGTAAAATGTGACCTTACAACACCATTTGAAATTCAACCAACTTCATTTCAATAATCACAATATTTTCAATGCTCAATATTTCTTTGGATAAGAATTGGTGTGGCTTGACATCTCTATCTATCTCACCTTAGTACTTTGGCAGTTGCAATGTGGAATCTAGTTGCATCTCAACCATTCTAGTATTGGAATTTTGAATAAACATAAATATTATTTGTCTCAACTAAACAATTGGGTTTTGATTATGAAAGTAAACTAATTATATTGTTTCTAAGTAAATATTTACGACATTTTCATGGGAATGTACTACTACTTGAAATATTTCCTTCCTTACTTTTGCTACAATTGTATATATTAACATTTCGATTAACTTGATTTAGGTTTCCCTCACCGCGATTTGAATGCGAAAGGGGTGGTTTAGGTGTTGTGATTTTTTCATTTCCTTTTGGGGTTACCATGTGTACTAGTTTTTTTTCTTCCTCAAAAAAAGCCAAAATATATAAATAGTTGCATCATCAGGTTGCATTTTCGTGTCAAGATTATCATTTTTTTTAATCATGTGTGGCCTTGTTGTGGGTTGTAATCTTGTACAAATAAATTCTTAATAAAATATAAAAGATGAAAAGAAAAACACATACATTAACATAAATATTTTAACTTGGAAACTCAAATTGGGAAGACCAACAAGATGTTTTTAATATATATTCTTATATACATTATTACAATACAATATATATCCCACGTCAAATATTCCAATCCATTTACCATGGATTAGAATATAATTGTAGTTCCTTAACTGAAACTACAAGGCCATGGGAAAAACCACCACGCCCCACAAACTGTTAAAAGAAAACACTGTACAACCAAAATGAAACACAAAAACCACCCAATTTTTTTTTTCAGGGGTGTTTCCATGGAAACCACACATAGGTGGGCTTCTTTCCCTCCCACGACCCATCCATATAGCGGGGTTCCCCCCTTGCTGTGCTCAACATGATGTACAACATGTGGGGACAATCCTACAAAGAATATAACACATGCCCAACATTCTTCAATTTGTTTTCTTTTCACATAAGGGGTCGCGAGAGTACATGATCAACAATCCAGGGAAATAATTCCCATTATTTCTCTACACCAAGATAAATTTTCAGTGATCACAATTTTTTTTAATGAATATATGACATTCTTCAAAGTGACCACCTTCACCAACGACATCTGTTATTCAACCACATCTCTCTCAAAGTGATGTTGAACATCAATATGATTTTCCTTAAAATGGTATGTTGGATTTTTCGTTAGGAAAATTTCACTATTACTATCACAATCTATCCTCATAGGTTATTGAACCAACCCAATACCTAAACACCATATTTGCAACCATAATGCTTCATTTCTTACATGAGTGATTGCCATGTATTCAACTTCTATAATTAAGAGTGCCACTACATACTATCTCTTGCTCATCCAATTGATTGCTCCTCCAAATAGGTTAACCACATGCCCACTTGTACATCTTCTATGATCTCTATCCCAGCCTACATCAACAAACCCATGCATTTTCAAGACTTTGTCCAATCATGGTATTCCTTAGTAGCACAATCCGTATCCAATAGTGTCACACAAATATCTGAAAACCCTCTTTATTATTGTCCAATGCACCTTCCCTAGTTTTGACATATGCCTACTCAATGCTCCCATTGCATGTGCAATGTCAAGTCTAGTAAAGACGATTGAATGCGTCAAATTTACAACCACATTGGAATTGGAACATGGGAAATGTCCTCTTCATCTTCTTGTATCTTGGGACAATATTCTGCAAATAACTTTACACCTACAAAAACATGAACCTTCATCGATTTACATTCCTGCATATTAGATCTTTGCAATATTGTCTCTACGAACTTCCTCCGATTTAACCATAGTTTCTTATTTTCCTAATCTCTTATAGTTTTCCATGCCCAAAATAAAATTTAAAGCACCAAAATCCTTCATATCATATTTAGAGACAAATTGAGTTTTCACTTCTTGAATGCTTTCCTATCATTTCAATCAAAAACATATGATCCACATACAAGACCAAATACATAACATGATCACCAACTAATTTGGAACACACACAATGATATACTTTCTTCCTTGTGAATCCAAGTCCCAATATATAAATATCAAAAAATGGTACCACACCTTTGGTGATTGCTTTAGCCCATACAAGGAATTAAGTTAGTCTACATTCCAACTCTTTTTTTCATTTCACAATAAATCCTTTTGGATGCTTCAGGTAGATTTCTTCTTCCAGTTCCCCATGTAGGTTGTCTTCGCATCCATTTATTCTACTTCAAAATCAAAAGTAGAAGCAACATATAAAATAAATCTAATAGAATTTAACCTGGAAACATGAGAGAAAATATCACCAAAGTTAGTTCCCTCTACTTGTGAATAAACTTTTGCTACTAACCAAGCTTCATATTTCTCCACTCTACCTTCTACATTCAATTTATTCTTAAAAACTCATTTTCTCGCTAATGTGATTTCTTCCATCCGACAACTGTACTATATCCCAATCCTCATTCTTATCCAAGGCTACCATTTCTTCAACCATGGAATTTTCCCAAAGTTTTCCAACCTCTAAATCTACTACCTCCATAATAGTTACAGGATCATCATCAACAGTAAACAAAGAAAAATTCAAATGGAAATAAAGTGGAGCATACCTTTTTGATTGCCTTCTTTCCTAAAATTATCTCCTCAATGCCACAATCTATGGTTCTTTTTCTTATAATACATATTCTTATATAGAGTCTGATTCATCATCCTTCAATTCAAACTCTATCTTATCTAGTTATTTATCCTTTGGTAATTCTTGTTTGGCAATGCCTTTGACTTCTCTAAATACTACATCTTCACTCTACACTACCATTTTATTTTCTAGGTTCCAAAGTTTGTAACCTTTTAGGCCATCTTTATATCCACTAAATATATTGTTTTCAACTTTCTTATCTAGCTCACTCCTATTATCCTTTGGAACATGTACATAAGCATAACAACCAAATACCATAATGTGTTTAAGAGAAGGCTTCTTACCACTCCATTCCTCATTTGGAGTCTCATCATCCAACATCAATGAGGGTGGTCTATTCAGTAGGTAACACACAATATCCATTGCCTCTACTTGGAATTCCTATCCTAACCCAACACCACTGAGCATGTTCCTTGATTTCTCCATCAACATCCTATTCATCCTTTTTGGAACTCTAGTCTACTGAGGTGTGCATATATTAGTCTTCTTCCTTTGCTATACCACACTTTTTATAGAATTATTCGAATTCATTCTCATATAATTATCCACCATTATTAGTCCTCAACACCCTAATTTTCTTCTTTGCTCGATTTTCCATAAGAGCCTTAAGATATTTGAATTTTTCAAAGAATTCAAATTTCTTCTCAAGGAAATAAATTTGTGTATTCCTTGATAACTTATATATAAATGATGCATAGCACACAAATTTACCCAGTGATAGAACTAAATAGGTCCAAACACATAATTGTGCAACAATTATAATATCCCTCTATTTTCATAGAACCAAAGGAGAATCTTACTTGATTATGAGTTCACAGAAATCAAAATCAATAGAGAAATTGGAAATACCTTCTACCATACCATTACCATGCAGTTCTCAAAGGTCATTCTCTTTGATATGTTCCAATATTTGATGCCACAATGTAGTGATCTCTTTAGAGATTGTAGGATTTTTTCCTTCCTTAGCTCTACTTTATGGAACAATGGAACTATTGCAATAATCATTAATAATGATTCCCAGTAGATTATACAGAGTTGAAATTTGAACTCCCTCAACAATACCATTGGTCCTCAAACTATCCTATAGATATCATTTTCACATATTTTTTTGACACTTGCATTACTCATCTTATAGAAATCAAATTTCCAGCTAATCTTAGGATGTGTAGAACGCCAAGGAGTGTTCTAATCCTTCCTCCCATGAAATTCAATTTGATTTTTTCTCATATTATTATTTTGGTTTTCAATTCATATCCTATGAAAACATCACCACCATCAAATCTTTCATACTCACAAAACCACTCCCTCTGAGGAGTCATATGAAAGTATGCACCTGATTCAACTAACCATAAATCATGATCGACATATGTACTTGAAGAAGCAAAGTAAACATCCCCTCCTTCATTTGAGGATATTTTTTTTCTTATACAAAAGGAACATCTTAAGATCTCTACCTTTTCTCAATAATTTATATCCAAAATATTTCTTGTAATTCCTTTCTTTTCCACATCTCCAACATACCTTAACAATTTTTCCTAGAGATTTAGATCTTCCTCTAGATTTAGATCCCCCACTAGAGGACTTTTTTATATTTCTATTTTGGGTGTTTCCTCTTATATATAAGGCATTTTTCTTATGAATTTCCATGTTTTTCCATCTCATCTCCTTTGAATAACAAGGATGAGACTATTTTATCGAAACTTAAGGTAGTTGCACTACTACCCATGGAAAAAACCAAATTATCCCACACATCCTATAAAAAAAAACCAATGCATTTGTCTTCATATGAAATATTACTATCAACAAATAATAGCTAAATTACCATAGTATTGAAGGTGTTTAGATGCTCTGTCGCCATGTCTCCATCCTTCATCCTTAGGTTATACAATTTTTTTTGTAGGGGACAATTTGGTCATAGGGTACTTAGATTGGTACAAAGCCCCTAACATGTTCCACAAAGCTTTTGTTGTAGCTTCAATAAAAACATTAAACAATAATAAATATGAGAGACATAATTATATTGTGCTCTTTTCCTTTTGATCCAACTTGGTCTAGTATTTTGGTGACATTCCCGTTGGTGTGAAACCTAAAACCACATTGATCCATTGATCTTTTTCTAAAAAAAAAACTTCCATTTTGAGCTTCCAAAGCTCAAAAATATACCCATTGAATTTATTGATCCCTATCTTTGAACTTCTCACCATTTCCTTTCACCACAAGAATCTCTTTCATGGAGCTCCCACTATAATAGGGTCTACCACATGCCTGAGCCAAACCCATTAAACACAAAGGTATTGCCTTAAAACCAAAACTACAATGATACCAAATGTAATTTTTAACTCTCTATAATTAATTGTTGAAAATAAATTATTAATAAAACATAAAAGATGCAAAGGAAAAACACACATTAACACATATTTTATTTTAGAAACCCAAACAAGGAAAACTAGCAAGATTTTTTTAAATATATATTCTTCTGTATATTATTACAATGCAATATATATCCCTCAACATCCAAAAAAATTCCAATCCATTTGCCATTGTTTATACCACAATTGCAGTTCCTTAAAAAAACTACAAAACCATGAGAAAAACCACATGTGCACCACAAAACTGCTAAAGGAAAATCCATGCTAAAAATTGAAAAAAATGAACACAAAAACCACCTATTTTTTTTCTTGAGGGAACTACCGTCAAAACCCTACACTAGCGGTATTCTAGCCCCTACTACATCCAACACAATTTACAATGCATTTGGCTATTCGTACAAAGAATATAGCACATACCCAACACTTATATTGTAGTGTTGTTAACCCACTTCTTTATACTCTTACATCCACCTTTACATCTTCATATAGTTTCTCAAATATTATGCATGTCCATTCACTCCCCCTTCACTTAGTGGGTTCTTTCTCTATCAAGAACCATATTTCTCATAATAATTGATGAGCTCTTTATCCTCTTTCTTTAGATTTTCCAATTGTTACAGTCATGACTCACCATCGTCCCCATTTCTAATATCCCTTTGCAACTCTTCCAAGCATTCGTGAATTGATCTCATTTGTCTTAATCACCATTGGCTATCTAAATATTCCTTAAGGTCCTATTTACTCAATCTATTTATATTATTTCCTCCATGGTTTCTCATTCCCCCATATATACTTTCAGGTTCACCAACATCTTCCCATCACACTCCTAAACATAGAGGTTACACTTCCATCTCCTTCATGTGGGTATGTGTTATGTTCTTTGCATGAATACCTCCATGCATTGTATGTTGCATTGAACATAACTAGGGGGTGAGATACCCCCAACGTGGCGGTTTATGGGTAGTTACCTTGAATAATTTTTTTGTGGGTAGTTTTTTGTGTATGTTTTTGGAAATTTTCAACACAAGGTTTTCACATTTAGAGGTTTTGTAACATATGTTTGGTTTTCCCATGATTTTTTAGTTTTTATTAAGGAACTATGGTTGTATTATAATATGGATTGACAGCTTATGGATTCCTTGGGATATATATATATATATATATATATATATATATATATATATAATTTTATTTTATTGTAATATTGTACAAAAATATATATTGAAAAATATTTCTGGTTTTCCTGATTTTTGGGTTCTTAGGGAAAAATATCTATATTAATGCGTGTGCTTCCATTACATATTTTATATTTCATTTAAAATCTATTTGCAGTAATTAATTGTATAGGGTTAAAATCTACACTTGGTAACAGAGCTAAATTTGGCTTCAAGAGGACCTTTTGTAGCTAAGGGGTTTTGCTTGGGCCTCTGGTAGACCCTGTTACAATGAGATATATATTGAATTCATTCTTGTAGTGAAAGGAAACTACAAGTAGATAAAATATATAGATCTATTGGTGAACAAATCAAGAAATTCAATGGGAAGAATTTGAGCCATGGGAGCTCAAAATGGAAGATCTATTGGTGGACAAATCAGTGGATCATTGTGGATCCAAGTACTACACCAACATGGAGGTCAAAAGAACACTGGAACAATTTGGATTTAAATGAAAATAAAACATTACGATTGTGTCTCGTTAGATTCAGTATTATTGAATGTTTCAAGAGAAGCTACAAAATAGGCATTATGGAAAAACTAAGGACTTTATATTAGTCTAATTCCCTCGTGAACAAATTGTTTCTATTGAAAATGTTATGTAACTTGTGGATGAAGGATGTAGCCGTGGTGTCACAGTATCTAAATGACTTCAATATTATGGTAAGTCAGTTATTATATGTTGATATTAAGATTTCATATGAAGATAAGTATATCAATCGCTGTTTTCTTTACCGAAATCATGGGATAGTTTGGTTGTTTCCATAAGTAGTAATTATACTTTAGGTTCTTTATTTTAACAAGAACAATTGATTTTTATTTGGAGAAGAAAGGTTGGGCCGAAGCCTAACAACCACTATTACATAGTGCTTCAGCAATTTGATTTCAGGCAATTCAGCATCAACATAATCTAACGGGATCCATTGGCTATTCGAAGAAGAACCAACTTAAACAATAGATTATGGTGTAATTACATAGAGTTCCTTGACCAATGCATAGAAGCTTAAAAAAAGGGGAGACATCATATATTCCAATTCTGATTCTCTCTAATAGGATAAGGAGAGACTTGGTGATGCCCTTAAACAAATCTTGCAACACGTCATATCTGAATCCTCTGTTTATGGAAAATTGTTGAGCTGCTTCTTGTATGTTGAATGCGTGAGTATTGATCGCTTCATATCTAAATCCTGAAACACGTTGCTTGTATGTTGAATGCATGAGTATGATCGCGATGAATGTGGCAGGCATGATATGAGGATTTGTCTATAGTGCTGGAGCAGAGATGTGTCAAGGCCGTGTGTTCATCAGCGATCAGGTGTAGCTCGATGCCTGCACCGGATTTTGGACAATCATGGAGACTGAAGATTTGCAAATGAAGGAAGGAGATGCCACCAATGCCCTGTTATTGCACAACTCACACTTCTATATTAAGGAATAGGATGCCATACTGATGCTTCATCATTCTTTGACAGAGCGTCTTGGGCTAAGAGACATCCCATGTTTTCCCTTGTGTCAGCTTGTTTAGATTTCGGAGAATGTGGTAGAATGAACTAGTAGTGAAGTTCTACAACACTTTCCTGAGTCTCTCAAGGGTCTTATTGAGCACTGAGTTATTGAGATGATCACTTGTCTTTAGGATTTTTATCAATATTTCCGAGTCCCTGAGGACTTGAAGGTTTTTTCCTCTATTCCCCTGAGCAAGCTGACATGCTTTGAGAAGTCCAAGAATCTCTGCCTGGTTGTTAGTGCTCTATCCTAGGCCCCAACCGTATTTGTCTTTTTTGTGGTCGTCCAGGGAGTAGATTACACCCCCTGCTCCTGATATCCTCGGGTTTCCTTTGGAGGCTCCGCTAAATAATATCGTAAATTTTCCCTATTTTTTCCACCACTTTTGAAAATCCGATTCAGAGATCTAAAGCCACAACTCTGGATTGGGGCAAGGCCATGAGGGGTTATTTTTATTGCTGGCACGAGTCAAGGACTCACTGAGCCAACTGATCTCTTTAGGGAGGAGTGAATTATCTATCTTATGAGGCCGATTCTCGTAAGTTTCCAACATCAGTGCTTTGGCTTTGGTAGCCACTACATTGGGAGTTTGTAATATGTTATTAAAGATGGCTTCATTCCTAGCTAACCACACTTCCCAGTAGATGTATTTTGGGATTTGTACCACATTTTGGCCCACATTGATTTTCTCTTCAATGCATGAGGGGAGCGCTCTTTCCAGGAGGCAAATAGAATAACTACTGAGAGCTGCACTAGAATTTGAGCATTGAGCCTGAACATTGCTTGCACCTATACTTCTTGAGTGAAGGGGCAGTCAATGAACAGATGTTCAATCATTTCCTGAGCCAAGCAGCAGAGAGGGCATATATGGGGTCCGATAATTCCACATTTCACTAAGTTATCTCCACTGAGGACCCTTCTGTGCATGAGAATCTAGGAGAAGAAGTTAATATTTGGGAGGCCAAAGGGGTCCCATACATGTTGCCAAAGCGAACAAGAGTGGATTTGAGGACGATGTTCTTCGAGAGCTGCAAAGCCCTGTGATGCTGAGTAAGCTCCGGTCTCCCCCAAACCCCATTTGTCCCTTGAATGGAGGTGCAGAGGAGCCAAACCTGAGATCAAAACTAGGAAGAGGTGAAGTTGAGGAAGCAGTTTTTCAGGGAGGCGATGGAAAACCCAATTTCTCCAGTTCCCACCAAAGTGCCAAGAGGAAATATTACCAACTTGTGGATGCCATTCTGAACAAGCTAGTCTCGCAAATCTGCAATTTCAGGGGCAGATTTTAGGGGTTGGAGGCCCATGATTTTGTCTTCCCACAACCCAATTATTTTCTCATTTCCAGGGGTTCTGTAGATACAGTCTTTAAAGAAATCCCAGCCTCGGCTGCATAGTTTCCATAGAGTGGTTCCTTTGCAGGAAGCTCCTTCATCCATATTATTTATTGAGAACCCATGCAAATATTTTTTAATTAGAACTTGACTTACAGGATGTCGTTGATTTGAGAATATTTTCCAGAGAATCTTTCCTCCCAAAGCCAGATTGGCCAACCCGAGGTATCTTAACTGAAGTCCACCTTCTGATAGTGGCCTTTTCATAATGTCCCAGCTTACTAGGTGATTTTTTTTTTATTACCCTTTCCTCCTTGCCACAAAAAATTTCGAATCAACTTAGATAACTTTTCTGTGATCATTTTTGGAGCTAGAAGAAACGAAGCCTGATAGATTGGAAGGGAGGAGAGAAATTTTCTTACAAGGATAAGCTTCATGGTTGAGGTAAGCCACTAGCCTCCCCATGCAGTCATTTTTTCCTTGATTTTGCTGATACTTTCTATCCAGTGAGGGGCCTTGCTAGTTCCCAATGTTAAAGGCAAGCCTAGGTACTTGAATTTGTCCCAAGAGGTGTAGCCTGTAAAGCCCAGGGCTTGAGCAATCTGAAGAATAGTTTGCTGATCTACCACCCAACCATACACAACACTTTTCCTCTTATTGACCAGAGCTCCGGAAGCTTTGTAGAAGCTTTGGATAACATTGTTGAAAGCCCTTGCAATTTTAGTGGAGGCACCTCCCATAAGGAGAGAGTCATCGGCAAAAAAGGCGTGATTGCTTGGTATTGTTCCTTTTATTGCCTTGATGCCTGGGAGTGTCCCATTTAACTTCTCTGCTCTAAGCTTTCGGCTTAGGGAATCTACCATAAAAATGTACAAGAAGGGGGACAGTGGGAAACCTTTCCTTATGCCCCTCGAAGCTTTGAAGTAGTTAGCTAGCCTGCCATTTACTAAAGGGGCTATCCAAGGCTCTCCTATACATGCTTTAATCAATTCTATAAAATCAGAATTGAAACCAAAAGCATAAATAACTTGGAGGAGGAAAGAATGCCTTTCTCAGTAAAAGGAATTTTCCATGTCCAGCTTAATGGGCATGCCTTGTTCTTGGTGTTGGTGGCTGGAATGAATGATTTCCTGCACCAGAGTCACATTTTCCAGGATATGCCTGCCTTTAAGAAAACCACCTTGGTTGGGAGAGATGAGTTTTTCTGGCAACGACTTTATTCTATTTGCAAGTAACTTGGTGAGAATTTTGTAGGGTGCATTACATAGCGAGATTGGCCTAAAGTGATCAAACGCTACTGATTCGCTTCTTTTGGGATTAGTGCTAGGAAAGTGGAGTTTGTGCTTCCTCCCACTTTGGATTTTTGGAGGAAGCCTTTGATCATTCGAAACAAATCAACCTTGATGATGTCCTAGAAGATTCTATAGAAATGAATGGAGAACCCGTCGGGTCCTGGAGCTTTGTCTGGTTCCATCTTCTAGATAACATTGCTGATTTCGTCTTCAGTGAAGGGTTTCAGGAGTCTTGAGTTATCCTCCTCGTTAACCAGACTTGGAACGTGAGTGAGGAAGTCTTGTGATTCCTCATCATCATCCACACCTTCTTCTTTGTACAACTATTGGAAATGAGAGGTTGCAACCTATTTTAACAGGGTTGTGTCTTTGAGGACAGCCCCATCCGGTGAGGTGATTTCAGCGATGTGGTTCCTAGAAAGTTGAGTTCAAATTTTCTTGTGGAAGAAGGCTGAATTTTTGTCCCCACACACAAGCCAGAGATTACATGATTTGGGCCTCAAGGATTCTTCCTCCTCTCTGAATGAACGAAGAGTGCTGAGTTGGAGTTCTTGCTCATTCTGAATTTCTGAGCAGGTAATGTCTTGCAGCTCCATGTCCATTTGCAAATCGAGTAGTTGCTTGATTTTCTACTTTCTATGCATCGTGGGGGAGTCTGAGGGATTTTTTATCCATTCTTTCAAGGCTGTTTTGGTGGCCTTTAACTTTTTTTCCCACACATAGCTGGGTGATCCAAAAACAGGGATGGACCATGCCTTCATGGCTATGTCCATAAACCCTTCCCTGCCTGACCAGAGAGGGCTAAACTAGAAGGGGATGGGCCCCAAATTTACCTCTTCTTCAAACAACAAAAGAATGGGTTTATGATCTAAATTCAACTTTGGCAGAATTTTAATGGAGATGATCTTCTTTTCGGAGAGGAAGGTGCTTTGAAGTAAAAATATCCAACTAAGATGATATGTGCTCCGCCCTAGCTTTGTTGTTTGACTAAGTGTAAAGCCCTATTTTTGGATTAAATTCCAGCAACTCCCATTGTTGAATTAGGTCTTACACAAAGGGAAGGAAGTGGTCCCTGCTGCTAATTCCTCCTCTTTTTTCCTTTGGGTCAAAGATTAGATTGTAGTCTCCTGCTAGAATTATATTCCTGGGGGAGTAAACGCCAAGGAAATCAGACAGGGTTTGCCAGTAGTCTTGCTTTTCTGTATAGAGAACATGGACACAAAGATTAAAGAGTGCAAAGGTAATCTTTCTAGCAAGGTGCCGGAGTTCGGTGTAAATCCAATGTTGCATTTGGAAGGAGCTCTCAAGTTGAAATTTGTCTTCCTCCCAGAGGGTGGCAAGCCCACCGCATGTACCCCTTGCACTTATTGCTTTTCCGGATTTTGTTTTCCATTTTACTTTGCTGAGCTCAAGAAGGGCATCCCCTTCTATTTTAGTCTCTGGGAGCATGAGGATCTTGGGAAATTCTGATTTCAGAAGGTTCTTCACTGCTTCAACTTTTAAGGGATTCCCAGACCTCTGCAGTGCCAAGAGACTAATCGCATTATTTACGAGGAGGGGGGGGGGGGGGCAGTCCCTCCCTTAAGAGGCTTGGTTCTAGTATTTTTGCCGATGGACATCTTAATCGTGGGCTGGCTGCCTTGCATTTTTTGTCTCTCCACCTCTTCTTCTCTTACCTATATGTGGGATTTCCTCCCAACTCTTTTCGATGGCCTCTCCATTCTCTCATCTTCTGAGGATTGAGAGATCTTTGGAGTCTTCTTCCTTGTTATCTATGCATAGGATGGGGGGCTAGAGACAACTCTTGGAGTTCCGGTTCTGAGAGGGCCTGTTTTCTCCTATCTTTTATCTTCTTCCATGGTAATGGCCTGCTCTTCCGCCTTTTATTTTGTTGGATATAGGATTTGTTCTGATGTACTAAGTATTTCGAAGGGATTGGTGGATATGTATGCTCTTGGAGGGACTGTGCTCCCCTCCCCTTGTACTATGGGTGGATCATCACTCCCCGTGGATGCTCCTTTCCCTTTGATTATGCTATTCTGCTTAGCTGATGCTGATTTCTGGACCCGAGTCCATTGTTCTCCTTTTGAGTTCTCAGCCCCCTCCTCTATTTTTTTTTTTACAATTCTTGGCGAAGTTCCCATAGCCATGGAAATGCCAGCATTTAAATGGGAGTTGCTCGTAATCTAACACTTTAATGTGAGACCAATAAGCCATCGTGAGCTTTATAGCTTCAGGGAGGCCTTCCTCTAGGTCCACTTCTACACAAATTCTCACGCATGAGTACTGATCCCTCCTTTCTGCTCTATCGATGTATTTGTTGAGTTTATTGCCTATGGTTTCTAAGGATTTGGGGTTCCAGCAATGCAGAGGTAAATGTAGCAAGTGCACCCAGATGGGGACAAACGAGGGCACATCTTGAGTCGGATCGAAGTCCGAGGTCCATTGGTTCAGGTACAAACCCTGAGGGCCCATGAAATACGGGCCATTTCTGAATATGAGATTCCTGTCATCTATCATTTCAAATACGAAGACAAAGAAGCCTTTGCTGACGAAATGGCTTTTGATTCCTTCCTTGACAAGAGGTCGCCAGTTTCTTTGCACCTAGGCATATACATCTTTAGGCGAGGGCCATAGCTCGATGAACTACCTAATAAGCCCTCGTTCTGCTGGGTTCAAATCTGATTTTCAGGGTTCTTCAATCGGCAAAGCAACTGTGGGGATGGTTTTCATTCTTTTGACAAACTTCTGCTAGTTTTCATTTGCTTGTTGTTTATTGCATGCCGCTACCAGTTTCCGAAATGCGGATAGCTCAGGTGGAAGGGGAGGGTCAAGCTCGGGGCCCCCTCCTAGGTTCATGGGAGTGTTGTTGTACACAAAATTTCACAGTGTCGGCTTGCTCCTCACGTGCGCGCCAGTGCCCATTTGCTTTGGATTTGACTAGCCATGTTACAATCTCATTGATGGACTAGACTACTTTAGGTTTTGATGATATAGTCCCACCCTTGTTACTAGAGGAGATGGAACAAAAAACATGGAAAGTTAGAACATAAATGTTTTGTTTATAAGAGGACACTCCTAGAATAGAAGTAAAAATAAGTCCTCAAGTGGGAGATCTAAATCTAGAGGAAGATCTAAATATCTAGGGGAATTTCTAAAGGTATGTTGGGGATGCAGAAAAGAAGGGAGTTATAATAAATACTATAGATCCAAAATTGTTGAGAGAGGGAAGGTCTCTAATGATGATCTTCTACATAAGGAAAAACCTCCTCATATGAATGAGGGGATGTGTATTTTTCTTCTACTCCATGGTTGGTTGACCTAGGCACATCCTTTCATATGACTCTCCACAAGGAGTGGTTTTGTGAGTATGAAAGATATGGTGGTGGTGATGTTTTGTTAGAATATGAATCATATATATATATATATATATATATATATATATATATATATATATAATAATAGGATGAGGAAAAGTAAAG
This sequence comes from Pinus tabuliformis, assembly GCA_031772625.1. Lineage (NCBI taxonomy): Eukaryota > Viridiplantae > Streptophyta > Pinopsida > Pinales > Pinaceae > Pinus > Pinus tabuliformis. The sequence goes on from CM062809.1 coordinate 24,512,812, forward strand.
TTAAAGATCATTGGTGGAAGGATTAGAAAACTCCTTGGTCATATTCACATCCTAGGATTGGTTAGATATTTGATGTATGTAAGCAAGATGATTGATGCAGGTGTAATAATAGTGTTTGAAAAGGACACATGTAGGATGATTCAAGGAGGAATGGTATTGTTAAGGTGAGTTTGGGTTAGAATTATATATAAGTTTGTGGGAAGCATTGTTAGTGATGAGTTTAATAGTTCCATTTTTCTTGAAAGTGGAGTAGAAGGAAAAAATCCTATAGCCTCTTAAGGAAAGACTATGATGTGGTGTCAAATATTGGGACATATCAAAGAGAAGGGTCTTTAAGTACTACATGGTAATGGTATGGTAGAAGGTATGTATAATTTCTCTCTAGATTTTGTTTTCTGTGAACATTATTGATATGGGAAGGAAAATAGGCTAATATTCTCCTTTGGTGCTACGAAGTTAGAGGAATATTACAATTAGTACACAACGATGTGTTTGGACATGTGTTAGTTCCGTCATTAGAACAATATGTGTATTGTTTCTAATTTATAGATGAATTATCAAGGAATACATGGATTTATTTCCTTAGGATCATGAATTTGAAGTATTTAAAAATTCAGAGAGTTTAAGGCTTTTGTGAAAATCAAATAGATAAAAAATTCAAGGTGTTGAGGATAGATAATGGTGGAGAATTCTACAAGAATGAATTCATTTTTTTTTTGTAATAAGTGTGGTATATAAAGGCAGAATACTACTCCATATACACCTAAACAAAATGGAGCTGTAAAAAGGCTAAACATGGCACTGATGGGGAAAGAAAGGAGCATACTTAGTGGTGTAAGGCGCAGACAAGGATTTTGTGTAGAGGCAGTGGAAACTATGTGTTACTTGGTAAATATATCACCCTCATCAATTTTAGATGATAAGACTCCATATGAGGTATGGACTAGTAAGAAACACCATCTTAAACATCTCAGGGTATTTGGATATAATGGTTATGTACAAATCCCAAAGAAGAATAAGAGTAAGTTGGATAAGATTACTAAAAAGCATATCTTTATTGGATATAAGATGGCCTGAAAGGTTATTAGCTTTGGAACCTAGAAACTAAGAAGGTTGTGTATAGTAGAGATGTGATATTTATATAAATCAAATATGTTGTCAAATTGTTATGAAACCAGCTCACAAAAAGATAGAAAAGATAGATCAATGCCTTAGAATTCAACCTCTTCGAGGGGGGAACCTCCTTTACATTACACAAATGAACAATTCTTGGATGATAAAAATGACAAGACCTCCTTTCTATATATAGGAGTCTAAGGGGTCATAATATAATCAGAGCCAACATAACAATAATACTATAAGGGAAAAATAATAACAATATTGGGCTTCTATGGGGCACAATAATAACAATATGGGACTACATGGGCACAAAAATATAATAAGGGGGTTGTACTAATAACAATAAGGGGTTACACTAGTAGTATAGGGACCTAACATGCCCCTCCTTCAAAAAGTGTTGTCCTCAACGCTTGAGTAGTTCTTGATGCTTTTGTATAAAATTCTTGTCCTCTCGTGTGGAATCTTCAGTGGGTAAGTTCTTCCACTTGATGAGATACTCTGAAATTGATCGATTTCGTAGCTGTTGGGTTCTTTTTTCTGTGAATGCTCCAGGTTCCAAAATGATTTTTCCTTCCTCGTCAAGTTCTGGCAATATTGTTTGAACTGGGATCTTCTGCAACTTTTGAATGAGTGGCCACACTTCTTTGTCCTTCTTCCATTCATCCCTTGCTTTGTTTATCCAATCTGGTTGGCTAATAGAAATAGCACAAAACAATGCTTGCACATCCTCATCCTTTCCTGAGAGTGCATCCGCAACAACATTTTGCTTCCCTTTTTTGTAGATGATTTCAAAGTCGTAAACCAACATATTTGTGACCCATTTTTGCTGCTCTTCTAAAGATAATCTTTGTTCTAAAAAGTATTTAATACTATCATTATCTGTTTTTACCTTGAAGTGTCTTCCCCTTAGGTAGGGTCGCCATTTCTTAAGTGCATGTAGTATTGCCAACATTTCCTTCTCATAAATATCTTGCTTGAGATGTAGCTGTAAAAATACCTAATCACGTACATCAAAACTTCTTTCACTGCAATGTTGATCTGCCTATTGTTTCATTTGATTCTGCACCAAAGTGACGTTATCCTTTAAAAGTTGGAGAAATTGTCGTTGATGCTCGATGTGATCTTTCACTACTTGAATCTTTTTCTTCTTGTTATGTCCTTCTATATTGAGAGTTTTAGGAGTGGTAATTTCTTCCAATGCATTACAAGATATGGTTGGATTCATTTCTTGATGCTCGATGTGATCTTTCACTTCTTGAACATTTTTCTTCTTGATATGTCCTTCTATCTTGATAGTTTGAGGAGTGGTAATTCCGGCCAATGCATTACAAGATATGGTTGGATTCATTTCTTCTTTCTCAATGTGATCTTTCACTTCTTGAACCTTTTTATTCTTGATATGTCCTTCTACCTTCAAAGTTTGAGGAGTGGTAATTCTTACCAATGGTTTACAAGATATTCAAATTCATTTCTTCTTTCTTCGGGGTTGTTTCCTGGTATATATCCTCTTCTTTTGATGTTTCTTGATCCTTTTCTTCCTCCTCTTCATAATCTATGTAAAATAATTTCTTCTCAACACACTTATGACCTTTAATGTATTTGTTATCACAATTGTAACAAAGCCCTTTTTCTCTTTTTCTTCCAATTGTTGTGATGTAACCCTTGTAAGTTGTGGAAGGCTAGGAGAAACAACACTTCCATGTTTATAGTTGTGAGGGGTAGACTTCCTTGTTGCCATAATTTTTCTTTCAACTTTGTAACAAAGCCCTTTTTCTCTTTTTTCTTCCAATTGTTATGGTGTTGCTCTAAAGAAGGTGTTGCTCTTTGTATCCTCATAATGTGCTATCATTTCCTCCGTGAAAATTGACCACGTAACAAGTTGTTTATGAGAACAAAGCCCTTTATACCATAAAAATTGATCCGGCTCTAAATATGAAGATGCAATACATACCTTTTGTAACAGTGGTACACCATATAGATCAAAATATTGCTCCATCTCTAGTATCCAATTTATCGGATCCTTGCCATCAAACTTCCTCATATCGCCTTTTCTTGATTTTAGGAGCTCGATCTTGAAATGATTGTAACTCTGTAAATTCAGATCTCCAAGTTCTTAAATTTCTTTCTGCGGTGTCTCTCTGTGTCCTCTTTCTAATGCCACCAGTCTGATCAAATTTGGATTCTTCGAGAAAGAGTTATGCACAATCTCCCAAGATGACCTGATTATATACCTTTTTAGAAGAGAAAACTTGTATGAAGTGCCATGTATCACTATTTTAACCTTCGGATCTTAAAAATATACACAGGAAACTACAGTCCGTCCTCTTTTTTGTAACTTCTTACGAAATTTCAATCTGATGCTCAAAACAAAAGTTATGACGATTTTCCTCAGGTCACCTGTTTGTAATGTAATTCGAGAGTATGCAAAAATGCCAACTTCCTCAGATCATATCTCCACAAATATAGCGACACAAGATCTGAAATTCAGACCCGAAGTTCAGAACGATTTCGGCCCAAATGGGTTTTTTTTTAGCTTCTGAAACATCACAGAAAAAAAGTTATAGCGAAAATTCCACGATGACCTGTTTGGAGAAGCGAAACCCTAGAATCCAAAGCTCTGATACCAAATGTTATGAAACCAACTCACAAAAAGATAGATCAATGCCTTAGAATTCAGCCTCTTCGAGGGGGCAACCTCCTTTTTTTTCCGAAGAAAAAAACCGAACTTTTTTATAAGGAATAAAAAAGTTACAATCAGATGAGTGAACATTCAGCATAAGACTGCAAAAAAAGGAGCATAAAAACTCCTCAGAAAAAACCATCCACAAGCATAAAAATCTTGCTTGTGTTTCACCTGTGACTAGGCCGAACAGCCAAAAACCAAAAATATGTACCAGTCTGTCTCAGAGAAATAGATGCTGGGTCTCCTTTTAAAAAGGAAAACAACCCACAGTTTCAGCATAATGACAGAAATTCTATACGCTCTTAACCAGTAGAGAGCGAAAAACATATAAAGTAAAAACAAAACCCTGTGATTTTCATATGCTTCCAGAATCAGATATAGTAGGACCACTGTAATCTAGAGCATATATAGTATGAAAGAAAAAAACATTAAGAGAAAGGGGGGAGATCCGACACACGGATCAGGTCCTGGGACTGTTCTGGGATTCTCCAAATGCCCACAGCTTGTTGTAAACCTGCTTTAGAAAACCTGTCTGCTTCTTCATTCTTGTCCCTGTACATATGTTCAATGGAAAAAACATTAAAATGTTGCTTTAACATATGGATTTCTTCAAAAAGCGGCAACAACATATAGTTCTGGCATCTATATTTTCCATTGACCCAGTTAACAACATTCAAAGAGTCACCGAAAATCTGAACTGTGAGGATATCTCTGTGGATAAGCCAGGGGGGCAACCTCCTTTACATTACACAAATGAACAATTCTTGGATGATAAAAATGACAAGACCTCCTTTCTATATATAGGAGTCTAAGGGGTCATAATATAATCAGAGCCGACATAACAATAATACTGTAAGGGAACAATAATAACAATAGTGGGCTTCTATGGGGCACAATAATAACAATATGGGACTACATGGGCACAACAATATAATAAGGGGGTTGTACTAGTAACAATAAGGGGTTACACTAGTAGTATAGGGACCTAACACAAATAGGAAGTCCTACCAAGGTAGAAAGAACCAAAATAGATAGAATTTGAATTGAAGGATGATTAATCAAACTCTAAAAAAGAATAGGAATCAAAATAAGATGAACCATATACTCCAATATTGAGGAGATATGTTAATGAAAGAAGGCAACCATAAAGGTATACTCCACTTGATTTCCATTCCATTTTATTTTGTTTATTACTAATGATGATCCTAGAACTATTAGGGAGGAAATGGGTTTAGAGGATGGAAAAATCTGGAAAAAGGTCATGGTTGAAGAAATGAAATCATTTGACAAAAATGAGGCTTGGGATCTAGTGGAGTTGCTATATGGAAGAAAGCTCGTTAGTAGAAAATGAGTATTTAAGAAGAAGTTGAAATCATAAGGTAGAGTGGAGAAATACAAATCTTAGTTAGTAGAAAATTGTTATTCTTAGGTAGAGGAAATTGAATTTGGTGAGATTTTTTCTCATGTTTCCAAGCTAACTTATATTAGATTTATTTCATCATTTGTTGTTGCTTTTGATTTTTAAGTGGAATAGATAGATGTGAATACAACATTCCTACATGGGGATTTGTAAGAAGAAATATACATGAACTAGACATGGAGTTTTGCTATTAAAGGAAAGAAAGAGTTAGTATGCAAGCTGGAAATTCCCGATATGGGATAAAGAAATAATTGAGGGTGTGGTATAAAAACATTGATAATTATATGTTGGGACTTAACTTCACAAGGATTAAAATGGATCACTGTGTGTATTTCAAATTAGTTGGTGAGCATATTATTTATTTAGTGTTGTATGTGAATGATATGTTGCTGATTGGAAATGATATGGAAATCATCAAGGAAGTGAAAAATTAGCTATTCTCGAAATTTGATATAAGGATATTCGTGCCGCAAATTTCATTTTTGGCATGGAAATAAAAATAAATTGAGAAAACATGAAACTCTGGTTAAATAAAAGGAAATATGTTGAGACAATTTGGTAGAGGTTTAATATGTAGGAATGTAAATCAGTGAAGGTCCCTATTCTTGTAGGTGTGAATTTATCTACAGAACAATCCAAAGATACAAATGTTGGAAGCTTGACATTACTAGGGGGGGGGGGGGGTGAATCAATAGTGTAATGATGGATTAATATTTTTGCACTTTTTTCCTTTCTTAAACAAACACCAATTAACAACGTAACAAATGAGATCAACAAAATGAGAAATAAGAAACATATCAACACAAATAAACATGAGTTCAACAAAGCATAAATAAACCATCACAGATGAGGACATTGGATATTAGGTGGAAAACACAACTAGGAAAAACCACCATCAGTTGTCTTTGTTGTCTTCTTCTTATTGTCAAAATATTATTTTTACATCTTCATGCACTAAAGATCACCAGTGTGCAAGCCATAACTTTCTCTTCATGCGAGAAACACTCACTCTAGACTACTACCTATCTAAAATTTGTAGATCACCATCTACTGGAAGCCACTACTCCCATGAATTTTTAGGACACCACCTCCTGGATGCCCCAACGTGTGCCTTTCTAGCCACCAATGGAAGGAAGCCTCTACACCCAAGTTCTCAGGACACTACCTAAAGGATGCCGCTACACCCTATTACAACAAGCCACTACTTGCCTCATCAAAGGCCCCAAACTTCAAGCTCCTCCGTGGATCATGTTTCACAAATATTTTAGACTAGGATCCATGATCTCTACATACAAAACACCGTGAGTCTCATTTCGTCCATTTTCATATTGGACTCACATAATCATTCTACTAATCACAATACATCAATCTCTCTCTAATGAAACTCTACTACACACACACACTGACAAAATACTCAACAATCTCAAATACAACACTATGCCCTCACTCACACATAAATCCATCAACCCTAGTAGCATACACACTTTGACATAATACTCAAAAATAATTAATACAATATTGTGCCCTCACTCATACATCATTCTGCTAATACTAGTAGCACACACACTTTCAACATAGACCTCTCTATGCCATATACACTAAGACACTAATGCCATCAGCTAACACATTACAAATCATATCAACATACAATAATAATATACAAATTACAACAACAAGCCTTGAATCAATACATTACTCAAACCCCTGCAATAATAACATGTTAGCTCACAAATACTTTTTCAGCCATCAATCTCTATAAGGCAACTTCAATATGGGAAATTCAAACCTTATATCTGCATTATATTGTGCACACCATCAGCCTCTACTTATATGTCACTCAAACCATACTCTATCCATACACTTGTCACACCATACTCAACAATTAAATTGACTCTAAAGTCCAAACACCAATTTGAATGTGCACTCCTAAACACAATTACACACTTGTCTAACCTTTGATCAAGCAAAAAAATCAATATACTATAGTACAAAGTGATTGGATTTGTTCATTTGCACACTAGATATGCCACTTCAAGATGCATTCTACATGAGTTACAATCTCTACTACAAGTGTGCACACTGAGTCACTTCTCCGTCACAAACTCTGTGCACTCATCTATAAAGCTCCTCTGTCTCTCCAAGTGCATATGCATTCATTCAAACAACATTTCTCCCCTATCTCAACGCATCCACATTGATTTACTCACAAGACATGCACATTATATATTCACATATCTCATCCACACCAAATCTGATCTATCATGCATAATCACTCACACAATAAAGAAAATGTGCACTCTCTTTGTAAATATGTCTCTAGATCATTCCATCTATGCACATACTAACTCCAAAAATGTCACTTGTGCTCTTCAATTAACACACAGTGCACACTCACTATTTTCACGTGCCATACACATTTTTTCCAACCATATGATAGTCTATGCCATAACCATTTAACAATAGTGCCCAACACACTCTAAATTGATCAGATCCAAGACCAATAACTTGATCCATTACATCCAAGTGTTAGATCAACATTCCAGTACTTGGAAGACCAAATCAATGATTATTTTCATCATGAATGCATTCACACATCTAATTGGAGACACCAAACCAACTCTATCATTTAACAAAATCCACTACATCTTGACAAGATCCATATGCATTATCATTATCAATTTTTCCTATGCACACTACTTGACAATGATTACACTCCTTCTCAACGAACTTGACCATATCTATGCCATTAGTTAAGTAATTAATTCAATCATTATCCCTTTCATCCAAATCAAAATATTACAATCTTTGATCAATGTTCGCACTTTAATTGAGAGACCCAATCAATCACACTAATGACCAAATCTTAGACCACTAACTCGATAACCAATAATTAATTGCGTTTATACCAATTGGAGGACCAAAATGAGTCCATTAACTCCATAATAGATTTTTCGAAGACTAATTCAGTCATAGTCGTTGCAAACTAAGTCAATTGATCCCTCTTTGGAAAATCCATGGGCAATTACTTTGGTGTATGCTCATGGTCTTTGGTTCTGGAACCTACAGAAAACTGCGTGGGAACTGAATGAGTAGCTTGGCTCTAAACTACGTAGGCATACAATGGGCATGGCTTGTATATTTAGAGTGCAACACTAAGCCAATGTTTCTCTGTGAGTATTATGAGACTATGTCATTGCTTGTAACTAGATAAATTTTAACTTTCTTTTATTAGAAATTGTTGCCACCTATTCCACAACTTGTCAGGCACCTCCAAGACCTATAGATACATATACAACACTTCATTAAACCTCCATATTCAATAGATCATCCTTCAAACTTCATAATCCTATTGACATCAATGCCAACCTCAAGTGGTTGACCATCTTCCAGGGTTGACATCAATGAAAACACCATCACTACAAGAAAAAAGGACATTGGTGAGGGGCGAAAAATGCCACCATAAGCTCATTGGTGACGGTCAAAAGAGCCTTCGTCACCAAAAACTGAACGTCACCAAAAGTGGCGTTGCCAAAAGTATAGGTGTTGTAGTGACATTCAAAGTCTGTCACCAATAATGATTTATAATGACGGAAGTGACCGCCACCATTTCATATGAGCAATGGTGATAGACCACAACCTCCGTCACCAAAAACTGAATGTCACTAAAGGTGGTGTCACAAAAAATATAGGTGTTGTAGTGACATTCAAAGTCCGTCACCAATAATTATTTATAATGATAGATAGCGACCGTCACCATTTCATATGAGCAATGGTGACGAACCATAGCCTCCGTCACAAAAAACTGAACGTCACCAAAGGTGGCATCACCAAAAGTATAGGTGTTATGGTGACATTAAAGGTCCGTCACGAATATTAATTATAATGACGGATAGTGACCATCACCATTTCATATGAACAACAATGATTTATTGTGATGGATCTTTCATGGCCATCACTATTGGTGCATATATATGGTGACGTTCATTGACCCTCACCAAAATCCGCATTGCCATAAGTATAGGTGTTGTGGTGACATTCAAGGTCTGTCACGAATAATGACTATAATGACAGACATCGACCGTCACCATTTCATATCAACAACAACGATTTATGGTTATAGACCTTTGTGGTTCGTCACTATTTATGCATATATATGGTGGCGTTTGTTGACCATCACCATTTCATATTTTGGTGAAGGTTGAAAAATGTCACCAAAGCTCATTGGTGATGGTCAAAAGCTCATTCCATATGGATCATGTCAGGGCACGATGGAATCAAACCACCAACCTCTTGTTTGTAAAGTAGGTGTTCTTCCATTTAGCTAGCACCCTTTAAAGAATTATACTTTTAAAATTAGACCTTGACACTTCATAAATTGTAAATTCTACAACTTTCAATAAATTAAAGTCTCGACAATATTTTACTAAACAAGCAAAGCAACATCGAAGCTGCATGTCCCCACCTAATGGTTATGGAAGTTATGAAAAGTGGGTGGAGGGAAAAATAATTATGTATAAGAGAATCAATATGTTCAGTTGAATACTCAATTAGAAGTGAAAGTTTGAAGACATTTATAATCTATAAATGACCTATAACTAGAAAATGCACCAAATATTGCAAAGGAAATGTCATAAGTTGATAATATATGGAAGAAGAACATTGATGAAGATAGATGCAATATGTTAAAGGTTGAGTGAAAGAAAAATATGAATGTTGTTGTTGTTTGGTGTTTAGATATCTGAATGATATCTAAACTTCTGTGCAAATGTAACACAGATCTCTGGAAACCATGAACGACATATGATATATATATATATATATATATATATATATATATATATATATATATATATATCCCCTTTACATAAACCAACATGCAATTTGGAATTTCACAAGTCCACACTCAAAACATGACAACAACCAACAAATAAAAGAAATTGACTTGGACAAAAAGCAATAGCTTCACCTTCATTCTTGAGCTGCTTTTGTTTATTTGAATTTGACTCATGACATTATTTATCTGACAAGGAATCAAAATCATCACTAGTATTAAATTCATCCAACACGGACTTTGGATATCCCACTAACATCTACGTTTTTGTTGCCATGTTTGAAAACCATGGAGTTTCCTATTGATAGTAGAATAAGATGTGTGCATGCTGCTCAATAACACATTCATTATTAACCATTATTACCTGACAAAAACCAAAGAGACAACACAATATCAGCGTACACAAAATCCCCTACCGAAATATAATCATAGCAAAGAAGTCTAAAAGATGTTCTTAATTAATAAACTTTGTATTTGGAAACACTGTTTCTTTAGATTTAAAAAAGACTATGTTATACAACACTTCTGTCTATTTATCCAGGCAATTATATCATTGCATATGTCACACAGTAGCAATCTACAGTACCTAAAGTAAAAGGACAAATTTTCTCAAGAAAATAGATTTAGAAAAGAGATTTGAAAAATATAAGTTTGTCATCAAAGCTTTACTTAATTTAACAACAAACTAGTTGGATTTTGAAAATCAAAATCATTCATAGAAAATGAATAGGACAATGGCCAAAGTCATTATTCATACAAATAAAGCTAGAGTCACTATTTCCATTGCAGATAACTAAAATTTGTGCAGTGGTCTAACAATTAGAGCTTATTTTTTGGGAAGACTCGTCAATACCATCATTTTTTTCCATGGTCTGTTGTGTCTCTAGATCCAGATTAGATAGCTTGCCATTCTCAAGTTCTACCTTTCAAGTACTGATTTCTGGCTCACCCTTTAAAACACAATTCTACCACTCCATTTTATTTTGTTTTGTCAAGAGAATTGGCAGGACCTTCCCATCCTCTATTTTACATAATCAATAACCATCCATCAATAATATAAAGAATAACAGATACACAACAAAGGCCAAAGATGTTCTTGTTGTATACCTATGTTCTAGGACTCATTTGAACTTGCCGGTGCAAAGAGCTCACCTTGAAAAAATAACATCCACGTGGAATTTAGAAAAAAAAAATTAAATCAAGCTCCAAGTAAACCAATCAAAATATGAACATCCTTTTAATCAATAAAATCTATGACTTAAAATAAAAGTGGCCTAGAATTGAATGTTATATCAACCATATCAAGTAACTAACATCGGGTGAGAAATACAATCCATGCATATTGAATTAGTGAAATAATTAATCTGGTAAAGCTCAAAAACAGATGACTTAGAGCTAAGAAACACAAATAAATGACTTAGAACTAAGACATGAGGTTGCCCTTTCAACCCTGTCATTAAATAACTCTTCTTTATGTCACTTACCATTAAACTTTTTTTGATACCAGGTGGAAGTGGTATTGTAACATTAACCTCTGATAGTTTGTTTCCATGGCTACTTCTCAAGATCTGCTCCATTACCAACATTCGGGCTAGATAAGATACATGCAAAAACAATCAACATGAAAATCAAATCTACATCCTTGTAAAAAAATGGGAGGAAAAAAATTATCCACAAATTGAAACACTGTAGGATACCTCATTCCTACAACATGGTTATCTTGTCATGAAAGATAAAAAAATAAATGAGGAGAAATGTGATTTTTGCCACATTTTAACAATGAAATCTTTTGCATATCCTATGAACAATTGATGAAAAAAGTCAGCTAAAGCTTGTCAGCATCAGGGTTATAGTAAAACATAAAGGAACCGCTCCAACACATATATAATCCTAAACATAAGTATCTATACATATAAGTATTTATTGAGGACATTGTATTTTGTGAAAATATGGAAGTCAAATATTTGAAATAACACAATTTATGGTACCACTACCTTATGAAGTCCATTCATTCGAGTATTTACGAAGTCCATTCAGGAATTTATTCAAAGTTCAAAGTTCAAACAATCAGCATTTAGCCTAAAAAAACTCATATTTGAAAAGGAGATAACCCAAAGATGTAGAGTATATATCTCACATTTATATATCCTAATTTCCAGACATTGAAATGACACTTTTTAGCATACTATTGTGAATTCAGCCCAAAATGCTAGAAAAGAAATTGATGGTTTTTTTGCTAATATAGAAGTTTTATACATGCATTTATTTAAACAGTTAGCTTGCAATGTCAAACATATCTAAGGATGCACACAATACATTGCATCTTTAGCGCTGGTGTGTGAACTTGAGACAACAAAGTCCAACATTAACAGTTTGCCTACAATATGCACTAGCAGAATAGGTGAACAATAGTATTGTAGGTATGTGTTATGAATATATGTATTGCAGGCCAATAAGAGTATGGTTGGAACATTCATGTCCAACCCTTCCAATTTTGCCTATAATTTTCACTGGTCTAATAGGTGAACAATAGAACTGTAGGTGTGCATTCTGTATCACATATCTAAATCCAACACCTTCAACATAGAAATTTCAAAGAATATGTCTAGAACTAGTAGGTAATTTGAAAAATGAAAGAATTGGCTTGATTGTTTCTGGAGAAGACTAGATTCTTACATTGTTCAATGTAATTCATGACACTTTTCCAAGCTTAGATGGAACAAAAAGGAACCAAGCTAGAAGGTTATTTAAAGAATCTTTACCTAGCTAGGGTAAAATGTTAGCCCTTTTTTGTCATAAAGTATAAATGTAAAAACTTTAAGAAATTCAGTGAAGGGACTGTAGAAATGTTCTTATCAAACCACTAATGTAAAAAAAGCTAAGAAATATTGCTTTGTAGAAGAGATATTCATGGTCAAATTAACAAGAAAGTGACCTTTTATCATAGTTAATGCACTAGTGCTCATGTCGTAGTGTCCCAGGGCATGCTAGGGACTACAGGGAGTGCTCATGTACATCTAGAGAAGAGGTGGGGAGACATCGAGCTGTAGTCAGGAGGACTACAAGTGATGAGGGGCAGATACTTGAGGTACCCAACCTCTTGGATTATACCTTGCTACGGGAGCCCCGAAGAGAGAGTAGCAGGACTGGCGGATGTGGGTAGAGACAGATGCAGATGAAGCAGCAGAGAGTGCTACAGTGCAGGAGTCCTTGGGCAGCGCAAGGCTAGCAGGCTGCAATAGTGCGAGCCCTAGTTGCGGTCACAAAGGAGCCCTAGCTGCAGTCATGAAGGGAGACCTAGATGCAGTCTTGAAGGAGCTCTAGCCACAGTCGAAAAGGAAGCCCTAGCTGCAGTAAAAGGCAGCCCTAACTGCAGTCAAAAGGAGGCTTAGCCACAACAAGGGAGAGGCCTAAGACACAGTCTAGAGAGAGGCCTAAGATGTAGTCAAGAGAGGCATAAAGACGCAGTCAAGAGAGGCCAGATACGTAGCAAAAGGAAGGCTCTTATCCACAACAAAGGAGGCCTTAATCCATAGCAAGAGGGAGGCCCTTATCAGCCATCAAGAAGAAGCATATAGCTGCAGTCAAGGAAGGTCTAAAGCAACACTCAGAGAGGCCCTAGACACAGTCAAAGGGAGGCCCTAGCCACTGCAAGAAGGATCCATAAGACAACAAGAAAGAATCCCTAGAAGCAATGTGGAAGTCTTATGTTTTGCTGTAGGTACAACATGTGAAAGAGAGGTTCTTTTGAGTGTTTTTCTTGGGTGCTCTTGTAGGGAGAAGGGCTGAAGTTTGAAGTTTAAGATCACAGCAAGAAGAGGCATTCAATGTGGGTTAAATAGGGTTATTCTGTAGCTATTCCAGGAAGACTGAAGGGTTGAAAAGAGGCCGAGTATCTTGCTTGAAGCTTCAACTAAAGGATGAATTAGCTTAATAAAGTTCATGATGGCCTTTTACAATCATATACTTATGAGTGAACCCAACTCTTATTATTGGGACTTATCCTAGTGTCCTGATAGGTGGGATATAGAGGACAAATACGATCTCCCTTTCTCCATTGCATTCCTCCCACCTTGAAAATCAAAAGGGGACATAATGAATTTCATATACACATACTTAATAGATATATATTCCCAATCTCTTGCCATCTACTAGTTGCGCCTGCTTGAGCTAGGCTCAAGCAATTAGTCAATCCAGAGCATGCATATCCATACTTATTCTCCACATGCCTCTGGGTGTATATCTTTATCCCTGTAGTGCCAGTAAAAGGGTTTGGGTATGGTAAGGGCTGCTAGCTAGTTTTTTGAACCTTTGTATTTACATATATTTTCACCTGGCCTTACCCTACTCTCATCTCTATGTATTCTCAAATTAAACCAACTACACAATCAAAAACTTTGTTCTTGTGTGGTATCTCAAAATACTTTTCAAACATAAAATTACAACATACCATCACAAAGAGACTAATCATGGTTTAACAGATCAAACTTGACATCTTACATTAACAATTTCCTTTTACGTGATGCCAGTCTTCTACCCAGGCCTTGGAACCATGCCTAAAGGGGTGTACTACATGACCAGGGGTTTGCACTGCCAGTAAACTTAATTATAACTAATTATGAGAACAAGATAGCATTGTTTATATACTAGATTGCTTAAATTAAATATTAGCTTCATGTATGAATTACAGTGCACTGATAGAAACAGAGATAGTTTCCAACAAAAAGCACCCAAAAAAGCAGCAAAAGTCATAGGAGACACTTATTTCGCTTCTTCGGTGCTAGTCTTTGAAGACCTCCACCACCATCATCACTTCCACATTCATCCTCTTGCACCTCAAGAGTTACAGGTACCACTCTGCCCCTGTTTCTTGAAATCTCTCTGATAGGAGTCTCTGCAGCCTTCTTAGAACAAGGAATCATAAGTGGATTGGTTCTGTGAGGCATCAACTCCTCACCACTTTCAACAACTTCCATCATCAACTTCCAGTCTTTAAAATCAAACCGAAAAACAAATTGGCTGTAAGAAGCTTCTCCAGATGCCATTTCTGTAGCTCTGGGAGCATTTTTGGGGACAACAAAATGTTTTCCATTTTCATCGACATTTATTTCAACTCTACCATCCTTTACTAGAAATGATAACACAAAGATGTTTTCTACTGTCTGGGAAAATGATATTCTATTTAGAACCAAATTCTCTAATATGGCTTGCTTCTATTTTCACAAAATGTTAAATATGCTTGCCATATTCTTGTTTGTTTCTGATTTTTCATCTTTCAGGGACTCTTTCACTGCTTCAGGTCGAGTGCTTTCTATCAGCTTAGTCTGTTTTCTTTGTACTATAGCTTTCCTTTGCTTGGGTTCATTATCCATTGGTCCAAGCATAGTGCAAATTCCTACCACATGCTGGAAAATAGAAGCAGCTAAAAGCCCAATATTTCTCCATGATATTTGGGTTTGATCGTCATTTCCCTCCAAAGACCTGCTTCCATATGCTTGGTCACTATAGTTTCTTAGAATATCACTACTAATAAAATCAACTGGAGTATCACCATCATTGTTTTGTGATCTGTTAACAGTAGCGAGGAGTGTGGATGTGAGATTAAAGAGTGTATCAGCATCTGTGACTTGCTCACGAGGCCTCTAAACAAAATTGTGCAAGCTTTCTACTTTGCTAATTATAGCCTCAAATTTGCCAAATTCTGCTTTTAAAATAATTTCTCTCTCCTCAACAATCGAAGTCTTGAGGGGATGATAATGGTACCTTAATATACAGTGTTGCACCATACTCTAATTGTTACCACTACATGCAGTAGCATCTTCTTTCTCTCTCGGGGGCTTATTGTGGCCTTGTTGTGATCCTTTTACCCCACGAGAGGAATCTTCTAGTGTCTGACTCAATGTTTCTTGCTCTTTAACTCTAGCTTGGGTACCAAGCCTTCTAGCCATCCTTTCTATCACCTACTTTTGGAGTTGATAGAAATGAAAATATTCAACCAAAGCTGGAAGGAAGGGCTTGAAATTGAGATTTCTGATTGAAGAACTGCCGTGAAATGGAAAGAGAGCAAGAAAAGATTTTCGTGTTGCATTGAAATGAGGGAGGGCAAGGAGTTGTGATTTCCCCTACCCTGAGAAGTCTGCTTTGCAATAGAAGTGGGATGAAGGCCCACTACAGTGGATATAAAGTCCCAAGACATACACATTGTCGAATGAAATGCATAGGTGCAGTGTGTCAATTAAGCGTGAGGATTGAGAGAAGTGACACGTGTGGGAGAGTGGCCATATTATTGAAGAATTGTTTACATTGAGGAAGGGCACCATTTGATAATGGTAAGAATGTCAATTCTAACGTGGAGAGTTTCCAACATCACTTTCTCATCTACATGAGGGAGTTTACAATTTGTATATATTTGTCTCAGTCCCATGGTGAATATATTAGTGTGAGGATCCAATATTTCATGATCCATATGTTGGATGCTTTGTTGAACTTGAGCTTTATAAGGAAATCTCTTTAGATATCCAGAACGTCTCAAAAATTTATTTGAACAATTATTGTCTTGCAACAATGTTTATTGATAATAAATTGCTTGGTAATGTACACATGCATAGAAGAGTGTGACTGATGGCATGGATACTCGGCCTTTCGGGTCGAAATGGCCACCCCTAAAGATAATATTTGGAATATCCTTTGAGCCTTTCTTTGAGATGGCATCCAAGAAGTTGGAGTGAAGACATAAAAGAACTCTATATTTTGACATATTCCAGCTGAATCGCCAAACATGCAAGAGAAACTAAAACCAGGGGTTATATATGTAATAGCCTTAGTGTATGGGAAATCCAAGCTTTTAGAGGAATATTTCCGCATTTAATAATTGGATGAGGATGAATATTTCTGTTACACTATGTGTTGTTATTGATATGTTTGGACGTTTTGGGTGAACACTTGGCTCATCTTCAAGAACATCCAATAATGTTTGAGTCCAAGACAAATTTAAAGAGATCATTTATCAAATTAGTTGTCCAGCTATGAAAGACAATCAAGTTTTGGAAGAGATACGTCGTAGTACTATCAAAGCAGATTGTGGACCATGTTAGAAAATGGATCAAAAGGTTTCCAGAATGTCTGCTAAAATTTGACATTTAGCATTGTCTTAGCATTTTCTTATCAACTTTCATGGAGGCAAAAAGTGACAGGAGAAACTTGCACAATAATGGCAACCACTAGAATGAGAAACACAATGAATTAGAAAAATGGAATATGTTGCTATGATGACACATGGGAAGATACTTATTACTCTCAACGTGGTTGTACAGGAAAAATATTTTTTGCCTTTGAGTATAGTTGATGTATCGTAATGTAGCGGTTGTTTCCCTGCTACAATAAAACAAATATATATCCATCTCAAGGTGAAAGAATAACACCAGTATATCTTTGAATGATATGGGCTATGTGTTGTGCTCAACAACTAGGAAAGTCTCTATCGGTCATAGTGCGATGAAGCGATGGGTTTGGGTTTCCGTGCCCATGCTGTCAAAGTATATCGATACAAGTGATGAAAAAACATATGTTCAATTCCCTGGAACATATCTTATTTTCATTACTTGTCCAGGATAAATCCACGACCATAGTTGAGAAATGTAATCAAAAGAAAATAAATATGTAGTTTATTTAAACAAATGTGGCATGAGTGGAAAACATATGCACCAAATTACAAAATGCGAAAGTCAAAGTTATGTATAAAAGTTTTAAATTAAAAAAATTTCAAACAGTTTCCAGGAAGTTTAACGAATGCAATTGCCTAGCACAAATCCAATGGCCATTTGAGGAGGGTCGAAGCCATCCATCAATATGAAGAGATCTATAAAAGCAAACAGGGACTTTGAAGAAGGGATCCCTGATTTTTCATACCCAAATGTTGCCCGATTATTGAGCAAGGGCCTGACGAGTTAGTGAGGGTTTCCCTTTTGTTTTTGTTTCAATCTATTTTCATGCTTAGATTTTTGCTAATATGATGTCATTGGTGGACCTTAATATATGGCATTGCACCATACTTTTATTGTTACCACTGCATATGGTAGCATCTTCGTTCTCTCTCGGGGGCTTACTGTGGCCTTGTTGTGATCCTTTTACCCCACGAGAGGAATCTTGCAGTGTCTGACTCAATGTTTCTTCCTCTTTAACTCTATCTCGGGTACCAAGATTTCTACCCATCCCTTCTATCACCTGCTTTTGGAGTTGAGAGCAATGCAGAAATTCAACCAAAGCTAGAAGGAAGGGCTTGAAATCTATTTTACTAGAAACCAGAAAGGGAAAACGAAATGAGAAATGACAACGAGACGAGAAACGACAACGAGACGAGAAACGACAACGAGACGAGAAACGAAGTTTGGAGATTTCACATTCAAGAAACGAGGAGAGAGAAAAACAAGACAAATATGAAACATACAACCAAGCATTTGTTTCACATTCAAGAAACGAGGAGAGAGAAAAAACAAGAAAAATATGAAACATAAAACCAAGCATTCATCATTAACATTCTCGAATACTATGGTTCATAGGTAGTTGCTCATAGGCTTTAGCTGCTCACATTGGCCATTCCTTAATACTTATAGTGATCAACAAAGCTTCCATTTCTCACATAAGCCATTCTTGAATACCCATGTTTGATCCTCTAGGCTGGCAAATACAATAGTGAAGAAACACTTGGCACCGAATTCAAGTTTGATTTAGCCTTTGCATTTTCTGGATGAGTACATGATCCCACATACATTGTATATATTCTTGGATGTGACATGAGTGGACCTAAAATTTTGGATCTATTGTATCATTTTCCACACAGTTAGGCTATTGTTTTCTTGGTTGGGTAACAAGATGGTGGAGATTGAGTTGATCTCAATTGGATATAGAGCAAAAAATAGAGGGTTGTCTCGAACTATTGCCACTTGCAGAACCATAAATACTACAACACGTGTTTGAAGACAAAAATCTTTAATCCATTATAATAGAAAACTAATCTTTACAATAATAAAAATAATATATTTTAAAAGTATAGTTGAACTAGATATTAAATTGCTAGTTTGTGAGAAAAAAAAATTAATTAAATTATTTAACTACTAATTTATAAAAATATATATAAAATATCTATACACATTACTAATTTACAAAAGAGATTTGATCCCTTTAGGGTGTTGGTATATCCGAAATTAAGATGGATCTAGGGTAGTATATATTATTTACCATAATTATTGTTAAAGTGTATAATGGCTATCTCATATTTGTATTTGTATTGATTAAATGATTATTATACGTAGTCATGTTTTGTATTAATTATTTTAATGCATCATATATATGGTTTTGTATAGTAAATTTATTTTTATGTTAAATTTTAATAGTTAAATTTAGATATTCTTTCTTGATATTAGTTATTTTTTATTATTAATTTTCATTTTATTCTGTTGGATCCATTAAAATTTGTTATCTGAGTCAATGTTTCCAATTAACAAGTGTGGTTGATCAATATAAATAAGTGAAATAAATTATTAAATTGTGATTTTTTTTTTTTAAATTTCTACTTAGTTAAATATTATATATAAATATTGCTTGTGCTTATGACATACCAAACCATTCATTTTTAGTTGTTAAATATGATTATGTTAAAATAACTTTAAAACAAATGTCATCACCCATGGTTAGAACTTACCAAACCATTCTTTTTTAGTCCCTAGATTGTTTATGTTAAAATAACTTTTGAAAAAATGGTATGGTCAATATTTTTTTATATTCCATGGTTTTGTACTTTATATTCATTTAATTTGCTAGTTTTTGCACATGGTTTTGTTAGATTCCATGGTTCTGTATTTAATATTTATCTAATTTATTAGTTTTTTCTCATCGATTTTCTTTCATAAATTAAAACAAGCGAGAGAGACCTTGAAGTCTTGAAAAGAAATGTCATAATCTAGGTACTTTATTCTAGGCCCCTCTTAATATATTTTTGGTTGTTAGATTTTTTGTGCCAAGAGATCCTTTCCACCTAGGGAATATGTTATAATATTTGGCAATTTAACTCAGTCAAAATAAAACAAAATCAAATAAAAAAAATAAAAAATAAAAAACATAAAATTCTCCAGTGCATAGTTTTTTCTTGCCCATGGTTTTTTCCCATGGTACTCCTAACCCATGGTTTTTGTCCATGCTCGAGAGAGATAGATCTACACTGGTTATTTATAAATGAAGAGGAGTATTTTCTTGTAGTAGTACTCCTATTTGTTTTGTATTTAAAATTTATTAAATGATGGATTTCTATTTTGTATTTTGATTTTTGAGACTTCTATTTTTATAAATTTACAATTATTTCTATCACTAGTTTTATGTAATTATGAAACTTTCCATATTTATCATAGTTAAAATTATGTTTGTATTATTGACATATTAATCAATAGCTTGTTGCTCTTAAGCTTTATAATTTCAAATTACCTAACATAATCTCTCTTGTCACCGATGAAAAAAGTATTTATGGGATAAAACTATTAATGGGATGGATAATAGATAATTATTATTTTTTATATATTAAATTAATGTCTTTGGTTGATGATATTTAATATTATAGATAGTCTAATAGTTGATAAAAGTTTCTATAGGATGGTTTTATCAAAATCATTTTCCAATCATTTGAGAGGTTATAAACTAGACCAATGTCAAAAAAAATATTGTGTCCCAATGTTTATATAAAATAATTAATTAACTAGAAAAATTAACTAAATTATTTAACTACTAATTTATAAAATATCTATATACATTACTAATTTATAAAAATATATAAAAAAAACCTTATACACTTCAATTTATAATTTTATATAAAAATACACATTTTAAATATTAGATACAATCACTACATCCATTATTAAATAAAAGCAACACAAAAATAACAATTTTTTTTTGTAAAAACTTAACCATACACTGCTACACATCAATGGCTACAATTAAAAAAATAACATAACTTTAACTATTAAAATCTTTAGATAGTCAACGTTGTTAAAGATATATTAAGCACTATGGCAAGGTGTTGTCACTAGGGAGAACACCTAACCTATTTGCAACAAACCTGTTCCGTTAGCACTTAAGCTATATATGGTTGACTTCTAACCATAAACTATGAAAATGCCTTCAAAAACTATCCAGAAAACCAATGCTTTTTATGATTCATGTCAATGTCCAATCGGGAAGAGATCCATATTGCAAATGAACCATATTAACGTTTTGCATAAAACAGTTTCAAGAAACGAACCATTTTTGGAAAACCTAGTTTCTTGCATTAAAAAACGTACCGTTCCATTTTTTATACGGTTTTTTCAGTTTCTGGTAACAGAGCTTGAAATTGAGATTTTTGATTAAGAACTGACCCTAAGACGTCTACATTGTTGTTTTTTCCATTGTTTTCTTGGTGCGGCATACTACCAAACTACTATTTTTGTAATTTCTGGTGTGGTATACCACCAAACTACTATAAGATTTCAACATATATTTAATATAAATTTCATTGCCAATATAGTAATTGTGGGGCTAGTTCATTTGAAGCTAAATTCTTAAAAAATAAAATCCAATAACCTAATTTCAGGTGAAAAAATTGGTAGATTGTTTGAAGCAATTGAAATCGAGGAAGGAATTAAAGGAGAGAAAGGGTACTTGTGCAAGTATTTTCTTAGGCTCTTGAAAGAAGACCAAGGCTTCTGATCCTTCCATGGTGGTCCAAATTTGCCCAACCAAAATAGATCCATGTTTTGTGAGCAAGCCATTGAAGAGATCCTCCTCAATCTTATTTCTCAACGCATCCAAATTCAACCATGAAACAATAACTGCCAGGGAATTACTGCAACATTTCATGTGAAAATATAAAACAAATTTGCAAATCAATTCTAAGAATGGCCATCAATCTAGAAACCCTAAAAATTGATCCAACCACTTGTACCTATTTCCATATAGCCACAGATCAGATTGTACTGTGCCCATGGTCTTTCCTTTTTTTTTCAACTACTCAACATACATTTCATGTGAAAATATAAAACAAATTTGCAAATCAATTCTAAGAATGGCCATCGATCTAGAAACCCTAAAGATTGATCCAACGACCTGTACCTGTTTCCATATAGCCACAGATCAGATTGTACTGTGCCCATGGTCTTTCCTTTTTTTTTTCAACTACTCAACATTCATTCAAATACACTAAGGCAGGGAAGAAAACTTGTTCTGGTCTTTCCTTTTTTTTTCAACTACTCAATATTCATTCGAATACACTAAGGCGGGGAAGAAAACACGACATAATGGTCTTTCCTCTTTTTTCAACTACTCAACATTCATTCGAATACACTAAGGTGGGGAAGAAAACGCGGCAAAATGGTCTTTCCTTTTTTTCAACTACACATTCATTCAAATACACTAAGGCGGGAAAGAAAAAGTGGCAGAAATTAAATTTTTAATTTGGATGATCGTTAAAAATTCTTAATTATTATTATTATTATTTATTTATTTATTTTTTTTATAAATTTTAAAAACATTATATTTTATGAATATATCAAAATGTATGGAATGTATATTTTCTTATCTTATTGTATACTCATTTCAAAAAATTATATTTTTATTTTTCAAAATTACAAAATAATTAACCATGTTGTAAGTTGTAATTTTAAATAAATTCAGATTTGGATTTTATATAATTAAACAAAAAAACTATAAATATTTTTTATTAATGTTTAATTATCTAATACTAATATTATGGGTTTCCATGTTATTTAAACAAATGAGATTTGATTTTATAATTATTATGTCAAACTTTAAAGCTAAAAATTAACTTTTAACAATGCAATCTTTTATAACCAATTTGGATGTAGTTCATTGTTATGGCAGTAAAAAATGAATCTCACGAGTGAATTTGGTTGTAGTTCATTGTGATGGTAGTAAAAAATGAATCTCATGAGCCTGGTCCCACCCACACATTGGTATAGTTCTATCCAAAGAACCATTGATCTTTCTCCATGAATCTGTAATATTGTACCAAGAAGCACCATAATGTATGGCATTTCTATTTCCCACAATTGAAAAAGCACCATAAATCCTTCTACATGAGCATTTTGCTTCCGTATTGTTGAACTAAACATGGCAAGACTTTCTTGTGGCAACAAGAATTTCTGAAACCCTCATCCCCGCTATCACAATATATCTTAGAATCTGTCATGTTGGAGTGTAGTATCCCTAGTAAGCATATAGGAGTGTAGGGGAACACAATCGCAAAGTCAATGGGAAGCCAAGGGGAAAGGTTTGTGCATCTAAGAGAGATACCTCGATTACATAGATGTGGTTTTATAAGCTTTTGCATTAATCAAATGTATATTTGAGGGGGGATTCAACCATAAAAAAATGCTTGACTGAATTTTCATCCACAAGGGTTGATTCTACTTCGAATTTTGATACTTTGTGTTTACTCACTTTAATGTCATTACATATAACTAACAATTTGCAAGTCCTTGTCTCATTTGATCTCATTTTATTTCAATTGTGAAGTGACTAAGCCTTGAACCCCAAATCCTCATAGCTAAGATTTACGAAGTATGAATTGCCTCATTTCATCTCATTTTAATTTAGTTAAATGGAGCAACTGTGCCTTAGCCCGAAACCCACACAACTAAGCTTTGCACACTACAAAATCCTCTCTCTCCTTGGTATTGCACTTGGTTTAGATATACTTTTCTTAGAAGAGAAGCATTTTCTCACTAAATACCTTACATGTTAACTTATCATCTGATCCTATTACATTTTCCAAGCATTGAGGACATTAATAAAATTTCAAAATTCAATTTCACGCTTATTTGATGTAATCACCATGTTCCATCAATTTCAGGTAAACTCTATAAATAAATGTAAGTAATTATTTTGATTTTTCATTGATTCTAAATTATCAAGTGAGAAACTACATATGCATCTTTATTTTTAAAGTACAATCATCCAAAAAAACTCATCAAAGACTAAAGATAGGTTAAAACCTTTATGGTGTGAAAAATATTGTTGGTATCCTCCAGAATAACTCTCCTTTCAGAAGCTGGGTTCAGATTTTACCACAAATGCAAGAACCAAAGTGAGAACCTTATTTTAAAGTTTTTATAACATGCTATATTATAAATTTTTTTGAAGAAGCACACAATACAATTTTTTTTTGTATCTAGTATCATTCTAGATAGAGAAAAGTACTCGTTAGGCTATCTATGACATGAGTAAGAATTGCTGCCCATCTACTTTCAAAATCATCATGGACATTTAAATATTAAAAAAGGAATTGATTAGGCTACCTATGACTAAATAAGATTTATTCCCCACCTTTCCAAACTATCATGTACATTTAAGCTATCATATTTTATCAACATCCTTTCTATGATGCAACACATTACAACTTTCTATTATATTTATGCATTATATGAGTTGATGTACTTGTAAGGTGCATAAATTCCAAAATAACTGTCCAAATACCCATGTTTCCACTAAATTAATTGTTTAAGTAAGAGACACATTCTATTGTAGGAAGCATGCATCAATCAAACACTACTCTACTCATAGTTTACAAACCCAACCAATTTTTCATACACAAACACATTCAAGACTAATCCACAATAACAAACAATGCTCAAAACAATATTCTTCATCAAACATATACCAGTGCATAAACAATGAGGAGACAAGAGACACATAGAATATGCGATCAACCAGGGCCAAAACCTCTCCAATATGAGAGGAAAACCTAAACGAGATCTTCTTCTTATATAGACTTCAATTGACGAATACCAGGACCATGGCCTAGACCCTTGACTCAATGACCTCTCCAAGACCAAGTCACAAGCCTCCTTGATTCAACTTCCTTATTTTTCCTTGAGTCAACGATGATCAGGCTTCTTCCTTCAATAACTCGACTATCCTTCAAATTCCAGTTCCATGGATCAGATCTGTAGTTCTTGGCCCTCTTGCATAAACCCTAGAATGTGTGGTTGACCAACCTTTTGAACCTTGATCTTCTTCGCTTGGATGGTATGAACTCTTATTATAATTCGGCATGTAACCTTGCTTATCTTCTTCCTTGATTCGACTTCTTGGACAACAACAAGATCTTCAACCTTTTCTGTAGTAGATAGTTCTTCCTTCCTTTGCACGTGTGGATCTATTAGCCCTAAAACAAACCCATAAACAACACCAAAATCTTCTCTCTTTGTTTCCTTCTCTTGGTTGGTTATCTTCGCACTTCTTATTACAGACTTACTTAACCAAATTTGCTTGTCCACAAATGGAGGATGAGTTTCCCTATATATAGTGTTTTTTCCATCAAAAACACGTGCTAGGAAGTGTTAAGGAGTGTTAGGGGAACACAAGGGAGCAATAGGTGAAAATAATGCATGCAAATGAACGATTAAGATTTTGTGACAGGAAGTGTTAGTGAGTTCCAGGTGTGCTAAGGAGGGAGTGATAAGGTATGCTAGGCAGTGTTAAGGCATATTAGAAGCCAGGGAAACATGCCAAGATGTGTCAGGTGCTAGGGTGTGCCAATGCATGCCACGGAGTGTTATGGAGTGTCAGGGAAACATAAGGGAGCACTAGTTTCAAATGCATGGAAATTAATGACTAAGAGTGTGTGACAAGGAGTGTCAGCGAGTTCTAGGTGTGCTAAGGAGAGGACGACAAGGTATGTTAGGTGGTGCCAAGAAATGCTAGTGTGTTAGGGCGACATGCTAGGGTATGCCAATGCGTGTCAGGGAATGTTAGGGAGTGCGACATAAACACAAAGGAAAAATAGTTCAAAATGCATGGAAATGAACGAATAAGAGTGTATGATAGGGAGTGTCAGTGAATTCCAAGTGTGCTCAGGAGGGAGTGACAAAGTTATATGCTAGGTAGTTCAAAGGCATGCAAGAATGCCATGACATGTCAAGGAGTGGTACGGTATGATAGGGAGTGATAAAGCATGCCATGGCATGTAGGGAATGCCAACATGTGCCACATAGTGCCAAGGGATTGTTAGACATGCCAGGTGCTATGCCATGTCAAGATGTAAACTATGTTGCTTAGTTTTTTTATGGCCTTGGTTAGACGTGAGCCTTGACTTGGTAACTTCTCAAGTGAGATGAGCTAATATTGGGCATGAGTAGCCTAAGATGAGTTATAGGCCATTCTTAAGTGAACAGGGGATAGTATAGTTGTAGTAACTGTAACTTGGTCAAGATGTTGCAGTCAAGGTAGGACTTGGTTGGTTCCCAAGTCTTAAAACCAATAAGGGTAGTTATGAGGGCATGATAGCTAAGGAGTGCTAGGGCATGCCAAGGAATGAAAAGGCATGATAACATATGCCAGACAATGTAAATGCATGTCGAGGAGTGTTGGGGAGTGTGAGGGCATCACAAGGGAGAACTAGGTCAAAATGCATGGAAACAAACGAATAAGAGTGTCTTCTAGGTGTCCCAAGGACGAAGTATATTAGGATAATTTCATAATAGGACTTGCAATAAGTATGCCTATGATTACGATAAGGGGATGGAAAAATCAATTTTAGACAAAGGGAGACTTTTGTCTAGGGACAACACTATTTTTCAATGACTTGGTTGGGTTCCAAAGTCACAAAAAAAGTAAGGCTATCTATGAGGGCATGACAACTAGGGAGTGACAAGGTGTGCGAGGAATGCTAGGAAGCAATAACACATGCTAGAAAGTTCCAAGGCATGTTAGTCATTCCAAGACATGCCAAGTGCTAAGGCATGCCAAGAGGTGTCAGGTGCTAGGGTGTGGTGCCAACGCATGCTAGGGAGTGTCAGGGAAACACAAGGGAGGACTAGTTTCAATTACATGTAAATGAATGAATAAGAGTGTCTTATAGGGAGTGTTAGCAAGTTCTGGGTGTGCTAAGGAGGCATTGACAAGGTATGTTAGGGAGTTTCAGGGAAACACAAGGAAGGACTAGTTTCAATTGCATGGAAATGAATGAATAATAGTGTATGATAGGGAGTGTTAGCAAGTTCTGGGTGTGCTAAGGAGGCATATCTAGAAAAATTTTGGGAGGGTTTGGAGAAAATTTTGTGTTTTGGTGCAGACTTGCAATTTTTTGGCAATTTTTTGTCTAGCAGCACAGTGAGCTCATGCTTTGCTTCTTCCTCAGGGCTCCAAATGATGTAAAATCAACATTTTTGGAAAGCTTATGACCCCATATCAAACCCCATTTTCCCACTTTCTTGGTTTGGGGCTCAAGTTTTGAGAAATTTGCAAAAAAGAGGCCAAAAATCACCTTTCTGCCCCTCTCTTTCCATTTCGTTGCGCACATGGAGACACCTTGGGAGAATGGCCATATCTCAGCTAAAAATTGGTCCTTTCAAGTGAAACAATACTCTAAAGACATCTACACTCTCCCAGATTTCCAGGAAAGACTTCCAATTTGGATTTGGATTTCAGAAAGGCACTCAAAAATTTCCTCCAACATCTCGTTGTACACCTGGAAATTTCTGAGATTTTTGTAAAATTTTCACTGTGTAATTTTTTGTAATTCCAAGTTTGACTCTGGTAAAAGTCAAAAGGGTGAAGTAGGTTAATGTGAGGGGTAAAAGTAGATGTAAATAATGGGTGGTTAGTATTTATAAGTTGTTTTGATGTAAATTTGACCTCATTTATGAGAGAGGTTGGAGTTAAAGTTAATTGTAAAAGTCGTTTTTAACTCCCTTAGACATGATTTTTTGGCAAAGATCACACCACAACATACAAACACCATGAGCCAACTTTCAATGGTAGAGAGTGTCATACATGAGGATCCTATACCAGAATAGGAGCACAGGGCATCCATTCCAACATTGTCGACTAGTGCACGAGGTAAAGAAGACTCTAATATTATTTTTATTAATAAAACAAAAATATACCAATTTCACATTTATTTCTTGTTACAACTGATGATCTACCCCTCTTGTGGCAACATCGACAACATCATGAGTACACGACCAAGCCGTCAAAAATAAAGAAAAAGGAAAAGAAATGATTCTACTAGTTATATCATTAGAAACATCACATACCATATTTTTGTGTCTATGATTAATGAATGAATGTTATATATTAATGAATAATTGTTATATGTTTCTTTATGTACATAACCTTGTTTCATATTATGTAAACATATTTTTTATGATAAAATTTATTGAGATGAAATATTTTTTGGATTTACGAATGAATGAATGTTTTCTCTTTGTTTTCTTATTTATCTTAATGTCTTGCTTTCAACTATTTACTATATAGTAGATATATTGGGTACTGGGAATTGAGAGTGACATGAGGAGGGGGAGGAGCCATGAGAGCTTCCACATTCACGTGGTTGGTCCTATTCAGTAGAGAAAGAATTAAGATTTAGATAATCTTGGAGAAAAACACCCTCGATCTAACAATGCGACAAGAAAGTCAATGTTGACTTCGTCGTTACTTCATCGAGTGGAGGGAGGTTTGCTCCAAGATTAAACTACTCCAACAATTTATTATCGAAAGCAAGAGGAGCTCATTCAGGTATTCATGCACTCAATTCCTTCTAATTATTATTTATTCATGCAATTAAATTTAATATTTGATCAAATTTAATCTAAGTTTGACTCATTGGTCTCATGAATATGTGTAGGACAACTAATGTCAATTCGAATGTTGAAGTGGAACAACTATCTGAAGAAAATATCTCAAAATGGTAAGGGTTTAGGTGAGAACAAATTTTGTTTTACATTTGTGTTGTATGTCTTGGCTGAGTGGGAGTTACATAAAGGTTTATTTGAAATAAGAAACTTTTCCATGAAAAAATTCATGTAGTATTTGTATTTATTTGACCATTGTGTTTGTATTTGAGTGAAATACCACAACTTGTCATTTTTAATGCAGGGTAGTAGGAGAAACTCTTACTCTATTAATTGGGCATAAGGCACTGGTATGATTTTTCTTCTATTTTATTAATTATATATCTGATCTAACTTCTCCTCCTTCCTTTTTTTTGTAGATACTTTCATTCACACATCTGTATTTGAATGATTAACTAGAGTTGGATTAATATAAGTGAAAAAAAAATCACTGAAGTACTGCTAAAATTTAACCCACCAAGCACTTGGCTACTGGGTGCGTGATTTAGTTTTGTGTTGCATTTGATTTCAAGAAATTTTTTATTTCTACTTTGCAAATATTCCAATACCACTGACCCAAAATCTATTCTTATCAACTTGAAATGAGACTTCCAATACCATAGAACCAAAGACCAACACACCATGATCACTTGAAGGGTTAGCCAACCTAATTAATTGGTGGACTCTAAGATTTTTTTTACACAAAATAAATATCTTCTTACACTACCTCTCAGGGCACATACACCGCTCAAATGTTCATCATCTATATCCCTTTAGGACTATTCTTATCTTGGATTACCAAACCTCAAAGAACATCAGTCCTATTCAACCACTCTCTTCTTGGATACCCTACCATATCCTCAAAGAGTGTCGGTTAGGGGACTACTACCTATATTGGATTTAGAATCCTCAATGAATATCGGTCTCAAATACTTACCCAATCCTCTAGACACCATTCTCTCCTCATGGCCTTCACTAAGACTTACAGTTGTTGGTCCTGGTCTAGGTCATGACAACGTACCCTAAGTGTTATAGACATTTTTGGGCACTGCAACCCCAATCAAACATGTCCATAAACCAAGGGCTCCTAAGTCCCTAAAAGTGTTGTTTCATACCCTAAAGGAACAAGGTCAGCTGATTACATCATCTCCCAGAAGTTCTCCATGAAAAACTACTCAGAACTGGTCAAACTGGATCATCTCACTTGCTCCATGGCCAGGGTGCGATGCATCTCACCTTGTACACACGGGAAGTGCGATGCATTTCAAAAATCCCTTCTATGGGGTGCGATGGACGAGAGTAAGCAAATGGTGGAAGCAGTTTGCTAAGTGGATGATCTTGGAATCTTCCAGAAACTTCTCCTGGGACACTTGCCTCTCAGAATCGCCCAAGGATGAGTAAGAGATCAATGAGATCTCCAAGTGGAATCAATAACTATTAGTGAGAAGACACTAATCAAAAACCTAGAGCTGACTCACACCTATGCAAATATCTATATATAGATCTCTCATCCCAGAGATCCAGAGGTTGGAGGCTGGAATTTGGTATCTTGTAAGGAAGTGCTGCTGGTTTATTGGTGCAATATCATAGTGTTGGGTGATCTAAGATTTTCATGAGGTGAAGAAGGACTTCTTGCTGAGAGGATGATGTTGGGTCAGAACAATTGGTTGTAACTCTCTTGGCTCTTTCTTGATTATCAATAAAGCTATTCAAGTTTTCCTCCATACTCTTGTGTGATTTATGTTTTATGCATTTGTATGGTCAATTTACATCTGATTCTAGATTGTTTATGATAATAGATCCATGTTCTCGTATAGTGTTATGCTGCTTTGATTCTACAGGTACTCTGTGAAGCTGGGTATACAAGAAAGCAAGTAGCAAAGGACTATAGGAAGAGAGAGGAATCGAGCAAGGAACCAAGCGCAAGACAGAGGTTGGTCTCCTTTATTCTTCTCTCATCTATCTCTCATAAAGGAAAACGAAAGTAGTTTTACTTTGTTTGTTTCTAAGGTAACTACCAGCCTTAGTGGGATTAGCAGCTCTGCATAGACACTTTTCCCTGTAACAAAATGGCGACTCCACTGGGGAGCGAGTAGATTGTTTGTTCATCTACATTTCTTTACTTTATAAACTTACAGACAGAGCCTGAAGTCAAGCCAGCTAGCCTTCAAACTGCATTTGCTATGCAAGTGCAAAGTAGATCAACGCTGCTTCAGTCAATCTCCAGGTTTTGTTTATGATTTAAACGACTAATTTACAAGCTCTCTAATTGCCCTTGTGGTAGCTCTAGTAACCTCCTTAGATCTACCCCTGTGATTGATTTACTGATTACCACTTGCTCGGCCAAAATCCATGAACTGAACTGCAAACTGTGACCCGGAACCCAATCAAAGTCTCGTCCCTGGTCCAGCACATTGTCTGTTCTGTGAATTTAAAATTTAGCGCACTTCCCGAGTGTAGTAGGTGAGTTGCATTTCAGTTTCACAGTGTTACAGGTGCGCTGATTAGACTTGGCATTGTTCCTAAATTTTAGTTTCTGTGTTCACTCTTTTCATATCTATTTAAGAGTTTTGCTGCTTGTAGTCAGTACACTTCTGTTTGAAACCCCTTTCCTTGCTGTTATTCCGCCTCCATTGTGCAAAGAACTGTAAATGTTTTTATGTATTTTTTGAGTCATTTTCAGTTCTCCTTTACAAAGAAGTAACGTAATTGTACGGTCGTTTCTTGATTTGAGAGTGTCGCAAGTGTTGTTTTCAGTCATAGAAAAGAGTCTAATTGCTCTTGATAGTCGATTACCCTGTTACTATTGTATTTGATCTGAATTTGTAGTTTTTCTAGTGTCGAAAGGAAGTTTTCAATTCTAAATCGCAAAGTGTTGTCATTGTCCTCATTTTTTTTTGAAAAGAAACTTGTTAGTAATTGTCACTTTGAAAATAATTCAGATTTGCGCATTAGATTTGCGATTTAGATTTTGTTACCGGGAAAAGTGTCTATGCAGAACTGCTAATCCCACTAAGGCTGGTAGCTACCTTAGAAACAAACAAAGTAAAACTACTTTTGTTTTCCTTTATGAGAGATAGATGAGAGAAGAATAAAGGAGACCAACCTTTGTCTTGCGCTTGGTTCCTTGCTCGATTCCTCTCTCTTCCGATAGTCCTTTGCTACTTGCTTTCTTGTATACCCAGCTTCACAGAGTACCTGTAGAATCAAAGCAGCATAACACTATACGAGAACATGGATCTATTATCATAAACAATCTAGGATCAGATGTAAATTGACCATACAAATGCATAAAACATAAATCACACAAGAGTATGGAGGAAAACTTGAATAGATTTATTGATAATCAAGAAAGAGCCAAGAGAGTTACAACCAATTGTTCTGACCCAGCATCATCCTCTCAGCAAGTAAGCCCTTCTTCACCTCATGAAAAGCCCAACACTATGATGTTGCCTCAAGAAACCAACAACAATTCCTTACAAGATGCAAAATTCCAGCCTTGGATCTCTGGGATGAGGGATCCATATATAGATGTCTACAAGGGAGATGAGTCAGCTTGTGATTTGATTAGTGTCTTCCCTCTGATAGTTCTTGATTCCACTTGGAGATTGATGATCTCTTACTCATCCCTGGTCGAATTCAGATAGGCAAGTGTCACCGGAGAAGTTTCTGGAAGGTTCCGTGCTTCTCCACCTTGCGGATTGACCCTGCCATTTGTCCCTTCTCGCCCATCGCACCCCATAGAAGGGATTTTTGAAATGCAACGCACCTACTGTGTGTATTTAGGTGGGATGCAACACACTTTGCCTATGGAGCAGGTGAAATGGTCCAGTTTTGACCATTTCTGAGTAGTCTTTCATGGAGAACTTCTGGGAGAAGCTGTAATCAGTTGACCTTGTTCTTTTAGGGGTTGGAACAACACCTTTAGGGAATTAGGAGCCCTTGGTTTATGGACATTTATGCTTGGGGTTGTAGTGCCCAAAAATGTCTATAACAATTGCCCCCTAAAGCATGAGGTCATTAATCTTTTTGATGTCGGGTGAAATGCTTTATCATGAGGATCCAAAGTTCTTTCAAGCTGGAAGGAGACCTGTAATAAGATAGAATACAATACATTATCTTCATAATATTTTCATGATCTAGCTGAGGCGGGTATTCCCATGCTCAGCTTTATAAATTCAGTTTTCATGTACATGAGACAGACAATCGTCTGAGTGTAGACTGATGATTATGGTAGAGCCATCATCCCTTAGATTGGATGATTATCTGTGCAGCAATGATGTACATTTGATGTCTTTATTTTCCTGAATATATATTGCAGCCCGGATGGATGAAACTAGATCCGGGGTCTTCAATCTCATTCGATCTTCACTCAAAGTACAATTCGATCCATGTGAGAGATGTTCTGGAGTCGAATATGGAAAGACATTGCCTGATTACCAGCCAATGATGTAAGCTGTTAACAGGTGCGAGAGGAATCACCGATAATGATGATGACCCTCAATAATGATGATGACCCTCAAGGTACTACAGTACAATTCGCGTGGTGTGAATAAAGGACTTGGCGTCGAACACCACGCAAAATCTTTTGGTCGAAGGCCATTGATGTAAACCTACCGCTGGAAGTGAGAAACTTGCCATTGAGGCATGCAAGCTTCAAAGTATTGAAAGGGTTGTTCCTAGATCGCCTTGTTGGATAATGAGCTGATGTCGACAAGAAGCGATTCGTGATAGGAGGGAATGAATGAATCCCACATCAATGACACAGAACGGAGCAAATGATTTTAATGGAGGTGAAAACGATCTGGTGATATAAGGTTCAGGGTGGCAGTCATGAAAGAATGGAGCGTAAATGTATTGCAGTGGGTGAGACATAGGTGAATTCTCTGAGTGAATTCTCTTGAACATACTGGCGACACTGACATGATGGATTGGCAGCATTAACCCCAGATGTGGATGGTGTGATGGAACCATGGTGATGTGACCAGTGAATGGAACAACCCAACCCGACTTGGATGCGGAGTGAAAGTGTCATGTTCAAGAGCGACTTGCTACCAACAAAGTTTCTTCAAGTTTTCTTCCCAATTTTTCCCCAGTCATTGCTGACCAGTACGTCTTTATTTTTGTCAAGCTTGAGGAGGATAACGTAGCTTGTTCTATAATTTTCCCTTCGGGCAAACCCATCGCTATGTTTTAACGAGCCTAGCGATAGTGAAACTCGTTCTTGTCTGTTATGGAAAAGTTTGTCGCTATTAGGTTTTAACGAGTTTAACGACAAAGATAACTCGATCCTTTTCAATTTTAGAGAGTCTGAAAAGGGACGTAAAGGAAACTCCAAAAATCCTTTTTCGTCATCCAATCCCTTAAGTTCGAAAAAGTATAAAACAATACAGAAGGGATGAATTTTCGGTACTTTTAACGAGCCGAACAAAACAAGCGCTCGATATTTTTGTGTAATAATCCCTCAGGTCCAAAAAGATTAAAATCTACAGGAGGGATAGCACTTCCGGTCACTTTAACGAGCTGGAGAGGCCAATGGCTCAGCAATATTTTCATATTTTACGAGTCAGTTGAAAAGAGCTTAAAGGAGACTCGTCTTTGAGGAACGAGTGATAAATTCGGGTAGCAGCTGATTCCAGGTAAGGTTTGGAATTTTCCAATCACGGCAGTGTCACAAGGATGGCTAACAAGATTACTCTTTGCAGTTGTTCCTCAAAAGGGGTAAACAACCAAGTGGAGGTGAATGATTGGCCAACACAAAGTGGAGGTGATGATGGGAACACGACCAAGGCTTCAAAGGCTGAAGTACTACATTCACGATGGTTATTTACCAGAAATTGGTTCATTTTTTAATGAGCTTAAACGCTGGGGGAAACATTTGCTCATTGCTTATGTTTATTTTTTAACGAGCATGAAGTCTGCGTTAAAACTGCTCGATCCAGTCGTATAATAAGAATGTCTCATCTAAAAACGACATTATTTCAAAGCTTTGCCTCGCATCCTTTCTTTATGCAAGTTAGGAAACGACCAATCCTACGAGTTTAAAGGGTTAGAGGACCTACAAATTTAAAAAATAAATGGTCACTCTTCGCTTGCATGCCAAAAGGTTTGCATGCCCCCAGGTATAAAATAGAGTTTCGAGGTTACCCCTCAATTTGCAGACAAAACATTTGTTTTATCAGGAAAGGCTTACCTCTTTCAGGTTACCAAAGATTGTTCTATCCGTGTCACAAACAAAACACTTCTTCGGCGATGTCTACCGAAATAGACAAAGGCGAGTGGCACAGACGCCTCCACCCACATAACTTTGACGAGGGAATCTTATTCCAGTCTAACCCCCTTTTCCAATTACGGACGGGAGTGTCAGACTAGTCATATATCTCTCGCGGAAACCTACCCTATACCTGAAGTTTTCCTGCCGAAGCAGACCAGGGTGCATGCCCCCTGGGTTTCAGTCATGTCCCCGAATCACTCGTGCTCATCAGGAGGACAGACTGGGGATTGATGAGACATTCCTTGCGTGAAAAGACCATTTAGGGCTGGTGTATGACTATTTGCTGTGTGTGAACTGGGAAATGAAAGCTGGTCTACGAGTTTGAACACTCTTCCTTCGTGCGGAAAACACATTACTCTAAAGAGTGATGAGACAATGGCTCCCATGCAATAAATATAGTCTCGTCCAAGGAGTAGATTATAATCCAGGGGTCCTTGGACTACCATTACATTCAGGTGAACGGTTTTCCCTCTTAATGTTATGGGCACATCGGGAAGGATCCCTAACGGTCGACTGGTTCCTTTGTCAAAGCTTGTTATATTTCTCATCTCAGGCAAAAGCGATGGTGAACCAAGCACTTTCCAAGCAGTCGAGGAAAGGATACTCACAGAAACCCCTTCATCTATGATGGTACCGGCCATGACCGTTTTATATATTTGAGTAATGATTCGAAATGGTACACTAGCCGGTAAACGGGGTCTGCCTAGTTGATTCCAGTCGAAGGAAACAACCAGGTTGCTTGGAGGTGGGACCGAATAGACGGCCAGATATGACTCTGATGAACTTCCTTCCTGCGGTAAAGGAATGGGTAGACTGCCCCCATGTTCTTCGGAGTCTGTGCTTACGAAAAGAATTTGGATGGTGTCATCCTTGTTCTCTTCGATGAGTGTATCATCTAAAGATGGAACCTCTGAAGGCAAGACCGGGTCAACTGTCGCCTCGACCTTTTGACTTTCGTCTGGCGTGGATTCAGATGGTTTTTCTTCAATGATAGATACTTCGGCCGACCACAAGGGTGTGTCAGCCGGATTTTCAACTAGTGATGGACTCGGCAAGAGTTTTTTATATCCAGGAGGAAGCCGTAACAGTGAAACCAGACGATCGTCCAAAACTCTTTTAGCCTTGTCTAAGAAGGGACAATGGTGGACGGCATGATCGCCTTCACACAATTTACAAGGAAATTTACATTTTCCTTTTTGTCCAGGGGCTTCACTTTCACTAGTTGACGGTGTACTTTCAACATGATCATCAGAGGTTGACGACACCGGATAGTGAAAACGAGGAGACCAGTCCCTTAAGATCCGAGGGATGCAAGGACAATCTCGATGAAAGTGGTCTCCCTTGCAAATGACACATGGCGATTTAGGCCTGGTCGGTGCAGTGTGTGGATTTTCGCTAGACGATGCTTGGTTGCCCCTTTTCGCCTTTGGCTCCCTCTTCTTCTTTTCCTTCTTCTTCTCAGGTACTTGATTTTTGGCTTTACCAGCTTCATCAAGCGAAAAGGAAGGAGGAGAGGAAGAATTGGACAAAGTAGAGGGTTGGGGGGTGACTCTGGAATCGTCTAGTTGCTGACTTGATTGTTAAGGAATCACGGCGTTCTAAATGACAGAGGTTGAGAAGAGCCATACGGGCAAGCTGATTGTCAATGCTGGAAGCGACAATGTGGCCATATGGGGTGCACCAAAATCTCCCCAAGAGGAGAAGGGACTAGGATTTCCTCCAAGGAGAATTCCTTGGTTGGTGGACTCCATTTTATCAACCTAAGACCAACATAGGAAAGGTGATAATTATTCCATTTAAAATAAATTTTAGACGCTTTGATACAACTTGTTTTTTCAATTTTTAAGAGTCGAGAAAAAACAAAAGATGACTCTAGTCGCCTTCGATTTTTAATGAGCCTGAAGTGATAAGTGCTCAGATGGACCTTTTCTGTTAAGGAGTCTGAAAAGGAACGAAAGGGACTGCTCTGGAAATCTAGACAGAGGGATTACCAAACCAATCACAAAACTGCAGAATACTTTTTACGGTATGACATTCAATCTTCCCGAATGTTTTGTTCAGTGCATTGCGATCGATAGGGCGACATACACAGCTTCCTATGGATAAAGGATTAAGCCTATTGTGGTCTCCCAAAATATACTCGACGGTACGTGGGAGCACAAGTCCGTACTGGCACTTATCGTCTCAAAGTGGAGGAATCACCCAACCAACAGTGAAAACAATAGTTACCAGGCTTTACGACGCCATAATGCGTCTCTAGCCTAGACTTCTAGATGTTGTGCGTTAGGTTCCAAAGCGTTGTTAGATTCATTAAATTTATTTTATAGTTGATCTTGCTTAAGAAATTTGCCTTTCAGGTTCACCGCATGATGTAGAGGTACAATTCCTAAAATCCAATCTAAGATGATAAACAGTCGTTTTATCTTCTTTGTGCAATGAAAATCCTAGCTACTAAGGAAAGAGAGATGGCGTTCTTTCAACAAAGAGCAAAGAGCACACACTATATGCACTGTCCTAAGTCAAACCAACAAACAGTCTAAATGCAAATGCACATGGATGTATTTGTTTTTAGTCTTCTTAATGTGTAAATGATAAAAAGAAAGCTAATGCGCAAATCTGAATTATTTTCAAAGTGACAATTACTAACAAGTTTCTTTTCAAAACAAAATGAGGACAATGACAACACTTTGCGATTTGGAATTGAAAACTTGCTTTCGACACTAGAAAAACTACAAATTCAGATCAAATACAATAGTAACAGGGTAATCGACTATCAAGAGCAATCAGACTCTCTTCTATGACTAAAAACGACACTTGCGACACTCTCAAATCAAGAAACGACAGTACAATTACGTTACTTATTTGTAAAGGAGAACTGAAAATGACTCAAAAAATACATAAAAACATTTACAGTTCTTTGCACAATGGAGGCGGAATAATAGCAAGGAAAGGGGTTTCAAACAGAGGTGTATTGACTATAGGCAGCAAAACTCTTGAATAGATCTGAAAAGAGTGAACACAGAAACCAAAATTTAGGAACAATGCCTAGTCTAATCAGCGCACCTGTAACACAGTGAAACTGAAATGCAATGCACCTACTACACTCGGGAAGTGCGCTGAATTTGAGATTCACAGAGCAGACAGTGCGTTGGACCAGGGACGAGACTTTGATTGGGTTCCGGGTCACAGTTTGCAGTTCAGTTCAGGGATTTTGGCCGAGCAAGTGGTAATCAGTAAATCAATCACAGGGGTAGATCTAAGGAGGTTACTAGAGCTACCACAAGGGCAATTAGAGAGCTTGTAAATTAGTTGTTTAAATCATAAACAAAACCCGGAGATTGACTAAAGCAGCGTTGATCAACTTTGCACTTGCATAGGAAATGCAGTTCGAAGGCTAGCTGGCTTGACTTCAGGCTCCATCTGTAAGTTTATAAAGTAAACAAATGTAGATGAACAAACAATCTACTCGCTCCCCAGTATGGTCGCCATTTTGTTACAGGGAAAAGTGTCTATGCAGAGATCATCTCACTTGCTCCATGGCTAAGGTGCGATGCATCGCACCTTGTACACACGAGAAAATGTCCAAGAAGTCGATCTAGGAACAACCCTTTGAGTACTTTGAAGCTTGCATGCCTCAATGGCAAGTTTCTCACTTCCGGCGACAGGTTTACATCAATGGCCTTCGAACGAAATATTTTGCGTGGTGTTCGACACCAAGTCCTTTGTTCACACCACGTGAATTGTACTGTAGTACCTTGAGGGTCATCATCATTATCAGTGATTCCTCTCGTGCCTGTTAACGACTTACATCATTGGCTGGTAACCAGGCGATGTCATTCCATGTTCGACTCCAGAAAATCTCTCACATGGATCGACTTGTACTTTGAGTGAAGATCGAACGAGATTGAAGACCCCGGATCTAGTTTCATCCATCCGGGATGCGATATATATTCAGGAAAATAAAGTCATCAAATGTACATCATTGCTGCACAGATAATCATCCAATCTAAGGGATGATGGCTCTACTAGAATCATCAGTCTACACTCAGACGATTGTCTGTCTCATGTACATGGAAAATGAATTTATAAAGCTGAGCATGGGAATGCCCGCCTTAGCTAGATCATGAAAATATTATGAAGATAATGTATTGTATTGTATCTTATTACAGGTCACCTTCCAGCTTGAAAACTTCGGATCCTCATGATAAAGCATTTCA
This sequence comes from Pinus tabuliformis, assembly GCA_031772625.1. NCBI lineage: Eukaryota > Viridiplantae > Streptophyta > Pinopsida > Pinales > Pinaceae > Pinus > Pinus tabuliformis. The sequence continues at coordinate 24,552,012 of CM062809.1, forward strand.
CCAGACATCAAAAGATTAACAACCTCATGCTTTAGGGGGCAACTGTTATAGACATTTTTGGGCACTGCAACCCCAATCAAACATGTCCATAAACCAAGGGCTCCTAAGTCCCTAAAAGTGTTGTTTCATACCCTAAAGGAACAAGGTCAGCTGATTACATCATCTCCCAGAAGTTCTCCATGAAAAACTACTCAGAACTGGTCAAAACTAGATCATCTCACTTGCTCCATGGCCAGGGTGCGATGCATCTCACCTTGTACACATGGGAAGTGCGATGCATTTCAAAAATCCCTTCTATGGGGTGTGATGGATGAGAGTAGGCAAATGGCGGAAGCAGTTTGCTAAGTGGATGATCTTGGAATCTTCCAGAAACTTCTCCTGGGACACTTGCCTCTCAGAATCGCCCAAGGATGAGTAAGAGATCAATGAGATCTCCAAGTGGAATCAATAATTATCAGAGAGAAGACACTAATCAAAAACCCAGATCTAATTCACACCTCTGCAAATATCTATATATAGATCTCTCATCCCAGAGATCCAGAGGTTGGAGGCTGGAATTTGGTATCTTGTAAGGAAGTGTTGCTAGTTTATTGGTGCAATATCATAGTGTTGGGTGATCTAAGCTTTTCATGAGGTGAAGAAGGGCTTCTTGCTGAGAGGATGATGTTGGGTCAGAACAATTGGTTGTAACTCTCTTGGCTCTTTCTTGATTATCAATAAAGCTATTCAAGTTTTCCTCCATACTCTTGTGTGATTTATGTTTTATGCATTTGTATGGTCAATTTACATCTGATCCTAGATTGTTTATGATAATAGATCCATGTTCTCGTATAGTGTTATGCTGCTTTGATTCTACAGGTACTCTGTGAAGCTGGGTATACAAGAAAGCAAGTAGCAAAGGACTATTGGAAGAGAGAGGAATCGAGCAAGGAACCAAGTGCAAGACAGAGGTTGGTCTCCTTTATTCTTCTCTCATCTATCTCTCATAAAGGAAAACGAAAGTAGTTTTACTTTGTTTGTTTCTAAGGTAGCTACCAGCCTTAGTGGGATTAGCAGCTCTGCATAGACACTTTTCCCTGTAACACTAAGCATCAAAGGTTAGGGTTTTATAGTGAACACTAAAGGTTAGGGTCTCAACAAAAATGAATAAACGGAAAAGTTAGATTCAATCTAGTGATTGATATTCCTAACATGAATCTTTATGATTCAAAACCCCAACCATAAGATAGTAATACAAGGAAAATTTAAAATAATTTTAATGAAAAAGTTTTACTGTAAATCTTATAGTTTAGACATACCTGGAGTTGCTCCTTTTATAAACCTTGTAGAGTTCCTTTGTCGAAATGTTCCCTTTTAATTTTAACCTTTATGCATGCAATTATTACTGACAAGTACAAAATATGTGAGACTAAAATCATGATGTTAATTTTGTCAATTAAGGGTTTCTAAGCAACGATGGAGGATGAACCTAGGGTTAAAAAATGCCAAATATAGGACTAGGTACTTAATGTTAGATACAACTTATTATTCTCATATAATCATACTTGACATATACCCTAGTTAGATCACAAACCCTAGAGGCCAAGGGTTAGGGTTTCAAGGTTATATAGTTAAGGTTTCACATGTACTATTTACAATCCTAGATATACAACTATAAACCCTAGAACCAAATAACCAACTCAACATCTAATGTTAGAATTTTAATAAACAACTTATACATACCTCATGAATTTGTACATTTATCCTTTATGATCATGGAGACTACTATATGACCTGCTCATGATCAGAAAAACTGGCTTCAAGGAGTACTATGACTTAATTAATGTCATGCCAAAATTTATAACTATAAACATCCTTCTTGTTTGGATTTGTGATGTACAAGTCTCAAGATATTTATTACTTTCACCAAGGATTCTTTTGATTATTCTAATCTTCAACATTTTAGTAGAGACAGTTACTTACTCAGATATTTTATTTAAGAGGGATACCTATTACTTTTTGCTTCTTTCAGTGCAGGTCGACTCACTGACTTGTATAAGCTTGATATGTGTGTGTGTGTGTGTGTGCGTGTATGCCAATCTTGACCTTGTAACTATGCATAAAACTTACACACTACAAATTCTTGCCTTCTATGGTGATTGTAGCTTGATTATAGGCCCAACGAGCCTTAGATCTCAGTCTCCTTTATTCATATAAATAAGGTAAGAAATCTTGGTTCCTATTATTGAGGCCTTTTAATACAATTATGCTCAAAAGGTGGTCTTTCTCCATGGTGATTGATATCACTTATTCTAGTATTCCAAATAGGACTATAGGATGGCTCCTAAACATTCTCATTACTTCATCTTGTAGAAATTCTCACTGTAGATTAACTTGATTATGCAATGTACTAAAGCAAAATACTTAATCTACTTCTACAATCAAACTTGCGGAAGCTTAATCGATTTTGAGTAAGATCAAACAAAACACATATAACAGAGAAGAAGAAACAATCACACATGAAACACAGAAGAATGCTCTGGGGAAAGCCTCAGCTAAAACCTCGGTATCTGTATTATCATACAAGTGGAAATATCTCAGGATTACACAAGATTTAGCTCTCACAGCTATCCATCTCTCAGTACAATCCCTCACTACTGCTCATAGACAGAATAGACAACACATATGCCTTCTCCTCTATCCTCCAAGCCTCCTATTTCCTTGCGCAGTTTTCCCTGGGTGCTCCAACTGTAACCTTGTGTGACATTGATCTCACACACTGCTCTCACACACTGTAAAACTCCGCAATCCTCAAGGAATGGATTCCTTCTGCATGCAAGAGATTTTCTTATAGGAAAATTCTTGCAACTGATAGTACACTACCCCTGCCTTTAATCTCAACTAGGTCTTTGTCTGAACTGACATGCATGAGTTATTTATGAGAGAATATTTAGTTATCTAGAGTACACTAGTTTCATGCATGCATGCATTAACTGACTGAACTCACAATTAGTTCCTCCAACTATTTGGAACTAATTTAATTGGACTTAACTCAGTTAACTGAGATAACTAATTACAACTGAAATACAACTCATCCTTATCTCCTTAATTAAGAGATAACTTCCTCAATCAAAGGGATAACTGTTGCATGACTTCAAAAAGACTTCATGTTTGAATTTCTCCAACTAATTAACTCAAGATGAATTAATTAATTATTTTTCAAATAGCTGGTGAGACTAAATTCAAATTTTAATTCTCAATTTTAATTCAAGGACAAATTAAAATTGGAATATCCTGAAATGCTATTTTTAGCATTTCTATTTTTAACATTTCTTGTTGCTATTTTCAACACAACTTCTTTCAGAATATAGTAGATATAACTTAGAACATTATGAGGAATATGTCTTGATCTTCAATGATACTTATGCTCAAAATTTTCAGCCCCTTTGGTGACTATTTAAATTTTGATTTCATGTTACAAAATTGTCACGAATTTGAGGTTCCTATACCACTGTATAGGTATGCATTTATCAAGGTAAATGTAACAGTCTCGTTTGCTCTCTTGTAAGGTTTGTTCCTTGAGGAATCCCAAACATTAATTTGGTCACCTACAGTTCTGAGAATTCGGATCACTGTGATAGCACATAGTTCATATTTTTCTTTGATGACCTTTATAGGCTTTAAGTACTTTTCTTCTTTCATTAGAATTCTCAGCCTAGCCTTTTAGTCTTCCAGAACAAGGCTCCTATCTTCTTTAATTCTTTTTCGTTGTCTAGTCAAAGTTCTGTGGCCTAATTACTACAACTAGGGCTTATTAGAGTGCCTAGAATTTGCTTTTGTATCTTCTAGAAGCTCGGTCATAGGAGACTTATCTTCCTCTTCTTGTCTTGAGGTCTTAGTGACCTTCTTACTTCCCTTATGTAAAAGAACCAAGCTCTGATACCATGTTGAGAAATTTAGGGTATTATGTGAATTAGATTCTTCAAATAAATTTATCTTACCTTTGACATTTTATTGTGATTGTTCTTATCTCTTTGTTAGTTCTTTCTTTGAATTTGTTATTTTCATCAAGAAAAATTCCAAACAAACAAGGACACAAAATGTAGGCACAAGGCTAGGGAAAAACCCTTATGAAGGGGGAAAACCCAACGAACTCTTTCTCTAGTAGATAAGATCAATTTAATACAAACTTGACCCTTTGACAAGAGAGCCATTCCATCCACCAAGTACACCCTTACTATTTTCTTGGTCCTTCCTGCAACTTCTGTTCTTTTTTTCTAGGATCCTCGTCCCTCTACAATTAACTTCAAAAATTAGGTTCTCCATGATCTTGATTTCTTGGATTGGACTCCTCTCTATATAATTTCACATGGCTCCTTCCTAATTCAGAAAAATTGTAAACCGAATTTTCTCTTGCAATATTATAGATCCAAACTCTCTGTCAAATTATAGATCTGAATTCGCTATTGTATTACAGATTTGAACCCTTCGTTGTATTGCAAGTCTGAACCCTCTGTAGTATTGAAGGTATGAGATTTATATCTCTTCAAATTGGTCGATATTCCTTTGCTATTTATAGTGGGTTGTCACTGTACTTTGGGCCGACATGACCACATTTCTTGAGGATGACTTGTATACTTGTTTGGAGGTTGATTTTGAAGGATATGTGGCAGTATTTTGTAGAAGAAAATGGTTGACTTGGTGGAGTATTTCTCTTTCACACAATTTTTTTATGACTTTTGATTTTGACTCAATAAAATAACCTAGAGCACACAGTAGGTGCTATGACCTAATGACCATCAACACAAGATGAAACCCATGCTTTAAATAAAAAATAATTTTCTTTTCTTTTGAAAAATCATGACTCAAACACAATTGTGAAGATTGACACTAGTTACATTCTTCAACACTTGGTCCTAGATGACCTGCTTCCTCTTCTCTATCTTGAAGGTTTAGATACCTTCTCTTGATAATCATTGAGGGTTTGAAAAATATGCCCACACAATCCAATACTTGAAATGGAAACCATTTATATCTAACAACATGAACCAAAAAGATCCAATTTTTTAATTTAAAAAACAACTTGGTCTTCCATACGAACCATCTGTTTTGTAAAAAAAACTCGAGTTCTGCCTGCATGGACACCAGAGGGGGACCTTGTCCCCCCCTCCCTCCTGAGATCGATGCCTTCAAAAGTCTGGTAGCCTCCTGCAGCAAGAGGAAATCAAACCTAAAACAACAGAAGTTTGTAAAGAAAGCCAAACCCATCCCCTCTATTGAACTTCCTGCGGAATGCCCGTGCCAGACTGCGCTGTACCTAGCAAAGCGCGGGCTCATTGGTTAATTTGTGAGCCTCTGGCCCTCTCCCAAATCTATTTATGGATGGGTCCAGCGAAACTGAAGAGCCCTTGTCTCTGAAGGAATTCGAAATCATCTGGTAGGCAGAGGCTATTATGTTTTTGTCTTCGATTCAGCAGAAGATTGAGACCTTATTTTCCGAAACGGTCCATATTTCATGGGTCCCCAAGGGCTCTATCTGAATAAATGGACGTCAGACTTTGATCCTTCCGAGGATATTCCTTCAGTAGTTCTTGTCTGGGTAAGGTTACCCCACCTCCCTCTTCATTGCTGGAACCTGGAATCTATGGAAACAATCGGGAAAAAACTAGGCAAATACATTGATAGGGCTGAAAGGAGAGAACAATATTTGTGTGTCAAAATATGTTTTGAAGTCGATCTAGAGATAGGGTTTCCTGAGGCGATCAAGCTAACCGTAGCTGACTAGTCTCACTTACAAGAACTTGATTATGAACAGCTCCCCTTCAAGTGCTGATACTACCACGGCTATGGCCATTTCACTTGAAACTGCAAGAAGAAATCTAAGGAAGAATCTAAAAAAGAGAAGGGCGAACAATGGACACAAGCCCAAAAAGCAGGCACATCCAAGTAGTCGAAAGAGCAAAGGGAAAGGAGGGAATGTAGAGACCGGAGGACCTTCTTCTGGGAAGAGACTACCTGAAGTTCAAGCCACAGCAAATGCCACCATCTCAACAAATCCTTTTGCTATTCTAAACCCTACAGAAGATCAAAACCAACCAGAATTGGAAGAGGGAGAGGTGCAGTAGTATATGGAACAGATAGCAGATGCAGAAATAAACTCAGGATCTTAGGAAAAAACTGGAGTAGCCACCTCAGAAATCCCTCATGTAGACACAACCCCGTAGGAAAACTAGGGCTCTCCAGCAGGCACCATATCCCCACTCTCTTATGCAGAAATGACCAAAAGGAAAAAGCTGATAGACAACCCTAATTCTTCCGAAGAAGACTCTTTTGAGCGATCCACCAAAAAGGTAGGAAGGAAGTCTCGTAAGGAGATCAGAGAAGAAGAGGCAGAGAGATTAAAGATGCAGGGTAGTCAGTCCACAATCAAAATTTCATTAGGCAGAAACACAAGGGCCCGACCCACAAAGGGAGGGCCTACTCCTTCCTTCCCTGGAAAATAATGCAGATTGTCTCTTGAAATTGTAGGGGTTTGGGGAACCCATTGAAAGCTGAAGCAGTAAAATATCTATCAAGAATGGAACCTTCAGATATCCTCCTGCTCTAAGAGACAAAGATAGAAGAGGATGCTATTCTATCCTTAATGGTGAGCTCTAGTATTGCAGCAATGATGTTGCAACTCTTGGGACTCCCTTCTTTACTTTTATCAACCTGGTAGTTCATAACAAACTTGGAAGCGACGGTGCTGTATGCACAAGTACTAGCTCTTGCCGCAGGCTGTCACTTGATCAGCTGGCACAAGTCCGCTGGGAGCTTAAGACAACTTCTATGAGCTCTTAGAATAAGCTTTTAAATGTGATGGATGAAAGCTAACTCAAGAGAGACTAATCTACTTGCAGAAAGAAGCTGGAGGCTAAAATGAAATGCAAACCCTAGCAAACCCTAGTTTCACTGACTAACCCTACTGGTGCAAGAAAAGAGATGAAAGTTGCTGAAATGGATGCCATTGACTCTTGGAAAGGTAAAATGCATGTGTCTAAGCTACTTTTGAAGGAAAATATGGAAAAAAGCATTTTTTTGTATTTTTGAGTAATTTTGCAGAATTATTATGCATGTGCTTTAACTATTTTTGACTATGCAGGGGTTTATTGGCGAAAGGAAATGGAGTGGGCACTTGCAGGAGGTTGGGAAGGCAAGAAGAGGGCCTAAGGGGTCCCTAGCACCCTTCTAGAGAATTCCACAATGATCAGATCTCGAAAAACTGCTCGCGTGAACTTCTACAGGAAGTTCTACAGGAACAGGCCGAAAGTGGATTTTAGAGGGTTGATGGTGGAAAAACGGTGGGAAAGTGGAAATGAAGGATGGATAAGGATGTTAAGGGGTCTAGGACCTGGTAAATGAAGCTAAGGAGTGATGAAGATGGTTGGATTTGTTCAAGGATGGAGAGCGCAATGTTGCACAAAAATGTAGAAATTAGGGCAAATTGGGAAAGTGTGGCAAATGAAGGGAACGAATCTTGGATTAGGGGCTGGAACAGGTTGTATGATGGAGGAAGGGTAGGTAGGGATATATCACAGGTTCTCTGCACACTATTTTCCAAAACTGATCAAACAAAGACTGAGAAAACCAGAGATCTATCTATTTTGACCTAATCTGCCCTTAAAACCAGAAATATGATGAACATAAGTTTATAGACAGAAAATCATGCAAGATAACTATGGAAACTAAGCAAGAACAAATATAAACATGCAAGTATACCTAGTATCAACTTTTCCAACTAAAAATCTAAGACTAGCGATTGGTATGCCTTGGTCTCAGTTCATGGTCCCAAGGAGGGAGAAATGAGATCAAGGACTTCTTGATAGACTTTTTGTGGATCTTTTCTGTTACCAAACTATCAAATCAACCTGAAGCATGAAAAACTATCTCAATCATCAAAAACAACCTAAGTAACAAAGTAAGATTTTATCCTAAATAACAGAAATTATTCTATGAATGCAGCAAAGACACATAAAAGTACACGAAGGAGGTACTGGAACTTGGGTTGGGCCCAACCCCAAGAGCTACAGCCTCCTTAGAAAGCTCAGAGCTGGTGCAAAGAGAGATTCCTTTTCATTACTCAAAAAATAATAGTCATGTCACAAAACTGTTTACAGGAAGAGCTCGAAAATGAGCTAAAATGCAGAGTTGCACTAAAGTGCGAAAACAAACTGTCCAATAGATAAAATCTAACTAAAATTTGACTAACAAAATTGAGGCCCTAAGCCTTCTTATTATACAAATGGGGACCTCCAACAGGCCTCCTAAAATCAAGGAACTCGGCTCCCTGGAACTGATGATAACAACAATCCTACTTGACTTGCTTGGCTGCCCCTTGGCTTTGTGCTCTGAGTTTTTGATGGAGAATTCGAGGTAAGGGCCCATAAATGAAGGGGACACCCTCCTACAAATCCTCTTCCTTGTTCTTCCACGAATTTGGCTGCCAAATGCTCATTAATCCTTTGATTTTGCCTCAAAATTGACCAAAAATCTTCATAAAGCATACATTAGACTTCTTGGCATAATGACTAACCCAATTCACTCTATAGCATAAATATAATAAAAAAAATGCAATAAACTAATGAGAATGGTGGATTAAGTCGAATTAGGAGGCTAAATGAGCCCATATAATTACCCATTTCTGGTGCTCATCATCACCCCTTACTGAAGGTGTTGCTCATCCTCTGAGCAACTAATCTATCTCGTCATTCTTGATGGCTCTGGTGGCCTCCCTATCATCCCAAGCTTCTGAAGTGGTCTGCTCATGTGTGCCATAAAATTCTGCCTTCTTGTCCATGTCCTTTCACTGCTCCTCCTATTCTGCTTGTTTGAATTCTTGTGCTTTTCCTGGCCTTAAAATACATGGAGGCCTGCCTTTTTCTATTTTCTTTTGGCTTAATTGCTGTGCTCAGGGCAGTGAGACCAACTACTGCCTCTCTTGCCAACATTTCAAGGGATTTCTCTTTCTGCTGTTCTTTTTCTTCACTTCCTGTAGAAATTTTTATGTCCACTATTTCTTCTTGTGCCACTGATATCTCAGGGTGTATCTTTTCTTTCTCTTGTTGGGTGCCTGCCTTGGCTGTGGAAGCCTTATTTTGGCTTTCTTGGCCTTTTTCTTTCTAATCTTTGTCCTTTTTCCCTTTTCTATTTTTGCTGTTTTCTCCTTTTCTGTCTTAGGCTCAACAGTCTTGTCAAATTCCTCTTTTTCCTTCTATTCTTCCTCTGTTTTACCCTCTGCTTGAATGTCCTGTGCTCCCTCATCAATATTCTTCTCAATTTCTTCAGTTTGCTCCCCCTCATCACTGCTAGATGGGCTGATGTTCTGAGCCAAAGTTCTGATGTTATCATCCTTGGACATATTTCCAAATATTTCCCAAGCTATGCGGACAGTATATGTGTGTAGAGCATCTTCCACCAACAGTTTAATGAGTCCATGGTGGGCTAACTGATTTGGAACTCCTGCATTTAGCTTTGTACCACATTCAATTAAAGATAACCATAAATGATGCTAAACCTCCCTTCACATGTGATATACTTCATTATTAGATAATTGGCTTCACTCCAGAGAGGAGGCAAGCTTGTCCTTCTGACTCCATTTTTTGTCTTCTACAGGATGCTCCTCAAGCAGAAAAAATGTTTTCTTAGCCACTTGTCCCAATGAATTCTCCTCTTTTCTCCAAGGGAGCCCTAATGGTAAACCAATAATTCTATTGATGAAATCAGAGGTAAGTTCTAGGGTCAAGCCCCTAAAACTAACTGTGGCATGTGTCTTCGAATGTGGTCTCAGGGACATCAAAAACTCTTCAGTCATCTCTTCATCATAACCTTGAATTCTGTCAAAGAAGGATATCCAATTTTCCTTGGTGAAAAAGTCCACCACCTCAGGGTTCTCATACAATTTTCTAGAGTTTAAGGGTTCTTTCCTCATGAATCCTCCTGGCATGGTGTTGAGTTTGTGTTTTAACCAGCAAATAAAATGCTTAGGTGGGAAAAAAAACAGTCAATCACTGAAACAGAGGAGAGCTGAATTCGGTATTTTTCCGAACCCAAGAAGGAATTTTTCATGTGCTCCTTACAACATCAAATGTCAGTAATTCCCCTATTTGAAAACTACTGTTACCCAGAATTTGACTATCTGTTTATGAAAAGGATTTTTCTTACAGAACAGAGCATAAGGACACAGGGTCTTTTCTTAGCACATAGATAGATATGAAAATTCGGTTTTTTTTCCACACAGGCTGGCCTCTATTGCTGCATGTATCTTCCTTATAGGAGAATTTAAAAAAATAATGAAGAGATTTCAGATGCAGAGAAAAAAAGAAACTGTGTAGACTCAGGGAAATATGCAAGTAGCCTTTCACTTTTTTCAATGTGCAGGCATACTTTCACTCTCTTTTTTCATTCTAATGCCGTGTTTAATTCACCACATTACTCAAACAAATCATGCACAGAGAAATTTTCTCGAGCCTACCTCGTTTTGAGCTTGAATTTTGACGAAAATCCTGGGTTTTCTTTCTGCAAAGTTGTTCTCTGCCTTTCTTGTAGAAACCTTCCTGTAGACACTATTCCTGCTCCTGTAGAATTGTTACAGCTTCCTGTAGAATGCCGATAAGTAGGAGGGTTTTGAAAAATGGCGAGAACGATTGGTTTGCTGCTATGGAGGTGGTATAGAGCTTGTTGCATCTATGGGGATGATGATAAAATGGAAACAACGGTGGTGAGAGTATTTCAAAGATGAGTTCGATTGGCTATTTATGGAGACTTCTGTTGATGGAGGGTGAGGTAGCCAAGTGCACGTTGACCCCATGCAGACCGTTGGTCCCTACTGCAGTGTTATTAGGAACTGTATGTTCTCTGCCTGTTAATCACTTGACATCAGTTGCGTTGGAGTTCAAAACATCTATCACTACTTGTTTTTTAAATTTCTCGTGAGTTGACTATACATGTGTGCTGTATGATTTCCGGCTAAGCGCTGTAGAACTGGACAAGGCACTGTCTGAACTAGACGAGGGTGGCCAGTTAGCTGGCCACCGATCTTGTTTAATCACAACCATCTCACTGTCCATGCAATTCTTAAATTACATTCATGCAACAGAGGAATGGGTTTAGTCACTTACCTGGAAGTCGAATGCGTTTGCTGTGAGGTGCTTTGGCCTTTCCTTTTGCTGCATGCCTTTGTTTCTATGGATGCATGCTTGTTTAGTTGCTGATATGTGGCTATTTTTCTTGTGCAGGTATCCTCTAGTTGGATTTGAGCTGCAGGAGTCTGTTCCAACCTTCATATTTGCACCCTCATGTTGCTGATGCTGGATGTTTGCAGAACAAACACTTGTTTTGTCCATAGCTCCCAAACAATAGACTGGATTGACCTGAAACTTTCTGAGCATGTTTCTATCGTCATTATGCACCTCCCATAGCAAAATTGTGGTAAATGGATGCATAGATTTTGAGAAAAACTGAAAATGGTTGAAGTTGACAAAGGTCAATTTCTCGGAAACCGTGCATTGGAATTGGCTGAAATTGCTTGGGCAGGTTACTATCACCCATATGCATCTCCCCATGAAACAGGTTTTTAAATGGATGGACAGATATGGAGAAAATGCAAAAATGGTTGAAGGTGAAGGAGGCTGATTTCTTGGAAATCGTGCACTGAAATTGGTTGAAATTGCTTGGGCATGTTGCCATCATCCCTATACAACTCCCCATGTAACATTTTTTTAAATGGATGCATGGTTTTCAAGTTAGGAAAAAAACAAATTTATGCTCTATGTATTTTTGTATCAGAGCATTCTGCAGTTTTTTGGACGGTAGGAAAAATGAGCTTGGGGTGTGATGCAGGCATGGAAATGATGGAAGAGGGGTTTGAAGACTGCAGGAGGATTTATGAACCCTTTATGAAGCTTCCATATTCCTCAAACTGATTTTGAAGTCCATTTCTAGCTCTCTGTAATTTCTACAAGATCCTCCTGTAGAAAACACAGTTTTCAGATTAGAAGCACAGTGAGGTGGAAAGGATGTCAAGAATGATGGAGAAGGGTGAGGGAAGGTAGGATAGGTGTTGTTATTGGTTTCAGAGCTTTCTTGGCACCTGCTGCTGCTTCCTGAAGTTCTGCAAACCTGCAATACAACTGGAAATTCATTTTTCTTTTTTCTTTTTCTCTTTTTTTTTGAAAACAACTAGGGTGCCTCATGGAGGTTTTCACCCTAATTGCCTGCCTGGGCACCTCCAAGGGAGGTTTTCACCCAGGGATATTATTTCCTTTTTCTTTTCTCTTCTTTCTAACCCATTGACCACCTCATGGAGGTTTTCAATCAATGAGCCAATCTGAGGCGCCTCCTAGGAGGTTTTCACCTTAGATTTTTATTTTTTCTCTTATTTTTCATTTTTTTCCTTTTTTCTTTTTCTTTTTGTACCCTACCCTACTTGAAAAACAAAATCATTTTCAAGTATAAGAATACTTCCAATGGAGCCATGTGCACATTGGGATGATAGAAAAAATGATGTGGAGGCTTGAAATTCATGCTTGGACAGGTATCCAGATTTAAGAAACCAAATGATTTGACTTTGAAGGGATCAAGCATAGTTGAGGAAGAAAGTACTGCTGCAACTTAGTGACCGTCTGGAACCATATCCCAATATAGCTGTGATATCCGAATCATTCATCATGTCACCTTCTACCATGACCTTCACATCTTCCTCTTTTTGTTGATTTTTCTCTTGAATACATGGAAGATTTGATGGTAGCCATGAGGGAGCTCTCTCGATCTCTGATTTTGATGTCTACTCTTCATCAAGTGCAGCCCATGGTCCTTTGATCTCCTCTTTTGAATCTTCTTTTGCTGGATGTGGTCCTTCAATGCTGTCAATATAATCTCTTTTTTGCAATACTCTTCTTGAGCTATGGTGAATATCATTGAGCTCAAGAGGAGTTGTTTGGACATGTTGTGCCTCAACATTGTAATTGGGTTGAGATACTCCAATGTGCGGGTTTGGAAATGGTGGTACGGGTAGTTGAGTGGGGGTGTATATTTGAGATGGATGTGGATGGGGTTGTGGTTGGGCAGGTGGTTTCCCACTATATACTTGTTGAGCCTGCCTGTTATTTGGGTTCGAGTTCGGTTGAGCAAGCATTTGGGGCTGCCTTGGTGGAGCAGGAGGCGATGGTTACGGTTGAGCAGGTGGTGGAGGAAAAGGAGTGAGAGGAGTGTTGTACTGGGGCATCCACCCCAAATGAGGTGGATTCCACTGAGGCTGTGGCTGAGCGTAGGGGTGAAATGGATGAGTAGCTGGTCGGGCATAATATGGAGATGTGAAGGACCAAGGAGGAGGCGTGGACCAGGGAGGGTGCGTAGGGGGACCCCAAGAAGGCATGGAAGTGGCTTGATAGGGGTTGTAATAAGTCTGGGATGTCCCTTGCATTCCCTGCTGGTAAGGTATGGGTCCATGTGGCCTCCTTTGGTTCATATAATAGAGTTGTTTAGTGGCTCCTTTGGCCCTCTGATATGCAGCTTTAATTCCGGGCAAGGAAGGGCACTGGTTCATAGGACGGTCTTTTTCACAGACAAAACACACTTCTATAGATTGCAATGGACATTCGTTCCTAGGATGATTTCTAGTGCACCTAGGACAAAAGATGGCCAAAGCCCTCTTGGCTTCCTCTTACTTCCTTTGGATCCGCAAGGTATCCATTTGCATGGCAATAGTCTGTCTGATCTCGCTCTTGAAATATTCCCACATGTTTCCAATTTCACCTTCAATGGATGAATTGGAAGAAAAGGTATTGCTCCAAACATTTCTGTTTTTAGCAATTTGCTCCACAGGAATGTTTTCTTCTTCTTCTCCCGTAGAGGTTCTTCAAATATGTCTTGCTGTCCACCTAGGGGTTCTTCTTAATCACAGCCATCGAAGAAGAGAGAAGGTTGGCTGTGTGAAGCAGTGGGGGTGTTGTGCAAACATTTTTTTGACTTATCTCTACTCCTACAAGGCATGAAAGGAAATCTTTTTGGTTGATTTTTGTTTTGTTTTTTGTTTGTTTTGTTTTGTTTCGTTTTTTTGTTTTTGTTTTTTGTATTTTTTTTTGTTTTGTTTTGTTTTTTTGTTTTGCTTGTACCTGCAAAACTGAAATAGATTGAACTGCAACTAACTAAAATCTATCTTGCTGAAATGAAAATGCAGAATTGAAATGAAAGCAGGAAATGACTAATCTATGTTGCTGAAAAGAGATTGCAGAATTGAAATGAAAGCAGGAAATGCTAATGTACGCTTGCTGAAATGAAATTGTGGAATTGAAATGAAAAGGAAATGCTAATCTACGTTCGTTGAAATGAAATCGCGGAATTGAAATGAAAGAAGGAAATGTCTAATCTATGCTTGCTGAAATGAAATTGTGGAATTGAAATGAAAGAAGGAAATGTCTAATCTACGCTTGCTGAAATGAAAATTGCAGAATTTGAAATGAAATAAACTACTTAGTAGAATGTTGCAGAAAAAAATAGAAGAAAGCAGTAACCACAAAGCACTCTGATGCTTCCCCGGCAACAACGCCAAAAAGATGGTGTGCCCCAGTATTGCAACAATGATGCTGCAACTCCTAGAACTACCTTCTTTACTTTTATCAACCCGGTAGTTCGTAACAAACTTGGAAGCGACGGTGCTGTATGCACAAGTACTAGCTCTTGTCGCAGGCTGTCACTTGATTAGCTGACACAAGTTCACTAGGAGCTTAAGCCAACTTCTATGAGCTCTTAGAAGAAGCTTTTAACTGTGATGGACGAAAGCTAACTCAAGAGAGGCTAATCTACTTGCAGAAAGAAGCTGAAAGCTGAAAGGAAATGCAAACCCTAACAAACCCTAGTTTCACTGACTAACCCTACTGGTGCAAGAAAAGAGATGAAAGTTGCTGAAATGGATGCCATTGACTCTTGGAAAGGTAAAATGCATGTGTCTAAGCTACTTCTGAAGGAAAATATGGAAAAAGCATCTTTTTGTATTTTTGAGTAATTTTGCAGAATTATTATGCATGTGCTTTAACTATTTTTGACTGTGCAGGGGTTTATTGGCGAAAGGAAATGGAGTGGGCACTTGCAGGAGGTTGGGAAGGTGAGAAGAGGGCCTAAGGGGTCCCTAGCACCCTTCTAGAGAATTCCACAGTGATCAGATCTCAAAAAACTGCTCACGTGAACTTCTACAGGAAGTTCTACAGGAACAGGCCGAAAGTGGATTTTAGAGGGTTGATGGTGGAAAAACGGTGGGAAAGTGGAAATGAAGGATGGATAAGGATGTTAAGGGGTCTACGACCTGGTAAATGAAGTTAAGGAGTGATGAAGATGGTTGGATTTGTTCAAGGATGGAGAGCGCAACGTTGCACAAGAATGTAGAAATTAGGGCAAATTGGGAAAGTGTGGCAAATGAAGGGGAGGAATCTTGGATTAGACGCTGGAATAGGTTATATGATGGAGGAAGGGTAGGTAGGGATGTATCACAGGTTCTTTGCACACTATTTTCCAAAACTGATCGAACAAAGACTGAGAAAACCAAAGATCTATCTATTTTGACCTAATCTGCCCTTAAAACCAGAAATATGATGAACATATGTTTATAGACAGAAGATAATGCAAGATAACTATGGAAACTAAGAAAGAACAGATCTAAACATGAAAGTACACATGATATCAACTTTTCCAACTAAAAATATAACACTAGCGATTGCATTGGAAGGCAAAAACAATGTTTTTGTGGCAGCAAGTATGCCTTGGTCTTAGTTCATGGTCCCAAGGAGGGAGAAATGAGATCAAGGACTTCTTGATAGCCTTTTTGTGGATCTTTTCTGTTACCAAACTATCAAATCAACCTGAAGCATGAAAAACTATCTCAATCATCAAAAACAACCTAAGTAACAAAGCAAGATTTTAACCTAAATAACAGAAGTTATTCTATGAATGTAGCAAAGACACATAAAAGTACACAAAGGAGGTACTGGAACTTGGGTTGGGCCCAACCCCAAGAGCTACAGCCTCCTAAGAAAGCTTAGAGCTGGTGCAAAGCGAGATTCGTCTTCATTACTCAAAAAATAATAGTCATGTCACAAAACTGTTTACAGAAAGAGCTCGAAAATGAGCTGAAATGCAGAGCTGCACTAAAGTGCGAAAACAAACTGTCCAATAGCTAAAATCTAACTAAAATTTGACTAACAAAACTGAGGCCCTAAGCCTCCTTATTTATACAAATGGGGACCTCCAACAGGCCTCCTAAAATCAAGGAACTCGACTTCCTGGAACTAAAGATAACAACAATCCTACCTGACTTGCTTCGCTGCCCCTTGGCTTTGTGCTCCGAGTTTTTGATGGAGAATTCGAGGTAAGGGCCCATAAATGAAGGGGACATCCTCCTACAAATCCTCTCCCTTGTTCTTCTACGAATTTGGCTGCCAAATTCTCATTAAACCTTTGATTTTGTCTCAAAATTGACCAAAAATCTGCATAAAGCACACATTAGACTTCTTGGAATAATGACTAACTCAATTCACTCTATTAGCATAAATATAATAAAAAACATGCAATAAACTAATAGAAATGGTGGATTAAGTCAAATTAGGAGGCTAAATGAGCCCATATAATTACCCATTTCTGGGGCTCATCACTTAAGTCGAACCAAGTGGAAAAAGAACTCAGGAAAAGTGGTCAGTGCCTAAGGTACTTCAGGGGGTCTTGCAACCTTATGGTCAGAGGATATGTTTCAGCTGAAAAGCTCCTTTGCAACCTAACACTGGATATGCACATAACTTCTACATCTCCCAAGTAAGATTTCTTTGGCTCTTTTCAATATTTATGTCCCTGTTAATTTCCTGGAAAAGAAGGACTGCTGGAATTCTCTCTCAGACTTCCTAGAAATCTACACTCCCCCAAACATCATACTGGCGAGGGATCTTAACATCACTTTAGATCCGAAAGAGAAAAAAGGTGGAGTATGGGGTAAAGACCCTTTCATGTCTCGATGGAGTCTCTGATTCTTTCCTGGGACCTCCTTGACCTCAAACCTAAGAAAGGTCGTTATACCTGGACCAACAATAGAGTTGGTAATGCCAACATTGCTGCTCATCTAGACCAATTTCTAGTTCAAAGTTCTTTGATGGAGGGGAAGCATTTAATCTATTCAAAAATTCTGCCCAAGATAACATCTGACCATAACCCCATATCGCTGCCCTATTCCCTTTAGATTTAGTCCTATTTGGGTAGCGAGAGAGGGCTTTATGGACATAGTGGCTCAAGCTTGGTCGCAACCAGTTGAAGGATCCCCCAGCTTTGTGTGGGAGCAGAAACGTAAGTACACTAAATATGCCTTAAAAGCCTGGGCAAAAAAGAAAAAACCTCTCTCCACTCCAACAAGAAATAGACAAAAGACTATGTAGGCTTTAGCCAAGATTCAGTTAAGCATGGAAGAAACTGAAACCACCAAAGCTCAGCTGCTCATCGAACATAACACCCAGTTCAACTATTTTCTCTCCTTTCGCCAGGAAGAGGAGTATTGACGCCTCATGTCTCGCAGCCTCTGGCTACAAGCTGGAGATAGAAACACATCACTCTTTCACAGACAATGCAGAGCTCGTCTCTCTCAGAATCACATATCAGAAATATCCACCAGGGAGGGGGAAGTCATCAAAGGACAACCTCTTATAAAACAGGCTGCCACATTTTATTTTCAGCAACTATTTCAGGAGGATGGTTCTTCCGATGAATACCTGGCTGCTAACTTTTTGTCAAACATCCCTTCACTTGTCATTGCATATTTAAACGCTGGGTTATTGAAGCCTTTTACTGAAAAAGAGAGCGGAATTCATATGGTCAATGGAGCCAAATAAAGCCCCCGGGCAAGATGGCTTCACCATTCATTTTTACAGAGCTTGCTGGAATGTAATAAGACTCGATCTCCTCCAAATGATAAAAGTCTTCCATAAGAAAGCCAAAGTGGGAGGGTGCACCAACTGCACCTTCCTTTCTCTAATCCCGAAAGAAGTTAACCTAGAGACTTTCGACAGGTTTCGGCCTATCTCACTCTGCAATGCCTCATACAAGATCCTCGCCAAACTCTTAGCCAATAGACTCAAGCCTCTGTTAGGGAAACTTATCTCCCTTCTTCAAGCTGGTTTTGTCAAAGGAAGGCACCTCATAGACAATGTGATCCAGGTGTAAGAAGCCCTCCACTCTAGCCACATTCAGAAGGAAAAAGGCATGCTCATCAAGTTGGATATGTCAAATGCTTTTGACCGGGTTAAACTCTCATTCCTCTATAAAATCCTTCTCTCCTTTGGTTTTAGTGCTGAGTTTGTCAACTTGATAAAAGCCTACACACTTAGACCTTGGATAGCGCCCCTAGTCAATGGCAGACTTGTTGACTTCTTCCAAGCTACAAGAGGGCTCCGCCAAGGGTGCCCATTGTCACCCTTTCTTTATATCCTGATGGCAGAATCCCTAAGCAAAAAGCTAACAATTGAAAGGGAAGTAGGCTCTATCCCAGGCATTAAGGCAACAAAAGGTGTGGATCCTATAAATCATGCCCTCTTTGCAGATGACTCTCTCCTCTTGGGAGGGGCCTCGATTAAGATAAAAAGGGATTTCAAAGAAATTCTTCAACACTTCTGCTTAATTAAAGGAGCCTTGATCAACAAAAGAAAAAGTGTTGTCTACGGTTGGAATGTAGATCATCCAACTATCCTTAAAATCGCTTGCTCCTTGGGATTCCCTGGGTATGACAATTGGGAAAAGATCAAATACCTAGGCCTTCCCTTAACCTTGGGACCAAGCCCTCCCTCCCTCTGGATCAAAGTAATTAGCAAGATAAAAGCAAAAATAACATATTGGGGAGGCCAATGGCTAACAAAGGCTGGGAAGCTGGTTTTGATAAAGGCAGTCCTCTCTGCCCTCCCCATCTTCCAGTCTTCCCTCCTGCTAGCGCCCAAGTCTATCACAGAACAAATCTCCAAGCTCCTTCGGGATTTTCTATGGAACGGGGGTAAGGGCAACCAGAGCAAGTTACATCTGGTAAGATGGGATATCCTTAAAAGACCACTCTAGGAAGGTGGGTTACAGATTCGTGATCCAAGCCTGGCAAATCTGGCTCTTGGTGGAAAAATCATATGGCAGCTATGTGCAGACAAAAAACATCCTGTCAGCAAGATCCTTTGGATGAAATACCTAAAGGGAGGCTCCTTTAGAAACCTTACAACAACATCTACTCCAACAAGAACAACAATCTGGAATTTAAGTAGAAGAAGCATCGATCACTTATAGCAACATTTATACAGAATCCTGGGCAATGGAAAAAGAACCTTACTGTGGGAGGATACTATTCAAGGGAATGCCCCTCTGGCCTCCCTAAATTCCTGTAATGATCTAAAGATCTGGCTAGTGAACAAAGGTCTCCTTCGGCTTGTAGACATTTGCTCTTGGGACAATGAAGGGAATTGGGCAGGATGGACTTTTCCAAGGGTCTCAGAACCTCTTCACGCTCAAAACAATTTGTTGTGTACAACTCTCTTTGGCCTTGCCCCTGTCCACCACTCATCCAAGGACAAATGGGGGTGGGGAAGAACAAGAATTTACACAGCAACTCATGGTTTCTCCTCTTTACAATCTACTCATGCCCCTTCACTGATACCGAAGCTCTGGAAATCAGTTTGGTCCCCCTTTAGCCTACCAAAGGTGAATTTCTTCACATGGTTACTCATGCATAGAAAGGCACTAACAAGTGAAAATCTGAACAAAAGAGGGTTCCACGACCCCTTTAGGGTGCTACTGAAACCTTTGATCACTTATTGGTTGACTGTGATTTTACATAAGTAGTCTGGAATTTGTTCCTTCACGGTCTTAGTGCTTCCTCCCCCTCCCAGATATCTGTCGTTTCTCTTTACATCTCCTGGGTAGACCAAAATCCTGAGAAAAAAGCTAAAAACACAGTCTGGAACAACATCTGGCAAGCTATTCCAAAATGCCTTTGGTGGAAAGTGTGGTTGGCTAGAAACAACTGCGTTTTCAACAACAGGCTCCCGAATTTAGTGGTAGTGGTAGCCAAAGTGAAAGCCCTCTTGCTGGAAATTGTAGATAAATCAGCTCCCGCCTCCTCTTTACCTTCAGAAGCTTTTGCGTGGCTAGGATCCTGCTCGACAGGAGAGAGGAACGATTCAGTCAACAAACCATTGAATGCTCCTTCTTCGAGCTTGCGACTCATTAAAGGTGACTTTCTCACGTGGTGACAAGGGACCTCAAAAGCCACGATCTTCTTTGATGAAGCGTCTAAGGGGAACACATTAATTGCAGGTTCAGGAGGTTTGATTCTTTCCCCAGATAGATTGAGTGAAACCGGCTTCAGTTGGGGCCTAGGCACTAGCTCGAACAATCAAGCAGAGAGTTACAGTCTCTTAAAATCTTTTCAGATTATGAAGGACCTAGGTTATAAAATAATTCAAACCTTCAGAGGCTCAGAGCTTCTGATTAAAATTTTAAACTCCAAAGATCATTTTTGTAATCCTGCATTAAACCAAAATCTGCAGCGAATCTGAAAGATGTTTGCTGCATCAAGGAAACCTTAGTCTCAATGGAGGACCCTATTCGCTCCATCCTCTGCCTTAACCAAGCTACAACAGGTAGATCTACATTCATTGGCCTCAATACTCAGATTGAGCATTGTACTTGGAATTTTGTAAGTCACACTCAGGAATGCCAAGTAGTAAGCAGAAGGAACAACAAGCAGACACAACCAATAGAAGGAACAACAAGCAGAAGGATCAACATAACAACAGAAGGAATAGCAAGCAGAAGGAACAACACAACAATAGAAGGAACAACAAGCAGAAGGAACAACACAACAACAGAAAAAACAATAAGCAGAAGGAACAACCGCAAGTAACAGAAGGAACAACCATAGCCAACAGAGGGAACAAAAAGCAGAAGGAATAACACAACAACAGAAGGAACAACAAGCAGAAGGAACAACACAACAACAGAAGGAACAACAAAACAACAAAAGGAACATCAAGCAGAAGGAACAACCATAGCCAACAGAAGGAACAACAAGCAGAAGGAACAGCCGCAACCAACAGAAGGAACAAGAAGTAGAAGGAACAACACAACAACAAAAGGAACAAAAAGAAGAAGGAACAACACAATAATAGAAGGAAAAACAACCAGAAGGAACAACTGCAACCAACAGAAGGAACAACAAGCAGAAGGAACATCACAACAACAAAAGGAACAACCAATAGAAGGAAAAACAAGCAGAAGGAATAGCACAACAACAAAAGGAACAACAAGCAGCCCAAGGGGAAAAGGAAGGAGGCAAACCAAATGGAATTTAAGACAAGAAGAATCAGCCCTCTTAGGAGTAGTCAGTCTACAAACCATGAAAAATACCAGAGAACCAATGTTATGTAAATTTCCTTTACTAGTAGGACAATATGTTAGACAGTATTCAAGAATAGCTACAGAAATCTATGAATTTTTGAATATAAGCACAGGAGAAGGGACTGCGTTCCCAACACATTCTCACGGCTTAGTTTCCACTTATGCTACAGTTGATTGTAATAGGAGCTTGCTCCATCACAACTTTTGGTAATATATCCACTATCCGATCTTGTTAAAAAAGAAGAAGAAGTGGAAACCATTTGACAACAAATTCCTTGGTGAGTGCTTTTGTTCTCTTGCTTGGGATTGTCCTCACCTAGGCTCTGATACCATGTTAATTTTAGTTAACATGTTCTTTGCTTATAAAAATTACTTCAATGTTCCATATTAGCCCAATTACAATTTCATTTCATTTCCAATAGAAATCACATAAACCATTATCACATTCACAGTAACTGAAGAAATAAAAATAAACACAAATGCAAAAGACAAGCCAAGACAAGAGGACACCGAGATTTAGGCTTGAAGCCAGGGAGAAACCCCATAAGGGGGACCCACAGATCTTTTCTTCTTGATAATATCAAATGTTTAGAGATAGAGAAATCCAAAAGAGTACAATGATACAAAGTCAAAGTCAATAGTCAAATTGACTTGCCAATATGATGATCCAATACCACTACTCATAATCAAATAGATGGCCCAGTCAAAGTCTACAATTCTACCCTCAATCAACAATAGTCAAACTTTGCCCTAACCAAAAATTCAAAGGCTGATCAAACTCTTCCAAAATAGCTCAGTCAAAGGAGAGAAGAACTCGACCTCTCTTGATAGTCAAACAACAAAAAAATAGTCAACTTCAGAGTGATCAAACTGGTCAAATAGAAGGTCAACCATATGGTGAAACTGCCACCTCAGGCCTGTGGTCAACACAGGTCAAACCTACCCATATTTCCTTGATTATTATGCCATTCAATGCGAACTAGTAAAAAAATTCAACCCTCCAAAAATCACAGTCAAAATATGTCAAACGAACCTCAGCTAAAGCTGGTGAATGCTAGCTAAATCAATAATTCATCGCAGAGATAAAATTCCTTGTCAAAGTCTCGCATGAATTGCACAGGCTTGGACTATGTATTTTTATATTTCAATCTCGTCACGAAATCTACACAAAGATTCTTGCCTTCTTATGCTACTTACATAGGTTGACGAATTCTATCTTGATTAATGGTGACTATAGCTTTGAAGATAATTTGAATGTGCCTTTAAGAGATTCAATCTAGGTCTCTTTTGCTCAGAATTAGAATAGGAGGCTCGACTCCCTTTTCAAGATGATTGATGCTTCAATTTATGTCCTTTTGAAGTGTGTTTATACCCAAAACAGGAGGATATCTAGACTTGTTTCTTTATAAGACCGAAATTACTCCTTCTAGATTCCCAATTAGGCCATTATCCGAGATTTTATTTGACACCAATGAGAAAATTGACCCGCACTTGCAAGAAAACAATATAAACAAAGAACGTGCTCAAAATTTTGATATCTTTATGCACATGTGTAGAGTATGGTTTTTGGAATTATTTCAACAAGAATTAAGCTCAAAACGAGGTCGTCAATACCCCCAATCTTGGATATCTTTTATGCATAGGTGTATCCTCTTTCAATAGTGGTTTCAAATCCCTTTGAAAAGGTGACAATGACAAACCTATTAGGGATTCCAAAAATGACTCATGCACATTCCTTTCAACTTGAGACTATGATCACTCAAAACTTTTCTAGAATGAAGGATTGATAGACAAATTTAAAATCCTTTCATATGCAGATGAAATTTATATGTCTCAATCCTCTTGTAACAATACTAGTGCTAATAATGAAACTCGGTCTTGAATTTCTATGCACAGGTATAGAGAGAGGATCTTAGTGCTCTTGAAATCAGAAAGGATGACTTTCTTCTAGGATTTACAATAAATGTTTATGCTCAGAATACTTTAATAATACTTAGAACCTTTTGAGGAATATTTGACATCTTTCCAAGATGATAGGTAATAAGAATACCTTATGATGCCTTACCTTGACTACAATAGCATGCAATTTTGAAGACTTTGGATCTTGTAAAATTACCTCATATCTTCACTTACTTTTGTCAAGATGCTTGAAATTTCTTGAGCTCCTCAAATTGCCTTCCGGTTCATCAAGATTAGAGTCATTAAGCTCTTGCTATACTTGAGTAAGTTTGAGGTTATGTCACCAAGAAGAGGGCTAGTAGAATGAGCCTATAACTTAGCTTTCTTGTTTGATAGGTTTGGTCCAGGGAGAGAAGGTCTTCTAGATATTTGGTCATCAAGAAAAGTGCTTATATCCCTCCAAATCCCCTTGCTCCTTTCTATGTATACTATTGACCTTATATCTACAATTAGGGCTAGTCATTATGCCCAATTTTTTGTTCTTCTTCTTGACAAATTTGGACTAGGGAATTCGCTCTTCTTGAGATGAAATGGTGCCACGTTGATCTTATTTTCTACCTTCACTTCAAAACCTAGCTTTGCTACCATGTTGATAAATATAGGGTAGAGAGTTAGGTTAAATATTAACTTGTTTTCTCTTTAATCTTTGACACTTTCTTGAGATTTAGATCCTTCCATGGATTTGGTTATAGATCAATGTGATGGTTAAATCATAGATTTATAGCCCAATACAATCATCAAAGATTCATAGGTTGATTTATCTGTTATCACTTAAAAATGTCCCAACTGTGAAAGGAGATCTCTAAGGTGACCTCAAACCACTTTAGACTTGGAAGCTAGCCCTTCCAATTCAAGTCAAAGAGGGATCTCTCTTTTATAGCTCAGCCAAAACTGACTGGATATTTGATGAGATCGATGGCTAGATCATCTGTAGAGTGAGGGGTTTGAAAAGGGTTTGGTTGGGCAAGAGAAACAATCCATTGGGCGATGGCGTCAAAGGCTAAAATTTCCCCAAAAGTTTGCCTGATACTTGGTTAATAGAAGAAAGGCTAATCAAAGGTAAGGTAGAAAATGCTTTCTTAGACATAAAATCATATCAAGCTAAATGTAGAAAATGCTTTCTTAGACATAAAATCATATCAAGCTAAATGTTGAATTCTGAAGTAGCTTTAGAAGGAAAAGCTTGAAACAATTGATTACTATATTTTAGAGCATCTAACTTGGGCAAATTTTGAAGTATTTACCTTAGTCAGATACAGGAAAAAAACATGATATGAAATTTACTATGAATGGAAAAACATCATTACATGAATATTTGAAATACCGGTACTTCTAATTTAGGCCATTTTGATTAATTTTTAGAAAAAACACTAATAAAATAGGCCCCCAAGGAGTCCTCAAGTCTGAAACTCGATCTATTACGATTCCTGGAATTTAAAGGCAAATTACAAGGCCTTTTCCAGGTGTACTTTTTTTTGCAAAATCAAAATAAAACAAATCCTTAAACTGATAATAAAAATCAAATAATAAATAAAAATAACACCAAATATGAAAACAGTTGCAAAAGAGACTCGAATAATTGAGGTTGCTAGTCAATTTTGCTTGGATTTGATTCATTGAAATCTAGGTGGGTTGTTGAATGTTGCTGGTGTCAAAACCTATCATATCTACCACTTGTTCTCTTTGGATGCCCCTGAATGTTGAGTTTGTGCCTGGAATATGGGATCGAATCTTCACCTGATTTTATGCCTTGAAGCTCTACCACCTATCCCTTTGTTCACTGATTTTATGCCTGGAATATGGGATTGAATCTTCACCTGATTTTATGCCTTGAAGCTCTACCACCTATCCCTTTGTTCACTGATTTTATGCCTAAATATACTCAATCGCTGCCAATGCATTTAAAATGACACCTATATTCTTCAAATCTAGGATTTGAAAACCACACTATTGATTTTATTCTCGAAGATACTCTGCCACAGAATTTTACATGCGTTAGTTACTTACTGAATTCAAGTTACCTTTGCTAACTGTGTGTTTCCCGTAGATTTGGGTAGAAAAAACCATATCACTTAGAACCATTGTTGTCAAAAAGGTTCTTTCTTCCTGGATTAAATTGGAAAGCAATGACATCTCCAAGGAGAATAACATAGGAGAAACAATCATCAATGTAATTCCTATATGGAAGGGAACTCTCTTTGCTTAAAACCTTATGTTGTTTTTCTTTCCTTACATAACGCGTTTTTGCTTCTTTAGTTTCTCCTTGACTTCTCTATCTCAGCACTTTGCCCATGCCTGACTATCCTGATGTCTTGTTATGATGGATCTGATCTCTTAACTCTCAATTCTATGCCTAATAGATCATGTCTATCTCCCAATGATTTTTACCAATCCTTTAGTTGGAAGATGTAGGTTCATTCTCCACAATGGCTTGGGGCATATCATTCACCAAATGGAAAACAATTTTCACAGAAATATATTCATTTCACTACCTACAGTTGTGAGATTGTGCATATCTATGAGGTTCCTACCCAGGAAAGTTATAGCAACTATTAGATGTAGCACTCACACCTGGAGAATTAACTTCTAATGAGTCCATAAAATAACTAGTAAAAGCACATCAAATAACTTAATTCCTCCAGCAGCTAAAAATCTAAGCATATGAGAAAAGGTGGTCTCTTTCAATATCAAGGTTTGAGCTTGAAAACCCAAATGATGGAGCACCAACTACCTTAACACCTTGTCCAGCCCAATGACTTTGTGAAGGGAAAGGTATCCTCATGGTTACACGATCAAGATCAAAAACCTCTGAGGCAAACACAAACAAAGTGATGAAAACAGAGTAGCTAGGGAAAAATCAAGAGTGTTTAATTTTATTTTGAATCCTGGGCACTTGAGTAACTTTTGCGTTTTTCTTGGTGTTGATTGGATTTTGTGTCTATTAGGCATTATGGCTTGACCTCGGTCATTGTAGATGGAAAAAAAAATGGTGATCATTTACCTTTCCAATAGCGTCTTCTACATTGATTTTTTTTTTGAAATCCACTCACACTACTACATCTAATGGCTCCCTTTTGTCCATGCCAAAACACAACAACAATAAGTATAGATACTCTTCCTAAAATGCGGTTGAAATAGAGTACATAAACCTATTAAAGAGCAGACGATATCTATAATTTGAAAGTCACAAAATGCACATCTGCACCCCTGGAAATGCCTTATCTGTGGTGACCTTTCCTTCCATAACATTTAATCCTCCTCAGCGTTTGACTTTAATGACATATGGGTGCATAGGGATTGAACAATTACACTTGAAATCAATAACCTGGTCTTGTGGTAAGCTATGTTGATAGAACCCTGTGTGTGTTGGTTTCAACACTCCAATGATATCGTGGCCTTTTAAGCTGTTTCTCCTGCAAATGAATAAGCTTGCGTTGGTCTTTACACATAGCGGATTAATCAATAAAAAAGTTTCTTTTATGTTTTCGTTGCATTGTTATATTTATCCCACATTCATCGTGCGGTTGATCCATTGTCACTTTATATACACGAGCGCGCAAAATCCATGCTGGTGTAAGGCATTTGACCGTTGTGGGCTCTTCGACCCGTGGTCTGGGAAAAGCTTACTAGTAATCTTGTCAAAAAGTAATCATTTCGGAAAAATGAACTAATAACCCATTCAAAAGCCCGAGACCCAATTCGCCTTAAAGTCAATTTATTTTTATCTTTAAAAGCCAATTTATTTTCATTTATTTATTAATATTTTCATTTATTTATTTATCTTTAAAAGCCAATTTATCATTTATTTATTAATATCTTTAAAAGCCAATTTATTTTCATTTTCGAAAGCCTCTACATTTTTGACTAGTTTCTTATTTTCCTAAACCTGTACATTTTTGACTAGTAACCTTTAAAAGCCAATTTCTTTTCAATTTATTTTTATCTTTAAAAGCCAATTTATTTTCATTTATTTATTTTTATCTTTAAAAGCCAATTTATTTTCATTTTCGAAAGCCTCTACATTTTTGACTAGTTTCTTATTTTCCTAAACCTGTACATTTTTGACTAGTAACCTTTAAAAGCCAATTTCTTTTCATTTTCGAAAGCCTGTACATTTTTGACTAGTTTCTTATTTTCTTAAACCTGTACATTTTTGACTAGTAACCCTGTCATAACATCCGAGACCAAATTTGCTTTAAAAGCCACAACCTTTACATTTTTGACTAGTAACCCTGTCATAACATCCGAGACCAACTTTGCTTTAAAAGCCAATTTATTTTTATTTTCTTATTTTCCTAAACCTGTACATTTTTGACTAGTAACCCTGTCATAACATCCGAGACCAAATTTGCTTTAGAAGCCAATTTATTTTTATTTTCTTAAACTTGTACATTTTTGACTAATAACCCTGTCAAAACATGAAACTCCTATTTCCACCTCTATAGCAAAGTTAATGCGCCCTGACATGTGCCCTCGATAGCCCGATATAACACGTTTTTTTTTTTCTCTAGTCATCACCGCGTGCATGTTATATCTGGCTATCGAGGGCGCATGTCAGGGCGCATTAACTTTGCTATAGAGGTGGAAATAGGAGTTTCCGTCAAAACATCCGCGACCAAATTTTCTTTAAAATCAAATTTCTTTTTATTTTCCTAAACCTGTACATTTTTGCCCAAATGCCAACTTTTTGTCATGGGAACATATTGGTGCTATGAGATAACCCAATCAAGAGTGCTATGAAAGATGTAGCTTTATAGGTGCTATGAAATTTTATAGCTTTGCTGGCGTTACAAAATGACTTGGCAGCACCCATGAGCCCGCATAAAATTTGTATAGTGCTAACACCATACTGGCTAGCACAGATAGGCCAATAGATCATCACTTTGGCCCATACAGATAGAGAGACATGTAGGGTTAGTTTGTACACCAAGGATGTGATATCCCACCTAGGCTTGATAACCCCTGTTCACTAACCTCAAATACAAGGAGGGTGTAGAATACCATACATTTGATAAATTTGTGGTATAAGTCAATTAACTCCATTAGGAACAACGAGCGCCTATAATCAGATTCCCATGTTTTTTTTTACGTTGTGGTTCACGAACACCTTGGTCAGTGAGTGGTTGCTACGTCCACGGGAAAATCTGGGCTAATCACCCCTCGGCCTACTAGCAAGAACTAACCCCAAGGGCTTCGGGTAGAATCGACCCTGTGACCTCCCGATGGTGAGGCACAGTTTTTGACCAATTGAGCTAACCCTTGGGGCTATCAGATTCCCATGTTAAACTAATCCTTTACACAATTTGTGCCTATGATAATTCAACCATTTACTAATTTGTATCCCTACCCCACTCCACCATACACTACTACACTCCTAATTTAGGTGCTAGCTACTCCTACTTCAATGCTTAATCACAACAATTTGTGATTATGACGACAACTTAAGTACATATGTGTGTAATGTCCATGATGGGACGTATGAATTTTCCTCCTCACATTGTCCGTCAATGATTATAACCTTGAATGGGTTAGCACTGGTCTATCTCATCATCTCAAAATGACCCGATAGATGAAAATTTACAATTTTTGTCATCATCACTTCACACTATCTCATAGATGACCCTTTCTACAGATTATATGCATGAATTTATGTAAGGCCGTCCCCTCTACCTATACTGTGATTGATTGTGATAATAAGTGAATAAAGGACAATTGACGAGTCTTTGTTGACAAGATCCCCTACTTATAAATTGTCTTTTATTCACCTACTGTCACAATCAAGCATAGGCTAGTTAGAGGGGATGGCCTACCAGGAATTCATGCACATAATCTGTAGAAGGGGTCATCTATGAGACAATGTGGAGTGATGATGAGAAACATGGTAAATTTTCATCTGTTGTGTCATTTTGAGATGATTATGACAAACTAGTGTTAGCACATTCAAGGTTATAATCATTGATGGGCAATTCGGGGAGGACAATTCATACATCCCATCATGGACATTACACTCATATGTACTTAAATTGTTATCATAATTACAAATTGTTGTGAATTGACAACGAATATATGTTAGAATTTTGTTACACTAATATATATTAGAAAATGCAACGAATATATAGATTAGTTACAATAAATATAGTAGAAAATATTGGATGTGTGAGCATTGAAGCCTCCCATTGCACTAGCTAGTGCGAATCTAGTTATGTTCTTGAGCTTGTTCAACTTCAAAAAAAATTGGAGAAGTTGTCTTGCTAACAACTTACTTGGTGATCATAGCATCACACACAACTGATTTTCCACACCCTTCAATCCAGTTGGCATTGCGGGTTTCTTGTCTGCACAGAAATTGCTAGAAACATTCATTAACATCCCTGTCATCAAAACTCATTTTGAAGGAAATCCGAAACATTAATTCACACCCTTGGATATCATATTCATCCCCATATCATCCTTAGTAAATCAATTTGGTCAAAGAATCTATGTAAATCCTTTGTTTATTTACAATGTGGCATTATAACTTGCTATTAAAATTATCATTTGATAGGATTGAAATAAATTATATATAATCTGTCTTTTAAATTTAAATTTAACAATATAAATATTGCAATACTATATGTTATAAGCCATTTTGATCTAGGAGTGGCTATCTATTTATTAAAACCCTACGTTATTAGACACCCACTCCCCCCATGCCTCCTAATATGTCTTTACTAACCATTAAGCTTCATATATATGGTTGTTCAAAGTTACATTAGTTTTAGTAGCATTGTCGATGGTTTTATTAGATTGATATATTTTTAAACTTATAATTTAATGATAATGTTAGTTTTAATATTAATATTGTTAATAGTTTTTTATGTATATGTTGTGAGATGTTTTTGGGTTATGGTTAGTGTTTATGTGATGTTACAAACTATCTTAACACAACATTATAAGTTTTTTTTGAGTTATGGTCAATGTTTATGTGATGTTGCAAATTATCTTATCACAACAACATGTGCCTAACCATTTGGTGATATTAAATATTCAGGCTTTACATATTGAGGATTGTTTTGAGATAGTGAAGCATACACAAAAAGGTTTGTTAATTTGAAATTGACCTTTTGGGTGTTGGGATTATTTCCACATTAATAATCCCTACATCACAAATTAATAATTTCCCCTCTCCTAACTCTTTGATGGTATCAAGCCATAAAGCATCACATATTGTGGTTTGTTTTGGCCTAACAAATCATACATCAAAAACTTTGTTCAATTGAAGTTCATTATAGATTGTAGGTTTTCTTTAGCACATAGGTATGTGAGTTATGTGATATTATCCTCTCTCATTATAATATTAGCATTGAAATACTTATGCTTCTACTCACATTTATTAGGAACCTATGTGCTTATTATTGAAAGGTTAAAATGAGTCACTTCCCAAACTCTTAAATACAAAAGGAAGAGAGTATTAGTGTGGAACAAAATCCATATTATTACAATGGTATATCATCTCTGCACCTACCAACCATTAAAAAAACTCTAAACATCCTATTTTACATAGAAAAATTCTCCTCATGGTATATTAATGCATCCATTAGACATGCAAACTACTTATGTGCCTTAGAGAAGCTCATAACTCTAGTTCCATAGAGAAAACTATGAAGAATAGTACAAGAGAACATTATGCATGTAGATATCATGGACAAAAATAAGAGTAATGAATTGCATACCTAATTAAGAATTGGGATTGTATTGCAAAGGAAGGCTTCGCAATTTGTGTTATAGAGACCATTTCAACTCTTGGTTTTTAAGCCACTTTAGAAATCTAGCAAAAAGTTTCTAAATTTTTCGATCTAGAGAATTGCTTAATCACTTGAAACTTTGAGTTTGACGACTATCCAAACTAAAACAAAGTGGAAAAAATTCCCTTCCATGTTAACATGATTTCTTTTGAGGGCATCAAGACATAGTAGAGATCACCTCATTTTTGTGAAATTTGTTGTTTGTGTGAGTGTATTATGTATAATTTTAGATATATAACAATTATGATATAGGGATGAGTCATAAGGGATTTCTCATTGTTTTTCACTTCAAAAGAGTGTTTTGGGGTGCAAATCTAAAAAATGATGAGACATCGCTCTCTTTCACTCCAATAGTAATAACATGAAAATTACATTGTTATGTATTGTGAATAATTTTGATTTATAAATTATCGATCATAGTGGTTGGATTATTGAATAGAGGTGTTGGTCTTTGACCTTTAGAATGAATATGACAGAGCCATGGAGAAAGCAAGAAAACCTCATGTAAAAGCATCAAATTACATATTTTGTTATTGTGTAGACACCCATCGGATATTCGACGGTACATGGAAGTCGTCGCATGTCTGACTCTTATTCAGAGGGACAATCGTCAGATATTTGATGCATGACCGAAGGAACGAAGTGTCAGACATATAATACTCTCGCCAGAAAAAAATGTTATCTCGTCGAATATCCAATGCTAAACCATTGGAATTTCTACTCCAAACCGACGGAACGAGGTGTCTAAGTATAAAAATATCTTTGAACTAATTTAAAAGAATGTGGAATATCTGAAAGTAAACCATTGGACTTGCTGCTCCATACTGACAAAAGGAAGTGGCAGAGAGATAACACTCTCTTCGCACAATCTAGGTCTACCATCGATTATTTGACACCACACCATTAGACATTCCCATCGAACTAAATTAACAAATTGTTGAATATTTGACGACAAAGTGTCACAATTTTTGGCATCCAGGGAAACAAAATGAAACGTGGGTCCTTTCAGATATTCGACACATGTGTGTGTCTCTATCGACGTTTTGCAAGTCAGATATCCAACGAATGTGAGCATCGCAAAACCGACTTCAAAGCATCAAATTTTTATTGAAAATTTCGGCCATTTTTTGTATGGGATAATCAACGTTTATACCGTCAAATATATGATGTTTAATAAAGTGTTGAATATTCAACATAATGTCAACGATGATTTGCTTAGCTCCAATGTGTTAGATAGTCGATGTCAATAAGTCGCATATCCGACGAATAACCATTAGATTTTGGCCCCATTTGTACTAGTAGACCTAGACCTGCCCTCTCCCTATAACACTCAATCAAAGATGGTGCAAGGAAAAAGGGAAAAAGCCCATGACATCGCCAGTCAAATGGTACTTTGTTTGCACTAAATCATTTGCAGAAGTAGATGAAAAAATTACATACATTTTGTTTAACAAATCTATTCATGAGGCATGATGCATGTTTATGCATGTACATACTGTTGCCAATTTGAAGAAGTACATAGCTTAGTTTACAATGATTCTTCCAAAAACTATTCCATTTGGAGGTAATATCTCAGATGTAAAAAAATTATCCATGTGGAGGATATACCACGTTTGGATGAGAATAAAAAGGAGGTTTATGACTTGAACAAAGAGCTTCTAATACATACTGATGGCGTTAGATTTATATCTAAAGATTTGACTTCACAATGCCCAAAAAATGTATTTGAAGGAAAACATTTAAGCAATCAGATTTCAAAGGTTTGCCCCTTTCTCATTCAATGTCATCTTTTCTATAATAGCTATGTAGTCAAAGGAACATTTCTTGTTTCCAAAAGATCGCCATGTACAACAATCCATTTTTGAGAGCGATGATCAAAGTAGAAAGAAATGAAAATTATGTTTGTTACCCAAGTATCAACTTCTTGGAAATCTGTGGAACCAACTATAAGATGAGCACATCATCCCTTTCAAGAATTTTGATCACAATTCTTACTTATGGAGGGGTTCCAAAATATTTCTTCATTGAGCTTGTAATCAATGTTATAGAAAAATTTCAGAATGAACTTAAAGATGAAACAAAAGCTTGGAAAGTTGTAAAGCAATACATAGATTTAGATTATGACCACATATGTCTTAGAATTTTATCATGTGGAATTCCTTTGCATGAATGAATTCTTATTGGATTGATTGGAACCATCCCTAGGATACTATGAATGAAATGTGAAGCAACGACTTCAATATAGGTATATGGCATACACATATGCTCCTAGGGGTGATGCATGGGAAAATATATGGCTAGCTATAAACATAGAGTCGAATGGAGCTTACCCCAAACGAAGCCATTAGTTAGTCCCTTGATGCTGATAGGAAAGAGAGAGGAAAAACGTATAATCCCACTAGCTAGTGAAAGATTCCCATGCTAATGGTAAAATACCCTAATAATTAAATATAAGGTTAGTCTATGTGTTGCATTTTTGGTACCTTTATGTGTTGCATTTCACATGGTATTCAAACATTTATGATCATTCGATGTCCAAGACTTGTATCCATTTCACTTGAATGAATCAACTTATCTATGTGAAGTCATTTCTGGCTTTGTTTGATCCCTATTGACTCAATCATAAAATACAAGCTCCTAGGGACCTCTTGATCAACTCAAAGCTTTATTGAAGTGTTTATTCTCTAATTTCCATTATTGGCATAGTGTTTATCTGTGATTAGTCATAGTTCACATTTACAGTATGGTTCACACTTATTTGTGGCTCTTTCTCTCATGTCCTATAGCTCATGAATAATATGGTTTTTAGGCATCATATAACTAAATGAAAGATTCACTATGCATATGACCAACCTTCCTTATAGGATTATATGAATCCTATATTCCAAAGGTTACTTTAAACATGCATTCTTAATATTTCACACAATCATCTAATTATTTGTATCCTACAATGAGCTTGCAACTTGATTGAATGCATTCCTTCATCCTTTTCAAAGTATTGTTTCTATACAATATGGAATATATACTGATCCTATCATAATGCCTCTTCCAAGAGCCTTCCAAGATGATGACTCTTACAAGATCACAATGATCCATATTAGCAAAATGACTTCCTATAACATAATGTTAGTCAATGTATATATGGATATTTATGCAAAATGGTCCCCGATGTTTTTATTCTTAAAAGAATAGATGATTTCAAGCAACTCAACCAAGTAGAATTTTAAACATGCTACTATCATATGCTTCTATCCATGATGTCATACTAAATCACGATGTTGCATGCTCTTTAGGGCTCTTCTAGCCTTTCACCCTTTCCAAGATAATCTGTAGCACTTGCTGCAATTTCAAACCTAAGGTAACCCTAGACTTCCATGTAAAAATAATTTTTCTTTCTTTGACACAAGCACCCAAGATATAACGTGAAGTTTCTATATAAAATTAAACATATGTCAGTAATTGTTTTCTTATTAATATAATGATGAATAATTTTGGATGAATTGCTTGATTCTTTTTTTAATGTGTCATAATAAACTTTCAGGATATCATAATACTTACGAGCAAGTATTTAACTCGATAAACTTCCCCTCCTATGTAAAAAATGGAAGTTTTTATCGATCTAAAATGTTTCATCAAATTAAAATCTTTGAATGTTTACAGTTGAGGATGGTGGAATAAAATTACAAATTACAGTTATTTGATAAATAGGGTGACAAGGGGAAGGCACCGACCTCAAAGAAATCCACAGATTCTCCTGAGGAACTGCTTAATGAAGAAGCATTTTTTTTGTCCACCAATATGATCCAAACAATAAAGAGGCTTCAAATGAAATTAAACAAGAAACTCAATTCTTGAATTCTGAGTGAGCCGAATATAGAAATGATAAGAGCCCAAATCAAAACTGTGATGGGCCAAATTTGTCACTCTAGGGTGAGCAACTCATTTAATTCTGCCATTTATTTATTTATAATTTTAATTATTTATGATTTTATTTATTTATGATTTTAATTATTTATAATTTTATTTATTAATGATTTTATTTATTTAAGATTTTAATTATCTCATCCTTTATAAAAAACTATTTATTTTACAGGAGTTTTGAGGGAGTACGATCCTCATGCTACGACTATGGAGATCGGTGTTGGTAGCAGTGTCAATGCTGAACTACACACACCACGATTTGCGCTCCTTGAAAAACATACAACATGATCTGCACATGATGTTGTGGACGTAGAGCATGATCCCGCCACACAATTTGAAGTGATATTTCCCGGATCTTCCCGTCTTACTAGCACAAAACACTACCAATTACGTTTTTGGTAGATGATGTCCATGTCCCCATTAAATTAGGGAAAATTCCAAGTATTTAAGAAGTTTTTAAAATATTAAGTACAATCTAATTGAAATTAATGTGTAGTCTATGATTATTTTTAACTAATGATAATATCATTTTGCAGGAAACTATGTATTCTATAGGCGTTTTTATGACCTAAAATTGGAAATTTTTGGGCCCACTATTCGCACAAACTGGAAATTTGAAAGTTAGAAGTTGAAGGATGAACTTACAAACTGGATGGTTGGTTTTTTTGGTGAGGGTACCTTCATCAAAACTGGAGTTGTCTCGAAGGTGGGCTTACATTTAAAACATTTGTGGGATTGGTATAGGTGTTATTTGGAAAGGGCCGGGTCATATGAGTGCCCTCCAATAATTCCAGAGATAGAGTGGAAATCCCTCATGGAAAATGTAAATGAGAAGGCGCTTCAAAAAGAAGGGAAGACACCACCCGGACTAGGAAGGTATGAGGCCCTTTTAATAATGTAATTATGATGTTTTATCATCATTGAGGCATATAATTAAGTTTTTCAATAATTTCAATATATGCTCCAGATACATCCAAAGCCAGGATGACTAGAATAGCTAAATGTGGGCAAAATCATCTTGGTCCGGGTGGTTACTCAAAACTAGACACAAAAATTCTAAGTATATATAAAAAAAAATTTGCATCCAAATTATAAATTCTTAACAATTTTAATTTAATATCAAAGAAGAAGAAAAGTTCTTGTTCTCATGCAAAATTGCTGGGGTCACAATTCAATGAGGCTACCATAGAGGAAGACTTCAAGCTTTCTTACAAGCACAACTATAAAGTCATGGTTGAACGTAGGACAAGCTTGGTGTCTTCACAGTCTTCCAACACCCAACCTAACACTCAAGTAAATAAAAGCAACAAAGAGCATTTATAAATTATTACTTGTACAATCTATTGGTTATTATTTTTTGCCATAAAGTAATGTGCTTGACTGTAAAAAAACAAGCAAGCAATGTAGATACAACACATGAGCCTAGTGACAGTGGAGTGCCTCTTGAAACTGATGTTCAACTCGGTAGTGGAGGTATTTCATGCGTTATAAATTGTAGTATGGATTACAATTAAAAATATTTAAATGCAAATAGTGTATTAATTTTAACCTTTCTTATTTATACTTCATAACGTATACAGGATGAGGCCAGAGAAGAGGAGGAACATATGGCCATGTTTGAAAGTATTTCGTGTCCCTCCAGTACCGAAGCAAGTAAAGAACACTCTACTACTCTTTTTATTAATAAAACACTTGTAATAATAATAACTATAAATATGAATTTAACATTTCTTTATTATTGCAGTTGATGCTCCGCCCCCCTTGGAGCAGCATAGATGTATGAGCAAGTCAGGATCAAGGCCCATAATAAGAGAAAGAGACCGAATAATAAATGACTATACTTCTTTATTTAGAGCCTTATTTTTTGAGTAGAACATTTTTTACTAATAGATTGAATGCCTCATGGCATGTGCACATGTAAATTTTTAATATATTAATAAAAAGTTGTGATTTTTCAATTGGAAAAAAAATAAATGACCTTATTTGTGTTTTTATCATCAAATAAATGGAAAAACAAAAATAATGCAAGCATTAAAATCATTTATAATTTTATATTATGTGTTATCACTCTGTAATTTCCCTGGATGTAGCAAAAAAATACTAGTATAACTTCAAACCAGTCTTTTAGATTTGGAGTTGCACCTACCAACCCAGAGAGTGATCTCTCTATGAATCAATGTCACCAAAGTAAAAGATCATTTATACACAATGGCTAGATATTCTATAAAAAAGGTAATAGGTTTGGTTGGAAAACAAAAGAAAGAAACATTGGGCATGGAGTCACAAATTGATTCCAAAGATTTCCAGATCTGGTGGGGAAAACAAATATAGAGCTCAGAGGCGAGATATAAATTTTTTATGTAGACCTTCTGATTATCAAGCTGGAAAGTAGAAAAAGGAAACAAACCATTACAACAAATCATCAAGATGAATTATGTGTAACTTTAGCATAAATGATGATAATATTAAATTATCTTAAAAAACAGAGCATCTCAATAAAGACGAATTATGCAAACTTATACAAATCTCATTCAAATATGAAGATTTAAACATTCATGGCATTAACATAAAAAAATAGACATCACTAAGAGATAGACTGATAAACATCACCAAAAGAATCTATGATTTGAAATTTTCAAATACTTCTCTCTTGGAAATATTATTAAACGAAAAAATAGATACACAACACAGGTCTCTTTTCAACCAAAAGAAAACCAACCCTGGGTTCCCCTTTCTTCATAAGTTTTATAGAAAAATTACATAATCTTTGGATCCACAATCTCTAGGAAAATTCAATTTACAAAATATTAAAGTCTACATATATCTAATCTTTATCCAATCTAATTAGATAGTTGAAACAAAATCACAAGCTTCTCGTAACCTTCAATTCTGAATCTGGACATGTATGTAAATTGCTACTAGAAGAGTGCATATAGATTTCTTTAGATATTTGAAATTGTTAGCTAATATCATGGAACAAAATCAGGAACAAATTCTAGATCAAAATTTGGAACAAAATTTGGATGGGAAACCACCAGTTGTGACCTTTGACCTGTCTCCTCAGCAAATAGATAAGTCATCTTATCTCTTCAAAATGTATAGTTTTCCATCAACATGACTTAGTTGTAGAGAAAATACTGCAAAAAGGATATATTTTAATGCTGCCAAAATATTTGGGTCATGTGTTGCCAAACAGAGTACTGACAAAATGCATTTTTATGTGTTGTCATTTCATTTGGTAGCGTTGTTGCACTTTGTTTATTTTAAAGCTTCTTCCACTTCTGCTAAGAGGTCAATGTTTCTAGGTTCAACTTATTTTGTCTTCTTACTCCTCTTAGTTCTAGCAGTCACAACCTCTGCAACTCTCTCTTGGAAAATACTATGTTTTTTACCTTTTTTCTGCTTGGTGCCTTTGTTTATGCTATTATGTTCCTTCTCTACATCTTCAAATATATCCTCATCCACATTAATAACTTGGTCTTTAAGAGTACGATTTAACCTGAGCCTTGCACTCAATCTCAACTTGTTAACAAACCTTGTATGAGGTTTTCTTGTCCCATACTTTTCAGTTTTTTCAACATATTTCTTCTTCTCTCTCTTCACAGATTTTAATGACTTTTCTTGGCTTTTGGAACTTTTTAGTTTACTAGGTTTTACAATATTTTTCTTAATCAAAACTGATAATGGCACATGATCATCATCCTCATATTTTTCTTAAAAAAATGGCTTCAAAACTTCTAGGGTTTGCTCTTGAACCTCTGGGGTTTTGAAAATCTGTGGTTGAATTGCCTCTGACTTTTCTTTCTTGGCATTCCATTTATTTTTCCTTACTAGAGGCAATGATATAAGGTTTTCTTTCTGCTGATTTAATGAAGTTATCCTCATACTTCAGGTTAGCACAAAGGAACTTCCCTGCGCTGCTTCAAAATTTTGCACAAGGGTTTGTTTTTTCTGTTTCTTACCCTTGTGTTTAGTTTTGGCAGCATATTCTTTAACAAATCCTCCTCCAAAAAAAAAATGCTCCCATGTGCTTTCCACTTTCCCAAGATGACTAACAACGAGTAGTTTGATAAGACCTTTAAGGAAAATATTGTGATGGGGTGTTTTAGTTTTTTCCCTAACCTAGCTGAAACTTTACTCAGACTCTTCAACAAAACTTTAGGAGTATTCATTCTTACTTAACCAATGGGATGAGCCAAAATTTTAAAATGGTATAAGCCTACCCATTTGTATCTTCCTTTGATGGTAAAATAGCCTTGAATGATCTTGAGGGCATTGTTCCACGATGGCTTCAATCAATCTCTCTGAACTCCTTGACTGCAGTCTTCATTTATGTGCTTCTCTTTCAAGAAAAATGCAATATCGACTCCTATTAGAGTTGGATTCTTGAACCACCATTCTCCATCAATTGGAAACCTTGTCGCCTCTGTAATGGTCTCCTCTATGAATGGAAATGAAATATCATAAATCGTAGAAATTCTCTTGTAAAAATCTTCGGTGAATACTCTCGCCGCTTCATAATTGAAACATTCGATTCTGCAACAAAAGGTCATCCATCCGGCCCTCTCAAGCAACTCAGTAAGTTGAGGGTCACACTTGATAATATTAGGACCTTCCAACTCATTTCGATAGAGATGGTCACTTCTTCCCATGACTACAAATGACCATGGGGGCTTTACTCAATGAACCTATGACATATCACGTGTGTTCATGGCATACTAAACAATACCCCTAATTTTACTACATATTGGAAAATACCTCTAAAAATGACATTATTTAACCCCCTACCAATACAAACCCAATACACCTTCCCATTAAAAAAAAAAACCTACTTTCACTAGTTATTGTAGGTATCCATTTTTTTTAATAACATTTTTTATACCCCTTTATATTTTTTCATTAACTTTGAGATCATTTTTTATACCTGTTGTTATCCTCCACAATGTCCCAAGGTTGAGAAGGGAGATTGATGGAGGTAACCTCAACGAGTTAGGGTTCAGCAACTAGCCCTGCTAAACCAGAGAGGGCTCTCTCTATAAATCTCACAGCCAAATATGACTGGAATGGGAAAAAAATATTAGGCTAGGTATGTTCAGCTCTAGGCTTTTTAAATTTAGGATTTTTCTAGATGAGGAGTGAAAATCAAGGAACTAGGTCAGGTCTCAAGGGTTTAGTTGCAAAAGATAAAGAGGAGCAAGGTAGGTATTGTTTTTTTATACTTTCAGGTTTTTTCAATGTAGTGTAGGGTGGAAAAGCAAAGATTCAAAACAAGCATGGCAAGCATGAATTCATTTATCAGAAGATAGGTAACATTAACATAAAATTCCTAACAAAAGAGAGCTTAACTTTAAGAATTTTGTTTAAAACCTCTTAGGAAAATCATTGAAAAGCATAGATATGGAAAGGAGATGAATTATTATTCATATAAGCTATTAACAGAAGAAAAACATTATCAAAAACTCATACCACAAGAATTCCTAAATAATAGTTGCAACTGGCCTTTGATTTCCTGTAAAGTTGATAAGTACAAGCTCCAAGCCTTTCACTCACTGATGTCCAACCTCTAATACTTCGAAATCTGAAGTATTAATATAATTATTTATAGAAAAA
This sequence comes from Pinus tabuliformis, assembly GCA_031772625.1. Taxonomy (NCBI): domain Eukaryota; kingdom Viridiplantae; phylum Streptophyta; class Pinopsida; order Pinales; family Pinaceae; genus Pinus; species Pinus tabuliformis. The sequence goes on from CM062809.1 coordinate 24,592,700, forward strand.
ATTCTTGAAACAAAATTCAATATTTATTACAAAAAATCATTAAAATATATCAAAACTACCAAAAATATCATTTTGATGAGCTCTAGTACTGTTCTTGGCATTCTGGTGTAACTAAGGCCTTAAATAAACACTTATGTTAGTCCTGGTGGTTGATAAATTGCGTTGTTGTTCCATTCTTTCTGCATTCGGTTATGAAAACTATTGTAATGAATGTGCAATGCTGGCTCCATTTTGTTGTTGTTTTTTCTATTAAAAGTGAGCAAGGGGTACCAATTCTTCCTTTGTCATTGATCCTTATCGCAATCTCATCTGGGATAATCCTGTTCGTATTGTAATCGCAATTCGGAGGAGGGATTTTTACATTGATTTTTCATGTTTTACCAATGGGACGGACTTGAAAATTCGAGAACCGCAATATATAAAATATCGCATCCATCTGGGGCTTTCCACATCACAATTGCAACTGGGAAGGGGTACATGGGAGTGGGACCGTAAAGTTGGTGTGATCACCGGGGGTCGGGAATTAATATATATGGGACTTATCGCTGTGGGTTGGGCTCCATAGCTGGGGGCTGGGACTCATCGCCAGGGATCGAGACTTATCACAAGGGTCAGGACTTATCGCCGGGGCCGAGACTCATAGCTGGGGGTCGAGACTCATCGCAATTGAGAGAAGGAATTATCGTCGAAGGGGGAAATTGGCAAGGATTTCATCGGTGAGTGGGATTGATTGCGATGCGGGATGCAGGATGCAGGATGGGACTGATTGCTGGATGCGGGATAGGCCAATTGCAGGATGATGTGATATGGTAATACGTGGCCTGTGGGCCTAGTTTGTGCCTCAGGGGTAATGTATTACATTGTAATACATTAAAGCGTAAAAGGTATGCAGGCATGTTAAATGATATGGGAAAATGACTAGAGTTTATATATCAAATGGACATTTCGGCTAGAGTTTTGGAATTTAACATGGATTTCGACAAGAGTTTGGAAATTAATAGGGAGTATGAATTTTTCCAAGGAAAAATAGGTTTTGACTTAGGATTTAAGAATTTTCTCAAGAAAAAGGTTTTTGGATGGAATGATGTGATTTATTAGGGAAGGTTGAGAGAGGTATATGGAGTATGAATGAGGATGTTGAAACATGCTGAAATCTCCTTGAACATTATTTTTCCCTATTACTACTCCCATGATGATGGCATAAGGTGATGACATGACCCCTATATGACTAATTGATGATATGACCAAGACACTCTTTATTAACAAGGAGTGATGACAAGACCAAGATGGCATTGATTGACCTTGAGAATGGAGAGAGTAGTAATGACCTAGAACTGACCAATAATCAAATTTTATTTGAAAATATAACAATTTGAACTAAGAACCCTATCAACAACTTTGAAAGGGTACAATTGATCACCGGTGACTGGCAGGACTGACAGACACTAACATTGGCTCCAACTGGGGATGGAAGCTCCCTTAGGAGGTGTAAGGAACACCGTAGACCAAGCAACCTAATCCATTGGGTATGGAGTCAAAAACAGAAAGGCTAAATTCAATACTGAAAAGATTGACTGAAAAACTTAAGAAAATTTGAAACCGACTTGACTTAACTCAAAAATTTGACTACTAATTGAACTTACTTACACATGGAAGCAAACCATCGGGATATTAGGGCCTTCACCTCGGGCTTCAAATCCAGATGATAACCGCCCATCTACTAAAGATATATATATAAAATCATGTGAAATTATCCCTCCAGTGTAACCAATCCAACAAATGGCTACTTACTTGAATCCTTCTCACACTTTCCTTGAGCAGGCAGAAAAAATAAAAAACTAGGCAACTCCAAGTATCCACTGAAGATGTGCTCATGATCCATAAATACAAGAAAATTCATCTTCCTTGTTAACTGTATAAAATCAGTGTAAGGATCCTATGTTACCTTGTCTTGAAATCCAGCAAAAATACAAGTACTCCTTTCATTTTGATCTGAAAGAATACTTGGTTGTTGATCCATAGGAAGGAATAGGGAAGTATGACTTTCTGCTACCTGAGTGTTGGCTATAAATTCCTCAAGCATGAGAAACTTTGATTCTATCTCTAGCATATTGTCTATCTCAGACTCATACTCTTCCAATTCATAGTCTAAATCATCCTTGAACAGAAAACATTCTTCAAGATTATTAAACATGTCAACCCTATCCTCTTCATGAAAGAAAAAATTCCTTGTTAGTTCATCTCCTTGCAAGAAATACTCACAACAAATTCTTGTATAGTTTCATCAGTCTCATGACTGTCATCACTTAAACCTAGATTTTCATTTTAAATAATGGAAGAAATTTCACTCGCACATTCTTAACTGTGTGAACAATGCAAACCTGCATTAACTTGGGCTGTAACAAGGATTTTCAGGAGCTGATCTATTTCATCTTCAGATAGAGGAGAACACTAAGTTTTATAGAAATCAACACTGGCTTGGTGATTTTCATTTTCAATATTAGGAATAGGCCTTTCTCTATTTTGATCCTAGTTTGTTTCATCCAAGTAGGAAGTTGTTGATTCTTGTTGGGAGGAAAAACCATAAAGGGCTTCTAATATATCTTCTTCCATATATTCTTCATCCTCATACAAATTTTCAAAAAATTTAATGAACTTTTCAGAAATCTCACAAATCTATCCATCATTGATAAGGAAAAATTGCAACTTTGATAATGTTGAAAGAAAAATGAATGAAAATCCTTTAGAGAATATAAGCTAGCAGATGCTAGACTCTCATACCAGTTCCTCGCTATTTTCTCCAAGGTAGCCATGAATATCTTCATCAGACAATCTTCAGGAAACTTAGTCTTTAGTATATGAATATGAAAATGAAATTTGACCAAATGCAAACTAGTATCTTCTCCATCCTGACCTTTAAAATTTGCCAACCCTGTTTGCCAATCTATACAAGGAATACGGTTCAGAAAACCAGGAATATGAGCTTGATTCATTGGAGCATACCTTCGAGAAGTTGAATCCATCTTGAAAATAGTTAAGTCACCAAGAATTTATTCAAACTACCGGTTTTTGAACAATGGGGTCGCCATGAAAATTCTAAACCTTTGGAAATTTCTTCAACATTGGAGTTGCCAGGTGAAATATGCACAACCTTTCTTGTGTCTAATCATTGTTCACCATCATCAATTAGATCTGATCCTTTTCGTTCTTTCTCAGGGAAGATATGATATTGCATTCCCCGGAAACGATGCCAAAATGTTATCCTCCACAATGTCTCAAGGCCGAGAAGGGAGATCAACGAAGGTAACCTCAACCACTTAGGGTTCAATAGCTAGCCTTGCTAAACTAGAGAGGGCTCTCACTATAAAGCTCACAACCAAATATGACAGGAATGGGAACAAAAAAATATTAGGCTAGGTATGTTCAACTCTAGGATTTTGAAAAAAATGATTTTGCTGGATCAGGAGTGAAAAATCAAGGAACTAGGTCAGGTCTCAAGGGTTCAGTTGCAAGAGATAAAGAAGATCAGGGTAGGTATGGTTTTGTGATACTTTGGGTTTTTTTCGATGTAGTGTATGGTGGAAAAGCAAAGATTAAAAATGAGCATGGCAAGCATGAATTCATTTATCAGAATATAGGTAACATTAACATGAAATTCCTAACGAACTTGTGAATAGACAGAACGACAGGAAATGGCTCACGAGGGTTTGGGTTAGTGTTTCAGGTTCTCTGCAGGTCACTATAACCATGCAAGGCTACCGTTAACCTGCATCTCCACCATTTACTACTGTGCCCCGTTCGTCACCTTTCACCATACTGCGCGCTGGTTGACTTGTCGGGATTTTGGGAGGGTTATGCTATGTTTCTATCTCCTGGTTGACAACCCGTCGACGGTTTGTGTTACCTGCTGCAGACGGTCCGTTTCCTGTGCACTGTTTTACTCTCCATTTTTTCCTGCTATCCGAGGTGTCCGCCATTCCAAGAAGCAGCTGGCGTCATGGAGGACCTTGAAGCCGTTGATTATTCCGAAGACCCGCTGGAGGGGGTCTCCATCTGGCGCTCCTCTTTCTCCACATCAGAAGGTATGTACAGCTCTGGCCTCACCAAGAATTACCCTTCATATTCCTTTGCGGAACCATCACGATTACATCCTGTGGTCCTCCCGGATGACCCTCCTACCTGGCCATTTCTCCCCCCCCCACTCTCTGACAACCCTTGGTTTCATTTCTAGTTGTTTGAACCCTAACCCTGGTTTGGACCTCCCAGCGACTGGAGCATTTACCCGGCTGTTTTTTCCCCCATCGATTCCCTTAGCTTCAGCCGGTTTTACCCCTCTGGTCTCCTTCGCCCCTCCGTCTGGTAGTTTTACCGCAATTCCACCGCTTGCCAGTTCCCTCCCTGTCTCTGTGGGCATTTCTAACCCTTCCTCGTCTAACCCTTACCCTCCCCCCCAACTGTTTCAGCCCCTCCTCCGGTTCGGTCTCATAACTAGCCTCCTCCTCAGGGACCTAAGAAGAAATACAAGTGTTTCAAATCCAAGGCGGACGATATCTTTCTCAGATTAGAAGTGGACATTCAGTGGGGAGAGACTATGGACTTCGCTGACAGGGTACTGTTTGGGTGCATGAAAGGTCAGAATTACACGGTCGCCCGCTTGAATACTTGGGCATCTGAGGTTTGGGGTCACCATCTGGTTGACATTCCCTTCATTCAAACTTTGGTGAGGGGATGGTTTGCTTTGAGATTCGCTCGTGCCGACCATACCAATTGGGTATTGTCCTCTTACTGGCATTTTGAACACGCCCCGGTGCTCCTCAAGCGATGGACACCCCTCTTTGACCCTGAGACTGAGCAGATAGGCATTGGACCAGTTTGGATTCGACTCCTAGGCCTTCCCCTGCAATACTGGTCTGAAGACATCTTCTGGCGGATTGGCAATGCGATAGGCTCCTACATGGATTATGATAAATCCTATCAGCTCACAGGCATGATGGCTTATGCACGGATTCTCATCAATTTGGACACCAGGGGCGGATTACAAGAATTCATTACTATTCAATGGAGGGACACATCTCGCAAACAGATCATTGACTATGAAGGTATTCTGTATCGCTGTCGCAGATGCCACAAAGTGGGGAATCTATACAGGGATTATCCTCTCCTTCAGAAAACCTGGGATAATGCACAGGGCTTGGAGACCGAGCATCCTATGGGAAATCCCTCTAGGCAAAATAAAGATAATGATCATGAGGAGTGCGACAAGGATGTAGGGGAGCCCCAAGGTACTCCTGATAAAGCGGACGCGGTCAAGGGTACCTCAGCTTCAAACCCTCCACCGCCTCCTCCACAAGCAAGCACCGCACCTGATCAGGAGGACAACTCGATGCCGGGTATGTTACTTTCATCCTCCTCTCACATTCCTCCTGTGTCTAGCATCTCTGATGTTATTGCATCTCATTCTATCAATTGCACATCTCCCCCCTATCATTGCTCATGGCCTCCGTGGGTACACTTAGAACCTAGGGCCTTGCCCCTCCCTCCTCCCTTACCTGTTCCCTCCCCCTCCCCTCTCCCGCCACTTCCCCCTGCATTCCATCCCTGTCATCTTCCTCCCTCCCTTCCCACTCCATCCCCTCCCCTCCGTATCCCCTGGTACTCACTCTATTCCAGATCGAAGGAAAGAAGCTTCGATGTGATTGGTTTGCACCCTGAGGCTACCCCTGTCACCCATAATAACTCTAGAGGCCAACCCTCACGCTTCACAAAAGCCAGACATACTGCGGGAGAAGAAGTTTCCCTCAGGCGAAAACAAACCATTTACAGGGCCCTTAGAGCTAGGAATGGCCCGCAAACTCATCCTTCATGAAGATCCTATCATTCAACTGCAGAGGGTTTGCTAGCCTACCCAAAAAACTAGCGCTTAGAAGACTGCTCACCTCGTCTCAGACGGACATTATATTTTTACAAGAAACGCTCTGTTTAGCCGAACCTCTAATTCACACACTAAATTCCTAGCTGCCTAATTGGACCTTCCACGCTCTGGATGCGTCAGGGAGATCTGGGGGTTCTGCTATTGGGATAAGTAACAAATCTTTGGAGATCAGGAATATTTGTGGAGGCAGAGGCTTCATTGGCTTGGATATTTTTACCCACCCTATTGAGATGCAAATCCGCATTATGAATGTTTATGGTCCTTGTGCAGACAGGGAAAACTTTTGGAGATCATTACTGGACTCTGACCTCCTTCAGGCAGACAACATCATTCTAGGAGGGGACTTAAACTTTTTGTTGGGTTTTAGCGAATCTTGGGGACACTTGGCCCAGGTAGACTGCTTATCTGATACTATCTCTAACCTACTTGAGGAACATCAGTGGGTGGACATTCCTTCTGCCACGATTCAGTTTACTTGGACTAATAATTGCAGTGGTGACCACAGTCTAGCCAGAAGACTTGACAGATTTCTCATCAAGGAAGCTTTTCTAAGTAGACTTCCTCGCATTTTTCAATGGGTTGGGACTGGCGACATCTCAGATCATCGACCAATATTTTTGGAATTGGCCGACGCAAATCAGAAGATCAGGAGCCCCTTCAAATTTAATGCCTCTTGGCTAAAAGATCCTTCGTATATACAGATGGTTACTAACTATTGGTAGACCAACCCTATTCTGGACGGAGAGGATCATACTGAAGGCTTTATTAGGAAATTAACTGAACTAAAGAGGATCTGTAAAATTTGGGCTCACCAGAAGCATATGAATGATGACAACTCACTGAGGGAGGTAGAGAGGGCCATTGCTGCACATGAGGACACATCTAACGGCACCTTCCCTACACCTGAGAGCAAAGAAATCTACACCTCCCACATTATGAAGCGCTCACAAATTCTGAAGGAAAGGGAAGAAAGTTAGAGGCTCAGGAGTAGGGCAATATGGCTCACCGAAGGAGATGACAACACAAGGTTCTTTAAAAAATTTGCCAACAGTTGCAAAGCCATCAACACTATTTGGGAATTGCGCGATGATCAAGGACACTTAGTATCATCTCAGAGGGATCTGGCTAGATTAGCTATAGAGAATTTCAGGAGCATATATAAGGCCCCTAGAGCTGTGAACATCATGGAAATCATGCGGGTGGCTGAACATTTCCCCAGATTCGTACAACAGGAAGACACAGAGGATCTGTTGATGGAAGTATCAAAGGAAGAGCTGGAGGCAACTATAAAATGGTTTAAAAAAGACAAGAGCCCTGGTCCAGATGGGTGGACCATTGAGTTTTACATAGCTTTCTTTGAAATCCTTGGGGATGACCTTCTCAAGATCGTGGAGAACTGCAGAAGGAGTGGCAGAATATCCCCGGCCATCAAATCCACATTCATAGCCCTTATACTGAAATCAGACAATCCTGCCTCATACAACGATTTTCGTCCCATTTCCCTTTGTAATTGTCTATACAAGATTATTGCAAAGATCATCGCTAATCGCCTGAAGCCTATCCTCTCTCATCACATATCATCTGAACAGTTTGCTTTTCTTCACCACAGACAAATTCATGAAGCAATTGCTACAGCACAGGAACTCCTCCACACTATGCAAATTAAAAAGCAGAAAGGTATGATACTTAAGGTGGACCTCTCAAAGGCCTTCGATAGAGCAAATTGGCTCTATATCAGACTGTTGCTGACCCACCTAGGATTTCCTTTTGCATATATCAAATGGATTATGAGCTGTATAACAGATGTATGTTACAGTGTGCTACTTAATGGGGAAGCTACATCTTTCTTTAGCTTGGAGAGAGGACTCAGGCATGGATATCCACTCTCACCCTTACTTTTCTTACTTATCATGGAAGGATTAAGTAGGACTATTACATCTGCTCGCGATAGAAATCAACTGTCAGGCATCAAGATAGCTGAGAATTTTTTCCTCACTCATCTATTGTTTGTTGATGACATTCTCATTTTTTTAAATGGCAGTATTGGGGATACCACGGCCCTCCAGAACATCTTCAATCTTTTTCAACAAGCCACAGGGATGGTAATAAATGATAGTAAATCCACGATTACTACTGTTGGTTGCACACAACATGAGATCACATACACATCACAACGCTTCCCTTTTACCTCTCTGAATCTGGCAGAAGGTATAAAATATCTGGGATTTAGATTAAAGCCTCTCGGATACAGGATAGCGGACTGGACATGGCTCATTGCGAAAGTGGAAAAGAGACTTCAGGTATGGTACCATAAATACCTATCTCGAGCAGGCAGACTGATTCTCATCAAAGCTGTGATAGAAGCCACTCCAGTCTACTGGATGACCTTGGCTTAGATACCAAAAGGTATTTTGAATAGACTACAAAGTATATGCTGCAGATTCTTATGGAAGGGTAATCAACCGGGTAAGCTTTTCGCCTGGGTCAAATGGGACACTATTGCAAAACCCAAGAGATGGGGAGGATGGGGCATCAAGAGGCTCAATCTATTTTCCAAAGCACTGGCGGCTAAGCTCGACTGGCAGCTTATTACCACTAACAGTCTCTGGTCCCGAGTTGCACAAGTGAAGTATATCTGGCCTATGAATCTGATGGACTGGTTCAGACATCAGCATGGAATGAGAAATAACATATCAAATATCTAGAAAGTGGTAATCTGTACACTTCCCCTCCTACGTGAAGGCATTACGTGGCGTATCAAGGAGGGAAATTTTGTTTGTATCGGTTTGGACCCGTGGGTAGGCTGTGGCAACACACATAGACTATCTACAGATTTAATAAGGCATCTACATAGCAGGGGTATCACCCACATCAAGCACATTGGTGACAATAACAACTCCTATTTTCTTTATCAGGCATGGATATCGGCTCGTGAATTGGACATCCCAGTTTAGTGGCAGTAGGAATGGTAGGACTACATGGATGCCCTTACCCAGGCACACATCCGTCTCACTGATGGACCGGATGAGATAATCTGGGCTTTTGCCAAACATGGTGTATATTCTCCGAAACAGGGTTATATTAGACTAATGGAACCTCACAGGCCTCAGAACATTCTTCCAACTTGGAAATTACTCTGGAAGCTCAAGGCAGCCCCCCGCTCTCGATTACTGATGTGGAACATCCTTTTTGACAAGATTCCTACAGGGACTAATCTGATGAAAAGATCATTTCATGGCCCATTCTGGTGCCACCTGTGTTGCAATGATGAAGAAAGCACAGAACACCTTTTTCTAAACTGCCCCACAGCAAAGGAATATTGGAACTCCATCATTGCTCACTATCCTTCCTTAAAAAACTGGCATGGGCACAATATTATGGATGCCTGGAATACATGGTGTCAAAATCACAATGGAAAAACCAAAAACATGCCTCTTCTTGTCTGTTGGGCATTATGGATTGCCCGCAACCAGTCTATATTCAACCACAGATCCCCCCATTGGCCTGCCATCTTGCTCCATACCATTGCCGATTTTGACCTTCTTCCAGCAGAGGATACCAACACCCCTCCATGCACATACCTAAAATCATTGACAAATCTAAGCCTTGGGCTTACTTTGATGGCTCTGCGCAGGAGGCGGGATGTGGGGGAGGTGCCATCCTTCATCTTAATGAAAATCATTGCTTCAAGATCCAAATTAATTTAGGCAGGGGAACTAATAACTTTGCTGAACTATGCACAACAAAACATATTATCCATTTTGCATTGCAAAAACATTGCAGACACCTACAGCTATTTGGTGATTCTAAAATTGTTTGCAATTGGTTGAATGATGCATCACACTGCAATGCATTTTCATTGAGGCATATTTTAGAAGAAGCTAAAAGATTGATTTCATCTTTTGACTCCTTTGTCTGTCGACACATTTACAGGGAGCAAAATACAGGGGCAGATCACCTATCCAAAGAGGCAGCGCATAGACAAGGAAACGACTGGTTGATTCAGGAAGAGATTGATGGGACATACTACCAGCATTATCACAGACCTTTTGATGAACCTACAGACAATGGGCTATAAGGCCCATACCTATACAGACTATCCTTGTATTTACTGTACATATTTTACTTACTTGGTACTGGTTACAAACTAGTTTTGGATACTTAAAGTTTTTGTGCTCTCTGCGAAGAGCCGGATATAATTTTGATCTTGCTTTCTTTAGTTAGAAAGCATGCATAGTCATAGTATAGTAGTTAACAGACTCCCTGCATGGAGACACATCAGTCTTTCTTTTTGGTCAAAAGTTTATGAACTCATCAGGCATCTCTGCATCCATATGCATATGCACTTGGCATCTACAAAATGTAATTTCTTTATATCAATAGAAATTACGACTTTTTCCATGGGAAAAAAAAAACATGAAATTCCTAACAAAACAGAGCTTAAAATTAACAATTATGTTTAAAACCTCTTAGGAAAATAACTGAAAAGCATAAATATGGAAAGGAGATGAATTATCATTCATATAATCTATTAATAGAAGAAAAACATTATCACAAATTCATACCACAAGAATTCCTAAATAATAGCTGCAACTGGTCTTTGATTCCCTGTAAAAGTTGATAAGTACAAGCTCCAAGACTTTCACTCACTGATGTCCAACCTCTAATACTTCGAAATCTAAAGTATTTATACAATTATTTATAGAAAAATATCTTGAAACAGAATTCAAGATTTATTACAAAAATTGATTAAAATAGATCAAAACTACCAAAAATATCATTTTGCTGAGCTCTAGTACTGTTCTGGGCATTCTGGTGTAACTGAGGCCTTGAATAAACACTGTTGTTAGTCCTGTTGGTTGATAAATTGCATTGTTGTTCATTTTTTTTACATTCGGTTCTGAAAACTGTTGTAATGAATGTGTAATGTTGGCTCCCTTTTGTTGTTGTTTTTTCTATTAAAAGTGAGCCAAGGGGATCGATTCTTCCTCTTTCGTTGATCGTTATCGCAATCACATCCGGGATGGGCCTGTGTCGTATCAAAATCAAAATGTGGAGGAAGGAATTTTACATTTATTTTTCATGTTTTACTGATTGGACGGACTTGAAAATTTAAGAACCATGATATATAAAATATCGCATCCGTTCGGGGTTTTCAACATCGCAATCGAAACCGGGAAGGGGTACATGGGAGTGGGACCATAAAGTTGGTGCAATCATCGGGGGTCGGTAATTAATAGCTATGGGACTTATTTCTGCGGGATGATACTCATAGCCAGGGGCCATGACTCATCGCTGAGGACCGGAACTTATCGCAAGGCCGAGACTTATCGTCGGGGCCAGGACTCATAGCCGGGGGCCGGGACTCATCGAAATCGGGTGAAGGACTTATCGCCAGAGGGGGAAATAGGTGGGGATTTCATCGGTGAGTGGTATTGATTACGGGATGCGGAGTCGGTTGCGGGATGCAAGATGTGGGATGTGGGATGGGATCGATCGCAGGATGTGGGATAGGTTGATTATGGGATGATGTGATATGGTAATACATGGCATGTGGGCCCAGTTTGTGCCTTGGGGGTAATGTATGATAAAAGGTATGTGGGCATGTTAAATGATATGGGAAAACGACTAGAGTTTATATATCAAATGAACATGTTGGCTAGAGTTTGGAAATTAATATGGAGTATGATTTTTTCCAAGGAAAAATGGGTTTTGACTTAAGATTTAAGAATTTTCTCAAGAAAAAGGGTTTTTGGATGGAATGAGGGGATTTATGAGGGAAGGCTGAGAGAGGTATATGGAGTATGAATGAGGATGTTGAAACATGCTGAAATCTCTTTGAACATCATTTTTCCCTATCACTACTCCCATGATGATGACATGACCCCTATATGACTCATTGATGATATGACTAAGACATTCTTTATTGACAAGGAGTGATGACAAGACCAAGATGGCATTGATTGACCTTGAGAATGGAGAGAGTAGTAATGACCTAGAACTGACCAATAATCAAATTTTATTTGAAAATATAACAATTTGACCTAATAACCCTATCAAAAACTTTGAAAGAGTACATTTGATCACTCGTGATTGGCAGGATTGACAAACGCTAACACCTGCCAATATAAAAACCCTTTACCCCCTATTATATGTTTAATTTATTATGTAATTTTTTGCTCAATATGTATCCCCCAATATGAATGCATGTGGTAGGGTATTTCTCCCCCATTGAAGCCCCTGTGCAAATGACTTAACACTAACAACTGAGAAAAATTGGGGATTTGGACAAGAATTATGTCACTCGATGAGTTGGAACACTTATGAATCTCCCCTAAAACAACAAGAAATTATGACACAAGTTTGATAAGACAAAATGTGAAATAAGTCTCCACATTTACCTATGATTATGTGACAACTTGATTTACTACACACAATGCATAAATGTCTTTGATAAAAAACTGGCAACTAACAAATGTCCCGTCTATTGACTTGATCTAAATGATAGATCAACAATGTTGATGAGTGTTGTTGTCTAGGTAAATCCTATTTGCAGACAGAGACGATCCCTCTAGCCCAATGAGTGGGAGTAGCAACCTAAGTGACAATCTACCATACACTTTCCTAAGTTACAATTGAAATGGGAGACGAAGAAGATGGCCTAATGTGTTCTGATGTTATCTCAATCCCCTTTGTTGAAGACCTTGAATCACTTGCGGCATGGGCTCGTTCCTGTTGCTCATAGCATTTATGCACATGCACAAGAGATTAGGGCACAACAAGGCATGCAAATACAAATAGCATATTCAAAAGAAACCTACTCAACTGATAAAGGAATGTTAATATAGACGATACATGAGCATACACATCAATGGAAAATGAACCTGCAGCTGTATATTAATAGAATAAAGGAGGAAGAATACAACCAAGCCTTGATGTCAATAGGCTCTCCTTGAATGAATGTCCAAGTCCAAGCTAAGCTCTCCAAGCACTCCTTCTCCAAGCCAAATGAGTAGCATATAGGCACAATCTTAGCATAAGGGTGCAAATAGACATAGACCAACCATTTGGGAATGGGAGAGGATGAATATATAGGCAGGGAAAGGGAGTTAGGATCTCTCCAAAGATAGGAGTAGGCCCTCATCTCAAGGAGGTAGCTCATAGGGATAAGACCAAGAGGCCAAGTTGGGAAAACTTGACCTCATCTATGTTGAACAACCTCCAACTCGCTGCTTTGGAAGCTTCTAGATCACGAATCTTCTCATCCATTTTGAGAAAATTTCCTTTTTGGGATCATTGCAGGTATAAAAGTAAATAGAGTGATGCCAACGCAGGTCAAGTATAATACAATAGGTGACCATCACGGTTTTCAGTCTCATAAGAGCGATGATGCTCAAATTAGGGTTTAAGAGCTATTTCCTTGAGGGGAATCTCAAAGGAATTTTCCAACCAATGTCTGAGGGAGGATCTGAGCTGCATATATGAATGCGTACACTGTATTATGGTCATGTTTCGGGAACTTCGGGGTATGTCACAAGGAAGTGCAGGAGGTGTGAAAAAATACTATGTAATAGAGCCATTTTGTTGTCTAGCTAAATCCTCTTTGTGGACAAAGATGATCCCTCTAGCCCAATGAGTGGGAGTAGCAACCTAAGTGACAATCTACTAGACACTTTCCTAAGTTACAATTGAAATGGGAGATGAAGAAGATGGCCTAACGCGTTCTGATGCTATCTCGATCCCCTTTGTTGAAGACCTTGAATCACTTGTGGCATGGGCTCCTTCCTGCTGCTTATAGCATTTGTGCACATGCATAAGAGATCAGGGCACAACAAGGCATGAAAATACAAATAGCATATTCAAAAGAAACCTACTCAACTGATAAAGGAATGTTAATATAGACGATACATGAGCATACACATCAATGGAAAATGAACTTGCAGTTGTATATTAATAGAATAAAGGAGGAAGCATACAACCAAGCCTTGATGTCAATAGGCTCTCCTTGAATGAATGTCCAAGTCCAAGCTAAGCTCTCCAAGCCAAATGAGTAGAATTTAGGCACAATCTTAGCATAAGGGTGCAAATATACATAGACCAACCATTTGGGAATGCGAAAGGATGAATATATAGGTAGGGAAAGGGAGTTAGGATCTCTCCAAAGATAGAAGTAGGCCCTCATCTCAAGGAGGTAGCTCATAAGGATAAGACCAAGAGGCCAAGTTGGGAGAACTCGACCTCATCTACGCTGAAAAAACTCCATCTCGCCACTCTAGAAGCTTCTCATCCTCTTTGGGAAAATTTCCTTTTTGGGATCATCGCGGGTATACAAGTAAACAGAACGATGCCATTGCGGGTCAAGTATAATACAACAGGCAACCATCACGGTATTTAGTCTCATAAGAGTGATGATGCTCAAATTAGGGTCGGAGAGCTATTTCCTTGAGGGGAAGCTCAAGACATTTTCCAATCAATGTCCGAGGGAGGATCTGAGATGCATATATGAATGAGTACACTTCATTATGGTCATGTTTCAGGTACTTTGGGGTATGTCACAGGGAAGTGCAGGAGGTGTGACAAAATATTGTGTAATAGAGCCATTTTGTTGTCTAGGTAACTCCTCTCTGCTGATAGAGATGATCCTCTAGCCCAATGAGTGGGACTAGCAACCTAAGTGACAATCTACCAGACACTTTCCTAAGTTACAATTGAAATGAGAGACGAAGAAGATGGCCTACTTCGTTCTGATGCTATCAAGTCGTCCTTTGGTGAAGACCTTGAACCACTTGCATCACGGGCTCGTTCCTACTACTCACGACATTTATGCACTTGCAAAAGAGATCAGGACACAACAAGGAATGCAAATACAAATATCATATTCAAAAGAAACCTACTTAACAGATCAAGGAGCGTTAAGATAAATGATACATGAGCATACACATTTAGGGAAAATGAGCTAGTAGTTGTACATTAATAGAATAAACAAGGAAGCATACAACCAAACCTTGATGTCAATAGGCTCTCCTTGAATGAATTTCCAAGTCTAAGCTAAGCTCTTCAAGCACTCCTTCTCCAAGCCAAATGAGTAACATTTAGGCACAATCTTAGCATAAGGGTGCAAATAGACATAGACCAATCATTTGGGAATGGGAGAGGATGAATATATAGGCAGGGAAAGGGAATTAGGATCTCTCCAAAGATAAGAGTAGGCCTTCATCTCAAGGAGGTATCTCATAGGGATAAGACCAAGAGGCCAAGTTGGGAGAATTTAACCTCATCTACACTGAACAACCTCCAGCTCTCCGCTCTAGAATATTCTAGATCACGAAGCTTGTCATCCTCTTCGGGAATTGCCTTTTTGGGATCACCACGGGTATACAAGTAGACATAGCGATGCCATCGTGGGTCAAGTATAATACAACAGGCAACCATCATGGTTTTCAGTCTCATAAGAGCGATGATGCTCAAATTATGGTTTAAGATCTATTTCCTTTAGGGGAAGCTCAAGGCATTTTCCAATCAATGTTCAAGGCAGGATCTGAGCTGCATATTTGAATGAGTACACTACATTATGGTCATGTTTTAGGCACTTCAGGGTATTTCATAGGGAAGTGCAGGAGGTGTGACAAAATATTGTATAACATATGTCCCCTAAATCATGAAGGCAGAACGGGGAGTGATGACAGAGATGCTTTACGAGCTTTTGCAAGGACAAGAGCAAACACTGTCAGGAGACTTGCAAATCAAGGATGCATATACATATACATATCTGATATCAAATCATGAATCCATGGTATGGATGTAGCCATCTGGATAATAAGGACTATATGAAAGGATCCATGGCATGGGCGCAACCATCCAAATGAGAAGGATCATCTATAAATCTAAGATCCAAGGTATGGACACAACCATCCAATATAGAAGGATCATCGTAAATGTAAAGTCCCACAGTATGGTCACATCCATTCGTATAGTAGAAACATGTGTACAATCATGAATAACACATAACTCCACGCAGCATGAGTCATATCAGACAAGACTCAGGGTCTTGCGCTCCATCCCAACCCAATCAAAGTACAAATTATAACATGCGAATGAATGTGTCGAAGTCGAACATGATAGAAAACCATCTGATTACTGGCCAATGATGTGGACCATTAATAGGTACGAGAGAAACCACCAATAATGTCAATAGATCTCACGGTACAATAGTACAATCTATGAATGTGATAAACAATATGAAGTTGAACACTTGTGGGATCATCCAATTGAAGGCCAAAGATGAAAACTTGTCATCGAATGTGAAGAACTTGCCATTAAGGCATGAAATCTCTAAGGTACTGAAAGGGAGTTTCTATGTCATCTTCCTGGATAATGAGCTGAAGTCGATAGGAAGTGACTCATTGAAGGAGGGTCATAATGATTCCCTCATTAGCGGCACAAAACAAGGAATAAAGTGGAATAAATAAGTATGGTCAAAGATAGGTAATAGACTGCAGATGGGACTTCTCTTGAACATATTCGCAACACGACTCTAGAGGGTGGAAGAATTTGACTCAACATAGGACCAAGGGTCATAATGACGAATTGGAATAGTAAAATGAGAGGCAAAATGGATCACCCAAACCTGGAAAGACAAGTGACTGAGTGAGGATATCCAAACCTGACATGAGATGCAGATGAGTTTCATGTTCAAGAGCAACATGCTACCTATACAAGAGATGCTTCACTTTCACTTTTTACCCACTATTTATAGTAAGTACCTCTTTATTTTTACACAATCTTGAAGATGATATCATATGCTTGGCGTATAAGTTCACCCTTCGGATGAATCCGTCCTAGTAAGTTTTACGAGTCCTACGAAGGAGAAATAAGGTCTCATCATGGTGATGAGTCTTTCGTCATTTTAATTTTTAACGAGTTTGGAGGAAGGATAAATTGGTATCTTTTTCATATTTAGAGAGTTTGAAAAGAGACAAAAAAAGAAAACTCCATCAGGTCCCTTTTCGTAATTTGTCTCTCGAACCCGAAAAGGTAGAAAACAATATCCGAGAGAACCTCTTGACCATGTGGACCAAGGTGTTCCTTTTTTGTACAATAGTCTATCTCAGTTCGGAAAAGGGATAAACTTATACAGAGTAGACATCATTTCATTTACTTTTACAAGTTTGAAATGAAAAGTACTCCACAATCTTTTCATTTTTCAAGAGTCATAAAAGAGCTGAAAGATGACTCTGCCTGGAAGAACGAGTGGTATATAAGGATAGCAATTGGTTCCGATGATGATGGAACTGCTCAAAACATGTAATGGTCAAGAGGATGGCTAATAAGACCACTCATCGCAGATGTTCCCCAGGAAAGGGTAAAACAAACAAGTGAAGGCATATGATCAGCCAAAGAGATGGTGACGATGGAATGAAAGAACCAAGGCTCATCTGGGAAAAATCAGTTGATAAAAATGGCAATCACGAGATGTAAAATGGGAACGGTTTCATTTTTACACAAGCTTGAAACATGGGAAACTATGATTGAGTATACTTTGAATATGGTTTCATTTTTTTTCACAAGCTTGAAACATGGGGAAAAATATGCTTGGTTTCATTTTTACACAAGCTTGAAATGGAGATAAACTATGCTTGAGATGATTTTGCATGCCCCCAACATAATGGCTCAATTCAAGGTACATGCTCCAAAAGATTCATTTCATTCGCCTAAGTGGATGGAGTGAAGGTTCACTTAAGAGATCAAGTGAAATACTTGACTAGGATTTTACGAGATCTAATCAGAGACTCGAATTTGAAGGGGATTTGTTCCATTTTTTAACGAGCTTGACACATGAAAAGAACCATGCTCATGACACCTTGTTTCATTTTTTACTGAGCTTGATTCAAGTAAAGAAATCTGCTCATGGGGCCTATTTCATTTTTCAACGAGGTTGACATAATAAAAGAAATATCCTTATATCCCTTGTTTCATTTTTTAAGGAGCTTGACACAAGACAAGGAACTCTGTTCCATCCTTTGTTTCATTTTTTAACTAGCTTGACACAAAACAAGGAACTCTACTCCATGCATGTGATCATAGACCGAAAGAGGCCATGGCTTCCAAGAGGTTCTCATCAGATGGAGAATAACACTCTGGAAGGGATAAATGTCCAAGGATCCAAATGAAAAATCAGGCTCCAATGTCCCCACAACATGATGTACTACATCACCTACTAGATCTGTAGGTTTTAACACCGTCCAGAAATTACTTGCATACAAATTCTAAAGATAGAAAATAAAAAATGGTGAGAGGATAACACACATAAATCAAATATACACAAATATTTTCCCTTGGATCTCAAAACCAGGAGTACCAGATTGATTTTTCATTATGTTCCTTTCAATGTTACAATACATATATACATGCCGAAGCATCCATAAACCCCAATCCATTAACCCTGGATTAAAACATAACCATAGTTCCCTTGATGGAATATACAAAATACCATGGACCAAAAACCATCGCGCCCAAAACCATGTGCAAAAACCATGCACAAAACCATACGTAGGTTCACCCACCTAATATAGGGTCCAAAAAGAAATTTCAGGGTGCTGCCCCAGACCCCATAGAGGGGGGCTACCACCCCCCATCTAACCCCCTGGTTCAATTACTGGGGCTAGTTGTGGAAAGAATATAACAAAACCCAACAAGATCATTAGTAGATGTGGGCATGAAATAGGTGGCCACGTAATTAACTTGTGGTGCGGGTGATACCGCTTGCAAATAAGAACCACTTAGGGATCATGGTTGATTGGGAGTTGATTTAGGACCAACGAATGTAAGTTTTTCAATGATCATAATGCTTCCTTCATGCAGGAAACACATCACTTTAAATAGAGAATAAATAAGAGCTCACATGACATAAACATAGTCACGACCAAGGAGTGGAATAAAATCTAAAGGGCCTTGGACTAGCATCAGGTCTATATAGACAGTCTTTCCTCCCAAAGTAATATGTAACTTAGGAAGGATCCCTAATGGTTGATTGGTTCCTCTATTAAAAGCTAACAGATTCTGAGTGACGAGGACAAGCTGAGGAGAACCTAAAGCTTGCCAAGAAGTTGAGTACAAAATGCTAACATATACACCCTCATCTATGATTGTGCTAGGTACAACCATATGGTAAGCCTGTACTGTAATCTAGAAAGGCACATAAGATGGAAGATGATATCTTGTTAGTCAACTCCAATAAAAATAAGTGACTAAACTACTCGGAAGGGGTGTCATAGGAACAAGAGAACTACTCTCATGCACCTCGAGAACAGGAGGATTTCCCTCCAGTTCATTTGAAACTAAAGAAACCAGAAGAACCTGAGTGGTATGGGGTTCACTCCCTACCAGAAAAGTACAATTAACTAAAGGTTGAGTCAATTCTACCATTTTCTCAGCCAATGGTTGGTTGAGAATAGATTCACGAGACTCACTTTCAGAGAGAGCAGGGTTGACGAAATATGACTTTTGATCAATCACTTGATCAACCAGTGAAGGATTAGGGGAAAGCTTTTAATACCCAGTCAGAAGACGAGGTTGAGAAGTTGTAAGGTTTTCAAACTCTTTGGAAGCTTCATCCATAAGAGGAAAAAGGTGAATGGGATGACTACCTTCACACAACTTAGAGGGAAATTTGAATTTCCCCTTTTTCCCATGAGCTTTACTGTTACTAGTTGAAGGTTTATCACCAGCATGGTTGCCATAGGCTGATGAAAAAGGTTTATGTGAACCTGTAGAACACACTTCTAAGCCCTTGGGAATATAGGACAATTTCTAAGAAGGTGGTCACCCTTACATAACATGCAAGGGAATTTTACTTTTCGGGGTTGGTTGGAAGATTTTTATTCATTAGTTGCATCGGTAGCAATGGCTTCTCGGTTGCCCCCTTTCTTATTTTGCTTCTTCTTCTTCATCCTCTTCTTCTTCTTCTTAGCATCCTGGATACTATAATCCAGACTTTCACCAGGCGAAGAGGAAGAACGGGGTGAAGAAATAGGCGAAGAAGGTGAGGGGTCAAATTTAGGATCAACATGAGGTTGATGTTGTTCAGGTGGAGGGGAACTTGGTTGAAAATTAGTTTGGACACTTAGAATCACTGAGGTTGAAAACAACCAAACTAGAAGACCAATGGTCAATCCAAGAAGGGACAACGTTGCCATATAAGGAGCACCAACATTTCAAAAAGAAGGAAAAGGACTAGGATTCCCAACAGAGGGATCTCCTTGACTGGTAGACTCAGGAAATGTTGCCATTGGTATCAACCTAAGATCTACTAAGGAGTATTTCCACAGGAAGGATGTTTTTCCGCGGCCAATTAATTGATTTAAGAACTTTAACAAAAAAAAATAAAAATGGGTAATCTAGGCAAAATGGTTTACTAAGTATCCACGAACCACAATATACACCCCAACGGAATCCAAGGACTTAACGTATGGCGGCCAATCTCCCCGAATTCTATGTTCGGTGTATCACATTTACAAGGTGGCTGACTCGATTACCTGTGGCTAAAGGATAGCAACCTAATGGGGTATCTCAATATATATGTGACAGTGCGGGGAGCACAAGTCCATGTTAGCACTATCTAATGTAGAACTCTTTGATGAGAGCATCCCTATATACTTATCATACTGAAATGCCTCTGATATACCCGAAAGTGTTGTAGAACCTTCTATATACTTCCATACTGGGACAAGGTTTCACCCTTGGATACACTTCAGGCAGTTAATGACAACTGCTATGTTTAAAGACGTGGGAACACGTCTCTAGCCTAGACATCTAGATATTTGTGTTAAGTTCCAAATGCTCCTTAGGTTAATTGAGGTAAAGTATAAGTTTATCTTCAATTATGTTTAGGTTTTAAGGCTCAAAACAATGTCACCTGAACACCTATGATGCAACTATATGAGAAAACAAAAACTTTTAATTTCAATGAAAGCTACACTAATCGAGGGAAGAAATTTCAATCAATAATGCATCAAACAAAATGCAT
The DNA here is from genome assembly GCA_031772625.1 of Pinus tabuliformis. Lineage (NCBI taxonomy): Eukaryota > Viridiplantae > Streptophyta > Pinopsida > Pinales > Pinaceae > Pinus > Pinus tabuliformis. Next base: position 24,613,657 of record CM062809.1, read on the forward strand.
CATGAAAAAATGCCTTCCATTAACTTGCATTTTCGTCTTCCAAATGCAATGCCAAAAGTAAAAATGATTTTGACTTTCCACTATCCTAAATGCAATTTTTTCGAAAGAAAAAAGATTTCAAATTGACTAAGATGCACTTATATGAATTATTCTTTTCTTTTTGTTTTGACTGATTTGATGCACCTAATACAAACTTTATCTTTCAATCACTGAAAAATGTGATCTATTTTCAATGATGAATCTAAAAAATTAACTTTTCAATGCAACTAATCTAATGCATTTTCACGAAAAGTAAATTTCGAAATACAAGCTAAAACAAATGCAAAATGATGTTTTCAATGATTTCCACAGAAAACAACACTCAATCAATAAGCAAAACAAACATCTCAATGACAACAACAAGCAACAAGTGATGACCAATTAACTAGAAACCCTAGAACTCAGTTAGATTTCACTTCGAAGCTAATGAGACAAATTTTGCAAATTAATCAAGACAATCAATCAAAAAACTGACAAATCGAAGCATATAGGATGGGAAAATACCTTAGGGGCCAAGGCACACCGGATTCCAAGGAAGAAACCTTAAAACTTCTCACACAAGGATCATCACTACTTTATATACCCAAATCTGTCATGACGGGGTTATCATCGCTACTTTGTATACCCAAATCTGTCATGATGGGGTTATCATCGATACTTTGCATAGCCAAACCCACGATGGTTGGGGTCATCATCACTACTTTGTATAGAAAAAGGAGTGATGATTTCAGCGTGACCAAACAGTGAAGAAAATTTTTTCCATCCTGATTGTACATATAAAAACTCGCGATGCCATCGCGACTGTTAGAGCTAAACCCGCGGGCGAGGAATATGGGAAAAAAAAATCCAAGAAACAATCTAGACTTAGCACTCTAAGGAAGTAATCAGTGACGATTTAAACCCATACTGATGCACACTAGTCGAAAAATTGACGGTTGGTCAAACTAGTCAAAAAATCAAGGTGAAGGATTGGATGGAAAGGATTATAGCTTCCCCGATGGAGTCGCCATTTTGTTGTCTAGGTAAATCGTCTCTGTGGATAGAGATGATCCCGCTAGCCCAATGAGTGGGACTAGCAACCTAAGTGACAATCTACCAGACACTTTCCTAAGTTACAATTGAAATGAGAGACAAAGAAGATGGCCTACCTCATTCTGATCCTATCAAGTCATCCTTTGCTGAAGACCTTGAACCACTTGCATCACAGGCTTGTTCCTGCTTCTCACAACGTTTATGCACCTACACAAGAGATCAGGACACAACAAGGCATGCAAATACAAATAACATATTCAAAAGCAACCTACTTGACAGATCAAGGAGCATTAAGCTAAATGATACATAAGCATACACATTTAGGGAAAATGAGCTAGCAGATGTCTATTAATAGAATAGAGGAGGAAGCATACAACCAAGCCTTGATGTTAATAGGCTCTCCTTGAATGAATTTAAAAGTCCAAGCTACGGTCTCCAAGCACTCCTTATCCAAGCCAAATGAGTTTCATTTAGGCACAATCTTAGCATAAGGGTACAAATAGACATAAACCAACCATTTGGGAATGGGAGAGGATGAATATATAGGTAGGGAAAGGGATTTAGGATCTCTCCAAATATAGGAGTAGGCCCTCATCTCAAGAAGGTATCTCATAGGGATAATACCGAGAGGCCAAGTTGGGAGAACTCGAACTCATCTACATTGAACAACCTCTAGCTCGCTGCTCTAGAAGCTTCTAAATCATGAAGCTTCTCATCCTCTTTGGGAAAATTGCCTTTTTGGGATCATCGTAGGTATACAAGTAAACATAGTGATGCCATCATGGGTCATGTATAATACAACAAGCGACCATCGCGTTTTTCAGTCTCATAAGAGCGATGATGCTCAAATTAGGGTTTAAGAGCTATTTGCTTCCAGGGAAGCTCAAGGCGTTTTCCAATCATTGTCTGAGGGAGGATATGAGATGCATATACGAATGAGTTCATTGCATTATGGTCATGTTTCGGGAACTTCGGGGTATTTCATAGGGAAGTGCAGGAGATGTGACAAAATACTATGTAACAAGTGCAGAGGTGACAAACTGCATTACCATTCACTTCCTTTTAATTTGGTAGCTCCCTTTAATTATATCGCCGCAATGAGCGCTTCCATATTAAAAGGCAGTGCAAATTAAGAATTTATAAAATTTAAAACTTAGGACCCCATGAGAGTTTATTTTAATGAAATATTTGCATGTGATAACATTATGCATCAAAGAACTTTTGTATCTAATACATTGGAAGCTTTTTGAACTTGCTTGTGCTAGGAAGAAATTTATTTTTTCTCAAATGAATAGTCTTTCCCTCTACATGATATTGAATCAGATGGTACTTTATCTTGATGTGCTTGGTTTACTCATGTAATATGGGATTATGGGCCACCTTGATTGCATAAGTATTGTCAACCATAAGAAAAGTAGAATTCACCTGTTTCTCCTTCACTTCACTTTATCATAAGTCAATGTAGGCACATTGCATTGGAGTGGCGCCTCCTATAGAAGGATCAAAGTTCTATAAAGTGAGTTTTAATGGCCACTGTTTGGTATAATTTGTTTGATAGTAATCAACAATGCTTCATCTCTATCTCTTCTTTACTTGTCTTGCTATCTATGCTATATGCAAGATAGGTAATTGCAATCTATTTATTTTACTACTTCCAAGATTTCTTATGAAAGGAAAAGATTTTATTTTTTTATTTCACTACTTCTAGGAATGTTTACGATAGGAAAATTAAATGTTTTCTTTCATTGAAGATAAATTTCAGAATTATTGGTAAGGTTTGAAAATAATGTAGGAGATTATTTGTTTAAATAATTGAAATAACTTAATGTGAGATTGATTATTTGTTTAGATAATCAAAAAACATTTTTTTTTTTTTTAAATATGTAGTCTGGGGGACATGATGACAATGATCCTGATTGATTTGATGATGATGAGTTGTTAATTTATCTTGAGCCAATCGTAACAATCAATAAGCTTGTGGTTAGAACAAACAAAGAACTTGTTTGTTTGATTCAAATTAGAAATACAAATCCTGAGATTAAAGATAGGATCAACATGTTCAACCAACATCTTCAGAGATATCAGGTAATAACCATATTTTAAAGTGATTTTTTAATGTCATAAGTTCAACTATGAATGTTTGTTTTTTAACTTTTACATTATCTAATAGAAAGAAAAAAATAATTCTTTCTTATATCTATATATATATATTTTGGTAGAGATCACACCATAACATACAAACACCATGAGCCAACTTTCAATGGTAGAGAGTTTCATACATGAGGATCTTGTACCAGAAGAGGAGCATAGGGAATTCATTCCAATAGTGTCGACTAGTGCACGAGGTAAAGAAAACTCTAATGTTATTTTTATTAATGAAATACTTGTAATAATAATAACAAAAAGTATCAATTTAACATTTCTTTCTTGTTACAGTTGATGATCCACCCCTCTTGTGGCAACCTCGACGATGTCATGAGTACATGACCAAGGCATCAAAAATAAAGAAAAATAAAAATAAATTATTGTATTAGTTATATCATTAGAAACATCACGTACCATATTATGAAAACATATTTTTTATGATAAAATTTATTGAGATGAAGTATTTTGTGTCTATGATTAATGAATGAATGAATGAATGAATGTTATATGTTAATGAATAATTTCTATATGTTTCTTTATGTACACGACCTTGTTTCATATTATGTAAACATATATTTTATGATAAAATTTATTGAGATGAAATGTTTTGTTGATCTACAAATAAATGAATGTTATTTGTTTTTTTATGTCTCTTAATTTCTTTATTTCAACTAATTCCTATATAGTAGATAGTTATGGTACTAGGGAATTGAGAATGATGTGAGGGGGGGAGGGGCCATGAGAGCTTCCACCTTCAAGTGGTTGGCCTTGTTTAGTAGAGAATAAATTAGGATTTGGATAATCTTGGAGCAAAAAACCCTTAATCCAACAGAGCAACAACAAAGTCAATGTGACTTCGTTGTTACTTCGTCAAGTGGAGGGAGGTTTGCTCCAAGATTAAACTAATTCAATAATTTATTCCCAAAATCGAGAGAGCCCATTCAAGTATTCATGCACTCAATTCCTTTTAATTATTATTTATTCATGCAATCAAATTTAATATTTGGTCAAATTTAATCTAAGTTTTCCTTATTGGTCTCATCAATATGTGAGGAAAACTAGTATCAATTCGGATGTTGAAGTAGAACAAAAATTGGAAGAAAATATCTCAAAATGGTAACATTACATTTAGCATTCAAGGTAAGTTACTTTCAAGTTGATGCCTTTTTGCTTTTGCATAATGCACTACACTACTTACTGTATTTCTATTCATATGAGTGGTAGATCTTTGAATTGACTTGACATTTCTTCTATATTTTAAAGGGTTCTATTGTACACCCTGGTAGTTCCAACTAAAATATTTCTTCATGTTGGCAAGGACATACTACCACAGATGGAAGAAGGTATGATAAATGGTAATTCAAAGGTGTATTATTTGTTTTTGTTTGTCACTATCTAGTTAGAAGTGATGGAACAGGGTTGATATCATGAGTAGCAGGATTAGTTATACATGTAGTTATGATCTTGTGGTGTTTCCCATGCTTAAATGTTCAAGTTTTATTTAGTTAATTACTTCAACAAAAATACTACAAGCATTAAAATCATTTTCAATTTTATATCACACAACAAAGAAATTTTGTATCTAATATATTCGAAGCTTTTTGAATTTGCTTTCTCTAGGAATAAATTTAATTTGTTCATTCTAGTACCTACTAATTCTAGGTTTTACAATACTTGAATTGAAATGGCACTTTTGAGTGAATTGAAATCTTCTAATTTTGTGTAGATATTAATTGAATAAGAAGACGAGTCAAGTTGGGAGAAGTGTTTAGAATTGATGACACCAATTGAGGTGAGATAACACTAGATTTATGTCATTGTATGCTTGGGTTAGTTATCTTAATATATGATGCCATTCTTTAGAGATTCAATATATATAAAGATTCTTGACATTTCTAGAAGTAATCTCTTCTCTTTTCGCAACTGCTCAAAAAATTTCTTCTCAAGAAGTATTCCTTTTGGCATTGTTCATGTTGGGAAAAATAAATATGATAAGCATGTTTTAAGTCCATGTCATTATAGCACATAGATCCAGGCACATTCTAGGCTCACTGTCAATCTAGGTACCATTAGCCTATAACAAAGGTATCGATCCACTAGGGTACCATCTAGGCTATCTACCAAGGTACCCACTCAACTCATCAACAATCCAAGTGTCATCTATAATATATATATACAGAAGCACACAAATATATATGTACAAGAGAATGAGATTAACTTTATCAAATGAGGGTTATCATGTAATCACAAGGAGAGCATCTAGGGTTATCAAAACCTTAAATAAGAAATTAAACTTTAGATATTCAAGACCTAGTTAGGGTCACAATCATAGTGTAAGCAATAAAGTTAGGTTACACTTTCATGCCGTAGACACTTACAACAACCATTGATAGGTTTTTATTACAGACCTTAGATATTATCATCGAAACTATAATATTAAAGTTTATATATCCAACAACTAATCCATGTTAGGGTTTCAACCATAATGGAAGCATCTAGGGTTTCTTTCTCAAGTCCTAGAATCTTATTTCAGCTTTTACTAGGGTTTTTATCATAAACCCTAGATAATATCATCAAATCCTAACAAGTTAGGGTTTTATTGTATGCCCAACAACAAACCCTAAAAATAAGGGTTTCACCAAAGTGAATAAATAACAAAAGATAGTTATTACAAGGGTTGATTTAATCTAAGTATAAAACACCTTATCAATATAAGAATCTTTATGATTCTATGGAAAAAACTTAGAGATGAGAGAGTCATTACCATAAACAGTTTTTAAAGACAAAATGATCATACCTACTCATATGATGGGGACTTGCTACAAATATTAAAATTTTAAACATACCTTGAGTTGCTTCTTCTACAAACTTTGAAAGGACTCCCTCTTGAAGGGATACCTCTTATCATGACAACATCTTCATGGTCCATCTCCATATGAGTCTACTTTTATTAGAGTTCCCAAGGATCCAACTTGATTACCAAGTCTTTATTCATCATACTCTTCATAAGATCAACATATCTTACTTATTAAGTACCTGCAACATTTACTGACAAGTACCACCAAGAAAAATATACAAGTACAAGAGAATAATCATGATTAGGGATTCCATGGAAACTTTAGGATTTCCATATCAAACCCTAAGTTACCTTTCAAAACATCAACCCTAGAGTTTGAATTTCAATTCTAATTCTACCTTTACTAGGGGTATTCATTTCTCCCTAGACTACCTACAAACCCTAGAGACCAAAATATAGGGTTTCTATGAGGAAACAAAATAGAATATGGTTAGGCTTTCTCTTTAGGGTTTCTAAATACCAACTAGGTTTACACAAAAACTTAGATGCTAACAATCTCCAACAATATGAAGATTACAAACCCCAAAATCCTAATCCAAATTATACCTTACATGAATAAATAAATTATGTGTACCTCAGTTCTCCAAGATTACAAGATGTCTTCTGCAAATATTTCTTCAAGATGCCATGATCTTCTTTCTATCCTTAAGAGAGAGAAAACTTCCAACTATGCCAAAGCCAAAGGTTGCCTTCAAAGGTTCTACAACTTCCATTGATATCATGAATCTTCCAATGGAAGTTTTAACTCAAGATGTTGTTCTTCAATATGACAAGATACTTGCTTGTGAGAAACAACAACTCTTATAATTCTTCCTAACTCATTGAGTTTAGGGCTTGCTCCATGTCACAAAAAATTCTTCTTTTAGTAATAGATATGATACCTTTGGACACTAGAGATCTGATATACCTGTAGCCTTCCATTGCAATTTTGATCCTCAAGATAGGGCTTTCAGTAATTAGAAAAGTAGCTTTAATACTTTCCCAAAGACTACAGATTTGATTCTTCTTCGATGTACCACAATTTGTAGGAGTGAGGGGCTATTATTAGCCTTGGTGATGACTGATATATATATATATATATATATATATATATATATATATATATATATATATCATAAGTTTATGAAAATGACTACGTCCCTCTTAGGGTTACAGTAGTTTGGATCAGACCTTCCAAGTAGGCTTAAAATGCCTCTATATAGTTCAGTCTTGTTTCCTTTTCAAGTGAATTTCTTGTTGGTTGTTAGGGCTTATTTCTCTTCCACAAAAGATATCTTAAACTTGTAATTTGGTTACCCTTATAAGATTGCATATAACCTTACTATTTTTCATAATATTTCAAGACACTTAGACAATTCATATATCTTCGATCCCTTTTTCAAGATACTCGGTCTTAACTGGGCTTGTCACTTAGTTTCTTGGACCCTTGAAAAGGTGACACGAATACTCCTTCAAACTTTTTGGCCTTCTAGCTTAGGTTTGTTGCTTAATTTCAGAGGTAAATTGGCCCACAAATATTCTTCAAGCTTGGATCTCAATGTTGATGCATATATATTTCTTTTTGGATAAGCTTGAAACCCTTAGTCTTCTAAATGATAATGATACTTTCTATGCCTATTCCACTCACCTTAGCTCTAATACCATGTTGAGAAATCCTTAGGGAAACATTAGGTTATTTGTTTGTTTGATTTCTCTTTACATGACAATTCATATTCCTTGTCAAATAGTTCAAAATCTAAACCACTATATTCATCCAATTTGGAATTGAAGGTGAGGAACTTGCTTTTAAAATAAAACAAAATTACTTTACTTGAATGTGTCATGGTGATAGATAAAATTGAAGGAAGAGTTTCTCATTCCAGGAAAACCCTCAAATTTAACCATGTCACTCTATTCTACTTTTCCATCAAAGAAAATTCTCTTTGTATGCATGTACCTTTCCCTTTCATGGTATTGTAAAGTAATGTGAAGGCCTCTTCCTTTCTTTCACACTACAATTCATGGTTTTCCATAAATATGTCATGGTGATTTCCTATGCAAGAAATGATCAAGTCAGTGTTCTTTTTTAATTATAGAGTTGCTTATCTATCATTTATTTGTCATCTTCAAGCAAAGAGTTTGGAATAGTAGCAGTAGCGTGATCTTCTTCAAAAGTGAAGCTAGGGTATTATCCCTTCAAATCTAGGTTGGAAACTACTTCAAGGTTGGTTTCATCATCTTTAAGAGTTGGTCCTAGACCCTGTTCAGTTAGCTTTTATTCATCTAAAAATTTATCAACCTCTTGAATAATGGGAAGGAATTGTTTAGGAACACAATCCTAACGTGTGAAAAATTCTTGAATAAAATATCGAAAAGATGAAAACATTTCCTTTCCAAGGCTATTGAACCAATTCCTTGCATTTCCCTTTAGAATTATTGCAAAAAAAAATCATTAAAATATCTTCATCAAAGAGTATGTCGTTGTTGCTAAATTCCCTAAATGCAAAGAGGTGTTATGTGATTGAATCAATTTACCCATGGACTCTTGGAATTTCCTCTACATCTATCATGGGATGTTCATGATGAAATCCTTGGGTATTTGCGAAACCAACCAGAGCATACCATTGTTGTATCCATGGGGGGGAATTCCAAATTGGAAGACAATAATGAATTATCAATCATTCTCCAATCAGGATCAATAATAAATTCAAGGTGTATAATAAGGGGCTTCAATGGAAGACAATCCTTCATCCTCTAAAACAAACTATGACTTGATAAAATCACTTAATATTTCAGCCAAGGAAGCATAAGGAAAATCAAAGCATGGTATCAAATACACACAAAATCAACAAAGGAAGAATGAGGAGAAACCCTAAACTTATCCCTTCCATGTGATATTTTCTATCCCTCAATGGATCAAATTGAAAGGCTTGTAAAGAAATTGAACATTCCAACATTAATATTTATGCACCAAAACAAAACCAAGTAAGACGAGCTTCAAAAGTGGAGACATTCACCACAAAGAAAGAACCCTTGACACCATAGATGCTCCAAGAAAGATATATTGATTGGGATCCAAAAAGAGAGAGCTTTGAAGTACCTAACCATAATTTCAAATGAAAAGGTGTATCTCATCATATAGATGATGCATCTCTTCCTTTCACAATAAAACTCAAATTTTCATGTGATTAGTTATATCTAGCCTAGGAAAAGTAACTAAATAATTGTAAAAAAAACATTAAAAAAAGTGGTCAAACCACATGTATAATGAATAATATAAATTAAATGAGAGGTCCTCTCCTCCAAATAAGGGTGAATGATTCCCATATAGGCTCCAAAGGCTCTCCAACATGTGTATATGCTCCATGAATATCTACAAGTTTCAAACTTATCCTCCCAAGATACCTCCAACGTGGTTAAATGTGATTCCAAGGTCAAAAAAATTCTTTGTAAAAATAAATACCTCCAAAGAGGAAAACTCCATGAAAGAAACTCCATAAATTTTTCAATATAATGTTGCAATACCTCCAAATAATGTATCAAATGAATACCCAAGGTCATATCTTGGGTTAAGGGACCTCCATGAAGCATGGGAGTAACTTTCCAAGCTCAAAAATAAGTCATAAAACCCTAAAACTCCGTAGCGACATCAAAATGGATGGTTTGACCCCTCAAGTTTAGCTCATTGGTCTTCAAATGGTGTCCTTTAAGTCAAATCCATATCTCTAAACTTGTTTTAAGTGATTTCCAATTCATATCTTCAAGATAGAATGTCACTCCACTAACCCCCTGTAAATCATATCATGCCCTAAGTAACCATACATTTATCATATCATTGACACGTGTGGGTTGTCCTTCACAATAGGTGAAAATCAGCTCAATATATGATCAACTAAGAAATAACTTTAGAATCTTCCATGTCAAAAGTCAATAAAAGGTCAAAGTGTGCACAACAAGCCCAAAAATGCCTCAAAAATTGTGGACCATGCCTTGAGAAATTTGAGGTTCTTTAAAAAATGTGAAAACATCCAAAAATCATAATAACATCAAACTGACATTTTCATCAAAATTGTGTGTAAATACCCTTTCTTGAAGGATAGGTAATAGTGGCCTCCAACTTGGGGACTTGTGCTCTTCTCTAAAGTGCATGAGGATTCCAGAATATTTTCATTGTACACATCAGCTCCACAATACAAAATCAAATTCTCAAAGAGCTTATTCCAGCTAAACTATTGTTCAAATGAACTTATTCTATTCCTACCCTAATGTAGATTCTCCAAGTGTTGTTGCTAAGTGAAATATAATAACCAATGTGGCCACCTCAACATCTCCAAAGTACATTGTCCTCTTCCACTATGTTTGTTGATCATGCAAAATAGGGTAATGCCAAAATATGGAAGATTTTAGGTTAGTGTCTCCACTATTGCTAGGTTGAATATGGAAATAAACTTGCGTATATTCTCCTCATTTATAAGGGTTCCAAGACTAACTACTACATGCTTCCTATATGTATTCTTGAAGAGGGTTCCTATACGAGGACACTGAACCTTGTTCTAATATTTGTTGTGATGGAAGGAAACATCCTATGATCTTTGAGAGCTTCTCAACAAATTCCTAGCCTTTGGTCTTTGTTCTTGTATGGGTTTGACTGCCATCATTGTCATAATATATAGGGGATATTCCTTAATGTTTTGGTCTTTTGTTCTTGTATATTTGTCACCATTTTTGTTATACTATACAGAGGATATTCCTCATTTTGGAAAGAAACAAATTAGGACTTGCATGTTCTATTTGGAAAAATTATGGGCATACACCATCACGATGAAAACCGCCAACATGCTCTATCATCCCCTGTGTTGTGACAAGAACAGATGCCAAAAGAAATCATAGATGACGACCCATATATGCATGAGGTATATAAATTGGACCACAAACATCAATGTTTACATTATATTCGGAGACAATGTGAATAGACAGTTGTCCACCATTTTTTTAGAAATATGGAAACTCAACTTCACCTGAGTACCATCACATTCCAGGTCATTTTTGGGTGACACACTTACACTGTCATCTTTAATAATTTTGGTGCCCCCCATTGAGGTAGCATCTATCTAATCTATATGAGAGATTTAATTGCCTCCTATGGAAGGGATCTTCTAGGTTTGAATTCCTAAAGATGGTGATGTGAGAGTATTTACAATTTTTTGCAGTGCGAGGGTATTCATCAAGATGACCATGGAGTACATGCTCATGCCAAATATCATCCAATAAAAATAAGCATGCTCTGCTTGTGGCTCACATATTTTGGAAGGTGAACCTAGCACAATATTGTTTTTGTTGTGTGATACTCCTTTGCTTGAATTGGTACCACTTAGATCTAGCAATGAGAATAATTGTATATGTATCAAAATTTTCATCAACTAACTACTGGTAGTCATTTTGAGTGCCTACAATTAGGGAGGGATAATATCTTGTATCTATTTCAACGTATTGTAACCCTAGGGACAACCTCTTGATGAAAGGAGGCCAATGCCTAGGACATCTATTCAATATAAATAAATATATTTATTTTAAAGTTTTCTTAAATAATGTTGCCTAGAGATAACCTCTTTGGTGTAATGTGAATTTAACTCTTGGAAAAAATAATCCAACTCTCCAAATGGCCTTTGTATTTGTGACTACAATGGAGTTGTAATGTAGTGGGAGAAAGATTGAGAATGAAGATTCAATGTACAAGGCAGTAAATAATCTGATACACCAAATATTAGCATAAACTATGGGATGAAGGAAAATGAAGTGATGAAAATGTGGAGCACTTTATTAAGGCTTCTTTAAGTAAATTTTACAGGTACCCTCTGCTATTATCACAACATTAGTAAGTTTGCTTATAAAAAGAAACCAGTTGCTTCATAACACATATTTCAATGGAAGAATAAATACAGTGATTAAATTACAGAGATAGGAAACACATACTATATCCAACACATATGAGGAATCACTTGAAAAATTTTATTAATTCTCCAAGAAATTTTTTAGCACATTACACAACAAAATATCCACTCTCTAGGCCAAAATTTGGAACCCCTACAATGGTTCCTCTATATTATTTTAAAGAAAAATTACAACAAAGACAGTTATGGGTAACTTTCAACTATTTTAACTACTTCTTAACTATTCATGACTAATAAAGTTCTTTAAAAACATTAAGGAACTATTACAAAATTACAAAAATGATTTTTTTCAATTTCTAAAAAATGAAAGTCATTTAGACTTTCGGGATTGTTGCTCCTTCGATGTAGCTCCTTCCTTTGATGTATCCCCAGGTTCTATAACTCGAACATTCAATGGAACTATTAAGTTTTGACATTTTTTCCAAATTTCTAAGTCTGGGACAAGAGACTAGACCATTCTATTGTAATCCATTTTCAAATTAGTGAGCTTAGCATAATTAGGCTTATCTGTAAACAAAGTCTTGACCTGCCACAACAATTGAAAATCCCTCTGAAGATAGTTCACTATTGTTGAAACTTTCAAGGTTGCAATCTTTTCATGTGATGATTCAACATTTCTTTTGGCTTCCACCAGAAGTGACTGATATTTCTATCATGCTAGAAGATTTCCCTGTTGTTCCCAAAAATTGGGCAAGATTGTTGTAACTCATTGATCAAACTGGGAATTAAAAAGTGCCATTGATTTCTTGACTTATACCAATATATTCTATGTTTGTTTCCCGTACATACTCCTCTATACCATTTTGATGATTTCCATCACCACAGTTGCTCTATCTATAATGTCTACAACTCTTAGCTCTTGTGAAGATTTAGCATTTAAATAGTCAATAATTTTCTTAGCCATTTGGGTGCTCTCCTGTGCTTTATTTTTATTTGCAGTAATAATTGCTTCGGTGGCCTTTATTATGTCTTTTTCTTCTGCAATAACATTCATATGGTCCCAAATAGCTTGAACTTGTTGAATTATATCATCCCAAATAATATGCCTTTCTTGAATTAAGGACATGTTACCTTTAACATTTGCCTTCAGTTCCTTAATTTCCTCGTTTGTTGTTTGATGCTTGAGGGTTTCCTTATTCAACTTTTCATTTTCTAAATAGATTTGTCTCTCTTTTATACTCAATTTTAATTTGGCATCCTCCAGGATCCTTTGCAGCTTATTTAGTTCATCTTCTGATATTTTTAACTTGGTCATAACCCTAGTTAATTTCTCTATAGGGTCTTCTAAATTAGATGACACTGCCACAATACATACATGCTTATCTATTTTCTGTTGCAATTCTTCATTTTGTTGCTCGAGAACTGCCAACTCTTGATTTATTCCCAACAATTATTTTATCAAAATTTCCTTTTCTTTGTCCACCTGACCCAGTTCAGGTGTTTGGACATGTTCATTTGTAGGCATCTTTAATTTCTTCTTCAATGTTTGAACTTCTGACTATGTACGTTTCAACAAGGCTTGAATTGTTGCTTTGTCCTCATGATTTACTCCCAGTTTGATGATTGAATTCTTGAATTCTTCATTTTGGGTATGCAAGGCCCTGAAATTTGCCTTTTCCTGTTTAAGCTAGTATATCACTTTTTCCAAGAGTGCCTCTTCTTTACTAATTTCCAAAGAAGATTTTCCAAGATCATTATAAGTCAATTCACTTGTTTTCCTATGTAGATTGATCTTGTCAGGCAGAGGAATGCATTTAGTATCCAAAGACAAACTTATTGTCTTGAAATATATGCCCGATGAAAAATATGAGAAATTGGATGAGTAAGAGATATTCTAAGCTGATTCCTTTCTAGGTCCATGGTTGATAGGAGTCTGGTCTGGTAATTTGGGATTTATTGAACCTCCAACTGTGTTGTGACATTTCCCTTTACTTTTACATTTCTCTCCTCAATTTGCTAGAAATATTTTTGCAATCATTGAGGGAAAAAACTCTTTAGTAGGAATTGGGGATGAAGGTGAACATCTTGTATCTCCCAATTATACTTGGAATCCTACTTCTCTTGAGGGTTTTTCAATCAATTGTGAAGCTTCAATTTCTCCTCCTTGAACCTTAGCTTTCTTTCTAGATTGTGAGCCTTCAGTATCAATGTCCATAAATTCAGGGGCATTCCTCTTCAAGCCTTTTTCCTTAGGAAGAGGAGTTTCTACATCTATCTTATGTTGTGAATCCTCCATACCAAGATTTTCCAACTTTTCTAACTCTGGTTTTGCTTCATGGGTATATGGAGCGCAAGTTATTTCCATTCTTCTTTTGGAAATTACTTGATGAGGATCATAATTCCATTTTTCTCCTTGTCCAAAACCCAATTCTTGCATCATATTTTCAACTTCTTCTGCAACCTATCTATTATTCACAATAAAAGGACCCACTATTCTAGGTAATTTAAATAGGAAACCCTTTTGAGCTGGGACAAAATGAATCTGGTCCACATTTAGGCTCTGTCTGATAAATTCCAAAGAAAAAATTCTCATTGGTGCAAATACAGGTAGCTTGTAGGGTGGAATTTTTGCACCATATAACCTTATTTCTAAACAATCCTCCAAGATGTACCAATCACCAACTCTAAAATATTTACTCAACTGCAACAAGGACTTAGCTTGTGGAAGGATTCTGGGAGCAGGATGACCATTTATGATCTTATATACAACTGACATAAAATAAGATATATAGTAGGAAAATCCTTCATTATTCTCTCTCCTTCTAACAATATTAGTCCAATTAATTACAATTTGCTTATATTTATTAGGATCAACAATATTCAACCCCACATCAATAAATTGATCAACATGGGTGTATAGGAAAAGATAGACAAGTAGATATGGAAATTTGAAGCATCTAGTGATGTTGAAATTATAGAATTGAAGGTTGATGGAGTGCTCCCAGTAAGATGGAATGTCTAATACAATGTTTGGTTGTATCATTAAATGGAAAAACCCTAAATCCTGGCAATTGATGATCTTTGTATCATCCTTCCCCAATATTCCCATAATAACTAATTTTTTTTTTTTTTTTTTTCGCATTTTCAAAAAATAGGGTCATGGGAAACTTAGTAATAGTTGAAGAAAGAGAAGAGTTGGGGGGGAAATGAGTTCAAATAGCTTCTTCTTATCCTCCTCATAAAGAGATTGATAAGTGGATAAAATAGAATCATCTGTGAAAGTGGTATAACTATCAGACTTTGGAAAACATAGGGCTTGACGAATTAATTGAGCAAAGACCTGTAAAATGTTCTCCCCTGAAGAATTCATCATGAAATTTCGTTGGGGGTAAAGAGATGAAGTCAACCAACTGATAAAATCTGGGAAGGGATAAGTATGGGGAACAAAGAAAACAACAAAACCAAACTTAACTACTCGAAATGGGTTCTCTGACTCAATTTGGCTAGCAAATAGGTTATGTTGAATTTGCATGAAGCCGAGTGAATAGACGAGGTCAAGATGTCCCTCTCTATATCTATTAAAGGAATGTGTGGCGTTAACGTAGATATAGCAACTTTCCTGGCCATTTTAGTAGCTTTCCTTTTAATTAAAAGTAGAGGAGATGGAGGATGTTATTACATGGATGATTTAGAGGAGGACATTACAATTCTAAGCTCGGAGCAAAAGTGAAGTGCCTCTGGATGATAAGGATAGAATGGAGCAGAGTAGAGTTTTATTTAATCGTAAAGCGAGAGAGTGAGAATGATGAGGATATTGACGAAAGAGTATGGAATGATTGTGGTGGAAGGTGATGTGGAAGCGGAGGATGACGTGAGGTGGGTGAGTTGGCTCGCTTGTTACATGATTTCTTTCCATTGTGAATGGTTTCAACAGAGACCCTTTTTTGCCCTCTAGGGCTTCCACGTTGGTAAGTGGTTTTCCCTTGAGTGGTAGTGGGGAAGATTTGATTCGTAGATCTCCCAAACAATTATTTTGGGAGACCAGATTTTGGGGGCTCCTCCTCGCATAAACTCTGATTTCTTTATACCGTCGAGTTTGGATATGGACACAACTCAGTCCAAAATCATGGTGATGTGCTTGAAACATGCACACTTTTTAATCCTCTACTGGTGTGGGGTGGCCCACCCTTCAATTTATTCATATAACAATGCTCCACTTTATAGGCCTGAAATGTTAGGCTACTTTGAATATATAGCATAAAAATTTTGTGAAGGATTTTAACCATACTTTGGCTATATGAGCCCCTATACAACCTTTTTTTTATACACACACACACACACACACACACACACACATATATATATTGTATTTTTCTTTTTGAAAGACAAAATGAAAAGTGGCTACAACACATCCCATGCATGTATTAACACTATTATATCACAATTGAACTTTGTTATCACATGGAAATATTTCATTAAAATCATCTCTCGTGGGGTCCTAAAATTTAAGTCTATTAAATTTAATTTGCACTCCATTTTGATTTGGTAGCGTGCATTGTAGTGATATAAGTAAAGTGTGTTGCAAAATCAAAGGGAAACGAATGGCCAATCCGACAAAGACACAGGCAGAAAGGTGAAAGCAGAAAAAGTTTAAAATGCATGTAGTTCAATGGCCTAGATCGTTGGAGGTGTGAGATTAGCGGTGAATATGCATTGCGGATTTAGACTTGCCCGAATTTTAAAGTTTCATTCAAATTCCCACTCTCACTATGAAGTGACACCTGTGCATTAAAGATTATGTGTGGGGTTATTTTCTGCAGATAAAGGTAATGTCATTTGTCACCTCCACACTCATCACCACCATCGATCTATCATGGTGCATGAGAGTGGCTTAATAAAAAAACCTTAGGGATTGGACTGCAACTAGGAGGGCTTATTGGGCTTACTGGGATTCCTAGGTGTCATTAGCCGCCTTTGTTTCCACTGGGTTCATACATATCTAAATTCTCATGTCATAGAGTCTAATACAAATTCTTATTATTACCTAAAGACGTCTAGTTACTAGCTTTACTAATTGAGACCGGGTACCAGTTTGTGGAAGATTTCTATGTTGCATAGAAAAAAAACAAGTTATTATTCATTTTTAGGTCAGAAGCAGCGTTGACAGATGTAGTGTGCCTAATGAATGTACTACTTATCCGATACAGAATTTCCAAATAGAACCAACTCCAATAATTGCAAAGTGGCCTCACATCACAATAAAAGAAAACATCCACTAGAAAATTTCCAACCAACCTTATATTACCTTTTTCATTAATAAACCACCCTTTCTCCATCATCAATTGAAACAAGATGCTCTGGAACCCATTGGATATTCGAGGTTAAGTAAAAAAGTCGACTATCCAATGCCATTCTGATGGAACAGACTGTCGAATATCTAACTTTGTACCAACAGATGAATGAGTCAATTCCATAACACTCATGTCACATTAAACTATTACAATATCCCTTATCTAATGCCACACCGTCAGACATCCGATTCCATTCCTACAAAAAAAAACAAAAAACAAAAAACAAAAAGACAAAAAAAACAAAAACAAGAAAAACAAAAAAAAAAACAAAAAAAAAAAAAAAAAAAAAAAACAAAAAACAAAAAAAACAAAAAACAAAAAACAAAAAACAAAAAACAAAAAACAAAAAACAAAAAACAAAAAACAAAAAACAAAAAACAAAAAACAAAAAACAAAAAACAAAAAACAAAAAACAAAAAACAAAAAACAAAAAACAAAAACAAAAAAACAAAAAAATGTCAGATCTCGTCAGACTGGAATAATATGGCATCGAATATTTGACATCCAAGCCTCAGATGTTTTCACCTCTATGGTAGTAGATATTCGACATTTAGCCTGTCACTTAAACTTATTGTAACATATTCGATGCTACACCATCGGACATCAAACTCCATACGGACGAAACCAACCTTTGAATTCCGTTAGACTAGAATAACACGGTGTCGAATATCCAACATCCAAGCATCATATGTTTTGACCTCTATGGAGACAAATATCTATTTTTTAGCCCATCACAAATCTGACATATGTTGGAGTCACAAATACGGTCGCAAAGTGTCAGATGATCAAAGACATTTTTGGCCAACTTTGTCATCGGATATTCGACAACTGTACCATCGAATATCCAACGCTTCATTGGAGAAATTTTGACGTCTAAAATGGGCCTCCTAAGGAATATTATAAAATAATATTGGAAATAATAAAATAAGATTAGTTTACATCATCAAATTTTAGAGGGAAAAAATAAAAACTACTTTTTCAACTTATTTCCCTATGGTTTTACTCAAATTTCGAGTGGGAGCACTCGTTGGATGTGAAATTGAATTTCTCATCCAAGGAGTATCCATATTACATACTAACCATGCTACACAAAAAATGAAAAATACCTGAAAAAACATGATTGAAATGAAATTTTTCATGAATTTCACTTTTTCCAGACTCTTTTCATCTATGGACCTTGCTGCACAAAAAATGAGAAATACATGAAAACCATGATTGCAATCACATTTTTTCATTTATTGCTCATTTTTAGTGTAGTGGGGTCCATAAAAAGTATTCAACATGGGTACTCCTTGGATGAGGAATTAAATTCTGCATCCAACGAGTTCTCCCGCTCGAAATTCAAGTAAAACCATAGCGATATAAGTTGCAAATACGAGTCAAAAAAGTAGTTTTTATATTTTTTTTATATTTTTACTTTTTTACTCCAAAAATGGTGAATCATTGCCCATGGTTGACCTCATCATATTGAATCCTATTGGTTCTTATAAAGTTGATTTTGGTTGTACATTTTTGTTTTGAGGCCCATTTTTGTCTTCAAAATTTCTCTAATGAAAATAGTGCCAACTATTAGACACAATCCCACTCACGAAAATTATAACTCCAATGTATCGGATACCCGACAACTATGAGTTGAATAACTAGCAAATATATGTCATATTTTCGCGTCATTTGTATTAGTATGACAGTTTTCTACATTCAAAATGGAAGTCCTCATAGAATTATGGAAGGCAAGACTCCTGAAGAAGCATTCACCAGACATAAACCACATGTTGGTAATTTGATAATATTTCGTCGTCGAGTTTATATTTATGTACCTAAATATAATAGAAGGAGGTTAGAACCTTTAGGAAAGAAAGTAATGTTTGTTGGATATAGTGAGTCATCAAAGGCATATAGAATATATGTTCCAAGACAAAAATAGGTTGAAGTTAGCAAGGAGGTAACGTTTGATGAGAATGTGGCCTATTGGAAATCAAAAGAAGTTCCCCATGGAATATGAAGAAGATGAAGAAAATGAAGATCCCAAGGAAGAAGGTTCTGGTCCATCAAACCCTTCCAAAAATCTTGTTGACCATCAAGAATAACTAGAAGGGCATATCGATCCAGTTAACCCAGTTGTTGTTCCTTAAATCAGGAAGAGGCTAACTTGGCTTAGATTCACTTTGTAGGAAGCAGAAGGACATGCAACACCAGGTGGAAGCTTCAAGGAAAGAAAGAGGTCAAAGAGGTATTTTGGTTTTGTAGAATTAATGACTAATCTTATTGATTTTGAACCTTCCACCTTTGAATATGCAACTAGACAACAATTTTGGAAGGATGCGATGTTGGAAGAATACTAATCAATTATGAAGAATGATGTATGCAATATTGTGTCAAGACCTAAAGGAAAATCAGTGGTCACCTCAAAATTGGTATACAAGATCAAGGATGCAGTGGATGAAAGTATTGAAAAATACAAGTCTAGCTTTGTGGCTAGAGGGTCCTCCTAGAAAGAGGGAGAATATTATGATGAGACTCTTGCTCTAGTTTCCAAGTCCACTACCATTATATCTATCATTTCTATTTATTTTTCTATGGGTTGGGATTTACATCAGATGGATGTAAAGACTGTGTTTCTTAATGACATAGTTGAAGAAGAAGTGTACATTGAAAAACCTCAAGGTTTTGAGGTTCATGGAAGAGAGTCTCACATTTGTAGATTGAATAAATCCTTGTATGGACTTAAGCAAGCACCGAGAGGAGGGTATTCACAAATTGGAAACTATGTGAAAGGACTTAACTTCTCCAAAAGGATATTGATCAAAACTTGTATTTCAAGTTCGAGAAGAATGAACCTGTGATTCTATTATTATATGTTGATGACTTATTTTTGATAGGTTTGGAGCATTTAATTATTCGGTGCAAGAGGGAGTTGGCTTCTAAATTTGATATGAAGGATATTGGGTTAATGCACTACTATTTGGGGCTAGAAATATGGCAGAAGCTTGATGTAGTCTTTCTTTTTTAAGGAAAATATATTATCAAGATATTACAAAAGTTTAGAGTGATGGATTGCAAGTCGATGCAAAATCCCATGGTGACAAATCTGAGAAAGTTGAGAGACTCTAAGTTTGATTTCATAGATCCATCCATGTACTAGAAGTTGATTGGATCATTGATGTATTTGGTTAATACCAGGCTAGAAATTTGCTATGCACTAAACATTATGAGACAGTTCCAAGTGGAACTAAGATATTATCTCTGGATTGCACCAAAGCATGTATTCATATATTTTCATGGTACAATTGATATACAATTGTAGGGATATACATATGAATATTGGGTAGTGAGTGTTGAAGACAGAAAGAGTACCTATGAAGGTTGCTTCAGTTTGGGCTATGTTATGATTTCATGGATAAGCGGGAAGCAAACATATATTGCACTCAGTACTTCCGAAGTAGAATATATTGCATCCAACTTAGAGAGTTGTGAATCAATGTGCTTCAAAAGCAACTCGTGGCACTATTTGATCATGTGCTAGAGTCGACCATGATATATTGCGATAATCAATGCTATATGAATCTGATAGAGAATCCAATTTTTCATGATACGTTAAAGCACTTCGAGATCAAGTACCACTTTGTTCATGAAATGGTGCAGAAGGGAGAACTGAAGCTCTAGTATGTCTCTATTGATGAGCAGATTATTGATTTTCTTGCAAAGCCTTTGTCTAGAGAGAAGTTTTGCTCTTCAAGGACAATCTTTGATCGTTGAGAATGTCTCTCTCCTTGAGAGGGAGTGTTGATGAGATAGCATCATGGACTGACATTATCCCTATGTCATATACAACCATAATTAGGGAGGATGGTCCAACAAAGGATAGTCATTCTTCCTATGTCAAGTATATTTACTGGAATTAGGAAGAATGGTCCTTGAGGCCCATAATTACTCAAATAGAGTGTGGCTTTTCAGCATCAAGATCATCATTATAGAAAATTTGAGGTAAAAAATGGGCCTCAAAACAAAAATGTACAACAAAAATCAACTTTATAAGAAACAATAGGATTCAATATGATGATGTCAATCATGGGGGATGACTCACCATTTTTGGAGTAAAAAAAAAAAAAAAAAAACTACTTTTCAACTCGTATTTTCAACTTATATCCCTACGATTTTACTCAAATTTCAAGAAAGAGTACTTTTTGGATGTGGAATTAAATTTTTCATCCAAGGAGTACCCATGTTGCATGCTTTTGATGGATCCTACTACAAGAAAAATGTGGAATACATAAAAATGTGATTGTAATCACATTTTTTTTATTATGTATTTCACATTTTTCATGTAGTAGGGTCCATAAAAAGTATGAAACATGTGTATTACTTGGATGAAAAAATAAATTTTGCATCCAATGAGTGCTCCCACTCGAAATTTGAGTAAAATCATAGGGAGATAAGTTGAAAATACAAGTTGAAAAGTAATTTTTCTTTTTTCCCTCTAAAACTTGATGAGGTAATCTAATATTATTTTATTACTTCCACTATTATTTTATAATATTCCTTAGGAGGCCCATTTTAGACCTCAAATTTTCTTTGATGTTAACATCAAGCCCATAATTACTCAAAGAGAGTGTGGTCTTTGGGGATTCACCATGTATCAGGTACCAACCAAAATGATGGTGAACCAAGACTAGTTTGTATACCATGTGTCAGCGAGACCAGAATTATGGTGAGTAGTTGATGCTCATGATGTACCGTGTGTTAGGAGTACCGACTGGAATTATGGTGAGGATACACCATGTGTCTGAGGTATCGACCATAATTATATTGGCATGTTGATGTTGTTGATCTACCATGTGTCAAAGTTATTTGGCCGTAATTATGGTCGCTGGATAATGATAATACTATTGATGATTTTTAATAGTATTTTCTTAGATAAATTTTTCAACATGAATAACGTCTATCTAGTCATTATGAATACCTCCCTAACTAAGAGGGAGTGTTGAATTTTGTAGCTATGGTCGGTCTTCATAATTTATATTTAAGCCCTTGTAATTTATAATGTAATTGTAAGACATTTTCTTCATGTCATTTTGATTAATTAGTCTTTGAAATAATTATTATAAGACATGTTCTTCATGTTACTTTTAAAATCGAAAATTTTGAAATTTCAATTTTCAATTTTTGGCTCCAAACTAGTCAAGTTGGCTCCAATGAAGAGACACACCCATTTGTGAATACATAACACTATATAAAGGCATTTGACCTCCTCCACAAATGCACCATTTGATCACTCACAAGCAACATAGTTTCTAGGTATCCAATCAAACGAGAAGAAGGACAAATGATGGAGATCAAGTGGGTTTCCCCAAGGTAAATATTGTGTTCTCTTTTTTCATTGTGATCTCTACTATCCTTATGATTTATTGGTTGAATTTCTGAAGTCTAATTGCTTAATGATAAACTAGAATTCTTAAAACAAGATCTATGTCATTAGAGTTCATTATTAGTATTATAGAAATTTGTGTGTGTATCTATTTCACTGAAAATCAACATGGTTGCAAAGATTTAGTGAAGGATGGGACATACAGATCACTCGTAGAAAGATTTGGTAAAGGGAATAGCTTTAAATAACACCTTATCTAAGATCTATTTTCTTGTCGATGGCTATGGGTTCCTATATGACGACAGAGAACAAATTGGAATGAGATACAAACTTCAGGGCTTGGAAAAAAAAGACTGGTCTCCTTCTTGCAAAGAATGAACTCTTGGGTATTGTGAAGGGCAAGGTCACTAAACCTGAAAATAAAATAAAATAAAATAATTAAAAATATAATATATATATATATATATATATATATATATATATATATAATTTGAGAAAGATGATATTACAACTAGAATTATCGTTGTAGATTCCATTAGAGATAATTTGATCCCATATGTAGAAAATATTGACTCTTCAAAGAAGATGTATGATTCCCTAATTGGATTATACATTATCAATAATATTGGTCAAGAAATGAGTTTATAGAATGAGCTTTGTGATGTTAGAATGGCAAGGCATGACACTATAGCCTCATATTTCATGAGGATTTTTGAAATGAGAGATCAACTTCAAGCAATTGATGAAGTTATTTCTGAAAAGGAACTAGAAACTACAACATTTATTGTTTTACTTGAATCATGGGACTCATTTTCATCAGGGATATGTGCCAAAAAATATCAAGCATGCAGTGGATGGTAGTATTGAAAAATCCAAGGCTAGATTTGTGGATAGAGGGTTCTCCCAGAAACACAGGGAAGATTATGATGAGACTTTTGCTCTAGTTTCCAGGTACACTACCATTAGATCTATCATTTCTATTTCTTATTCTATGGGTTGGAATTTACATCAGATGGATGTAAAGACTACTTTTCTTAATGATGTAATTGAAGAAGAAGTGGACATTGAACAACCTCAATGCTTTTAGTTTCATGGAAGAGAGTATCTCATTTGTAGATTGAAGAAATCCTTGTGTGGACTTAAGCAAGCACCGAGAGCTTGGTATTCGTGAATTGACAACTACCTAACAAGACTTGATTTCTTGAAAAGTGATGTTGATCCAAACCTGTATTTGAAGGTCTAGAAGAATGAATCTACGATTCTATTATTATATGTTGATGACTTATTTTTTATAGTTTCATAGCATTTAATTATTCTGTGTAAGAGGAAGTTGGCTTCCGAATTTGATATGAAAATTTTTGGGTTAATGCACTACTATTTGGGGCTATAAGTATGGAAGAAGCTCGGTGAAGTCTTTCTTGGTCAAGGAAAATATATTATCAATATCTTGCAGAAGTTTGAAATGATGGACTGTAATTCGATGCCAACTCCCGTGGTTACAAAAACTGAGAAAGTTGAGAGACTATGAATCTAATTTGGTAGATCCATCCATGTGTTGGAAGTTGATTGGATCATTGATGTATTTGGTTAATACCATGATACACGTTTTCTTTGCAGTAAACACTCTGAGCTAGTTCCAGGAAGAATCGAGACATGATCACTGGATTGTAGCAAAGCATGTATTGAGATATATGTGTTGTACAATTGATTATGGTTTGAGATATGTCTCAATTGGTGATATACAACTATAGGGATATAAAAATGCATATTGTGAAAGGAGTGTTGAAGGTAGAAAGAGAACCTATGAAGGTTGCTTTAGTTTAAGCCATGCTATGATTTTTTGGATGATTAGGAAGCAAAGATTTGTTACACTCAATACTATTGAGGAAGAATATATTGCAGATAGCTTAGCGAGTTCTGAAGCAGTGCGGCTTCAAAAGCTACTTGTGTGATTGTTTAATCATGTGATATAGCCGACCGTGATATATTGTGATAATCAATGTTGTGTGAAGCTGACATAGAATCCAATTTTCTAGGAAAGGTGAAAGAACATTGAGATCAAGTACCACTTCATTCGTGACATGGTGTAGAAGGTAACAATGAAGCTCCATTATGTCTCTACTGATGAACAGATTGTTGATATTCTTACAAATCCTCTGTCTAGAGTGAAGTTTGTATACTTCAGGGACGCACTTGGACTTGTTGAGAAACCCTCTCTCATTGGGAGGGAGTGTTGATGAGATAACATGTGGACTAACATTCTCCCTGTGTCATATATGACCAAAATTAGGGAGAATGGTCTAGCAGAGGACAAGCATTCTTCCAGTGTCAAGTATATTGACTAGAATTGGAAAGAATGGTCCTTGAGGCCTAGAATTACTTAGATAGAATGTATCATTTCAACATCAAAATAATTTATCATTAGGCGCATATTTACTCAGATAGAGTGCGGCCTTTGGGGATTCACCATGCGTTAGGTACCAAACAAAATTATGGTGAAACAAGACTAGTTTGTATACCATGTGTCTGCTAGACCAGAATTATGGTGACTAGTTGATGTTAATGATGTACCATGTGTCAGGAGTACCGATCAGAATTATGGTGAGGATACACCATGTGTTAGGGGTGCCGACCAAAATTATGGTTGATCTAACATGTGTCATGAATACTGACAAAAATTATGGTGAGAATAAACCATGTGTCAGAGGTATCGACCAGAATTATGGTAGCCTGTTGATGTTGTTGATATACGATGTGTCAAAGTTATTTGGCCATAATTATGGTAGTTGAATGATGTTGATACTATTGATGATTTTTCATAACCTTTTCTTAGATAAATTTGTCAACATGAAGAATATATGTCTAGTCATTATGAATACCTCCCTAGCTAATAGGGAGTGTTTAATTTTGTAGTTATGGTCGGTCTTCATATTTTATATTTTATCCCTTGTAATGTATAATGTAATTGTAAGACATGTTCTTCATGTCATTTTGCTTAATTAATCCTTGAAATAATGATTATAAGACATGTTTTTCATGTTATATTTAAACGAGAAAAAATTGAAATTTTCATTTTCATTTTTTGGCTCCAAATTATTCAAGTTGAATCGAGTGAAGAGGCAAACCCATTTGCGAAGACATAAAATTATATAAAGGCATTCGACTTCCTTGTTAAAGGCACATTCGATCACTCACAAGCAAGACATTTTATGGGCAACTAAGTGAAGGAGAAGAAGGTCGAAGGAGGACAAGAAGTACAAATTCATCTTTAGCATCTATCTCTCTCTCTCTTGAAATCACACATGTGAAATTTAGGCAGTTTTTTGGCAAGCCAAATTTCTAGGTAGGTCAAGTTTCTGGGAATATTCTAGAGGTCGAAATTCAGCCTAAGGTGGATCAAAGAGGGTCCAAGTTTGAAGGGCAGAAGTTTGACTTGAATTGACTTGGCTATAGGGTTGCTTGACTAGGTTTGACCATATATTGTTTATTAGCTTGATGTCATATTTGACTAGTAGCATTAGATGTATCTATTGTTGAATTGAAGAATTTATCTAAGGAAAAGGTTGTTGGGTTTTTCCCCCAAGTGGTATTTCCCAATTTAAATCGTGTGTTCTCTTTATGCATTGTAATATCTATTGTCCTTATTGTTTTATGGTTGAATTTCTGAAGTATAATTGCTTAATGATAAATTGGAATTGTTAAAATAAAATCTATATAATTAGAAGTAATTATTAGTATTTTAGAATTTTTTCTTGTATCTATTGCACTTGAAAAATCGACACCTTCAAGCTCCTCTATGGATCGCATGTTTCACAATATATCATAGTACGATCCATTATCTCTACATACAAAACACTATGGGTCTCATTGCATCCATTTTCATATTGGACTCATGTAAATGTTATGCTCATAACAATACATAAATCTCTCTTCGATACAAATATGCCACACACATAGTCTGACACAATACTCAACAATCACTAATAAAATATTATGCCCTCACTCATACATCATTCCATAAACACTGGCAACATACACACTTTGACACAATACTCAACAATCACTGATACAATATTATGCCCTCACTCATACATCAGTACATAAACACTAGTAGCATACACACTTTCAACATAGACCTCTCTCTGGCATATACATTAGGATACTAGTTCCATCAGCTAACACATTACAACTTTGATCAACATATAATAATAATATACAAATTACAACAACAAACACCGACTCAATACATTACTCAAACCTCTACAATAATAACACGCCAACCCACAAATACTTTGTCAACCATCGATCTCTATAAGGAAACTTCGATCTCGGAAATTCAAACTTTATCTCTACATTATATTGTGTGCACCAACTCTACTTCTATGTCACTCAACCCATACTCTTTCTATGCACTTATCGCACCATACTTATCATTTCAATTGACTCTAAAGGTAAAACATCAATTTGAATGTGCACTCGTCAACGCCAATTACACACTTTTCTAATCTATGATCAAGAAAACAAATTGATCTACTACAGGATGAAGTGATCATCTTTGTTCATGTGTGCACTAGATCTTGCACTTCAAGATGCATTCTAAAAGATTTACAATCTCTACTATAGGTGTGAATTTTGAGTCACTTCTTTGTCACAAAATTTGCACACTCATATTTGAAGCTCCTTTGTCTCTTCAAGTGCATATGCATTCAATCAAACAATGTCGCCCCCTTATTTCAACACATCCACACCTATTTACTCACATGACATGTGAATTGTATATTCAAATATCTCATGAGCACCAGCCCTAATCTATCATGCACAATCTCTCACACAATAAAGAAAATGTGCACTCTCTCTTTAAACATGTCTCTGGATCATTCGATCTATGCACATACTAACTCCAAAAATGTCACCTACACTCTTCAATTAACACACAGTTCACACTCATTGTTTGCATAGGCCATATGCATTTTTTCCAACCATACGAGAGTCTACGCCATAACCATTTAACAATAGTGCCCATCACACTCTAAATTGACCATATCCAAGACCAATAACTCGATCCATTACAACCAGGTGACAGATCAACATTCCACTACTTGGAATACCATAACAATGATTGCTTTGACTATGAATGTGTTCACACGTCTAATTGGATGCATCGAACCAAATCTATTGTTTGACTAGATCCACTATTAAGTAAATCCACTACATCTTGATAAGATCCATACTCACTATCATTATCGATTCTTCCTATGTGCACTACTTAAAAATGATTACGCTAACGCTCCTTCTCAATGCACTTGACCATATCTATGCCATTAGATAAGCAATTATTTTGATCCTTTTCCCTTCAACTAAATCAAAGTATTACAATATTTTCTCGGCGTTGACACTAACGACCAGATCTTAGGACACTAACTCAATAACCAATAGTTAATTGTTTGTACACCAATTAGCGGGCCAAATCGATTTCATTAACTCCATAATTGATTTATCAGTGTGTTCCACAACCCTTCAAAGACCAGTTCAATCATATCCATTGCAAACTAAGTCAATCGATCCTTATTTGGTAAATCCATAGGAAATTACTTTGGTGTCTGCTTTGCTCTGGCACCTACATCAAACTGTGTAGGCACTAAATGAGGAGCCTAGCACTAAACCACATAGGAATACAATGGGTGTGGTTTGAAAATTTAGAGTGCAAAATTACGCCAGTACTACTCTGTAAGAATTATGAGACTACGATATTGCCTGTAACTAGATAGCTTTTAACTTTCTTTGCCCAGAAATTGCTTCCACTTATTCCACAACTTTCTATCCACCTCTAGGACCTATATACACGTCTACAACACTTCATCAAAACTCTATAGTCAACGGGTCATTATGCAAGTTCCAGAAGCCCATTGACATCAATGCCAACCTCAAGTAGCTGATTGTCCCCCAGGGTTGACATTAATGCCAACACCATGCTATCAACAATTAGAAGAGGAAGACGACATGTCATGTTTTCTTTGTGCCAGTGCAATTGGAATTTTGATGTATTCAATGGTCTATACTATATCAGAAATTGCACATGCAGTCAGAGTGTTGATAAAGTATATGTAAAAACTAGGAAAGGAGCATTCAACAACAATAAATATGATTTTCATGTATTTGTGTGGCACAACTAGTCATGGATTGTGCTACCAAGGAAGACCAATATTGGAAAAAATATTAGACATACATGGCTTTGTTGATGCATACTAGGTTGGAGATCTAGATCATAGAATATCTACCAATGGGTATGTGTTTAACCTATTTGGAGGAGCAATAAGTTGGATGAGAAAGATACAGTCTATAGTGGCACTCTCAACTACAGAAGTTGAACACATGGCATCCACCCATGCAATAAAGGAAGCAATATGGTTACAGAGATTGTGTCCAGGTATTTGTTGGGACAGGGTCCCCTAGGGTCATTTTTGGGGTTAAAAGCCCAAGTTTTGGGGCAGAAAGCCAAGTTTTTGTATAAAAAGTGTAAAGTCTCTGTATTTTGTGGTTGTGGAGCGTGAATATGTAAAGTGTCATAAATGGTTTCTGCCCTTTGTTTATGTAAGTCATGTCGGCTTTAGGAGATCTACCCATGGTCTGCGGACCATGGGATTGTATAAAAAGGAAAGTCTTAGAAGAGTCTAAGATAAGATAAGATCTGGTAATGGACGTTGATGTAATGGGTTAGTAAGAGCTAAGAGCAAAGAGTCTTAGTGTAGGAAAGAGGCTCTGAAGCTGTGTGTGCAGAGGCCTAGGGTAGAAGTCCGCAGTTGAGTGCATAGACTCCTGCAGCTGTGTGCACAGGATAGTTAGAGTCTATAAAGAAGATCTGAACCATTAATAAAGAGGATTATTCTAGAATTACAGGTGTTGATCTATTTACTTCTGTTATGAATGCATGCAATTATGTTATGAAGAATATTGGGTTTATGATTTAATGCTATATTGATGTGTGAATCTATATGTTTTGCTTTGTTATATGAACGCAAGTAATAATATCCGTTTATGCAAAGAATATCTTAGTGCATGTTGAAGTTATCAGATACTTAAGCCGATTGGGGTAAATATAGAGGTAAGAACATTTACAGAAGTGCAAAAGTAGATAAATAACCTATTTAGGGTCTGCGAAAGACGATCACAGACCTTTGCGAAGGTATAGAAGCCAGAGAAGAGAAGTATATCAATAAGCCCTGAAAGGCTTATCGATCTGCGCGAAGGAAGGTTTAGGGTATAAAATGACATCACTACCATCTATGGGTGCGGAAACTTGGTTCCTGCATCCCCCCCTACTGCTTCAGGTGAGACTTTAGTCTGCGCTCTGCAGATTGATGCCAAAAGGGCTAGTAGTGTAGGGATTTGCTTGGCTAATTAACGCTAAACCTCAGTCAGGGCCCACTAAGCCAACAAATGGTTCTGTTGTCGGGACCGAGATTTGCATAAAGAGATGTGTGATGCCGCATCGCTGGAATCCAACTAAGAAGGAAATTGAAGACTGGTTGGATAGAAAATCCACAAAATCTGGTGCAAGAGAATAGGAACCTATGATTGATGAAAGAATAGTGGTTGGACAGATATATGTACAAAGAGATACATGAAATATTCTTCTGTTCCTTCCCGGTTGAATTATACGAGTGGATCGCTAAATTGGCTGACGACCAAGGAATGTGGAGGCCTGACGGTCCGATAGTGTTGACCCAGAGTTAGTGTGGAGATTGGAAGCCTTGGAAGATAAGATCGCACGCGCTGTCAATCACTGGCTCGATCGTATCATAGGAGGATTTGTGACAGAGTTTGCAGTCGATACTTTGGTCAGTTACAGTGAAGCAGAGCGCCGCTTCTTCAAGGGACTGCGAGGTAAGTATTTAAGGTCTTTAAATACTTGGATTAAGATGCTCTTGTGTGAAAAGTGGGTTATGCAGCTACCTTGATGTTTGGAGCTACGCGAAGTGGAAATATCTTCAAGGATAGAGGGAAAACAGGCCCTGAATATAGCCTGCTAATTGGACCTCCTCTGAGTGATGATGAGGAAGCAACACAAGCATCTACATAGAGCGTTGTTCAATTGATAAGACAAGGGTTCCCGCGAATACCCCATCCACCCACATCACCTCCACCTTCACCTCCGCCACATACACCTTCACCCACACCGCCACCACCTTTGCCACCATTCAATATGGCGAATGTGGTAAAGTTTCCTATTTTCAAGGGTTTGGGAACAGAGGACTCGGACCAATTTTGGTTCGTCGCGAAGGCCGTATGGGAGGCTCAAGGTATAACGGATAATCAGATAAAGAAAGCAACATTGGTCACTGCTTTATAGGAATCTGTGCCACCATGGTACATTAAGTATTGCACTGATAACCCAATGGATACATTAGCAGATATTCAAACCACACTGAATAAGGATTTCAGTAGGCCTAAGCGTGAAGCTCAATCAATTGTGGGATTCAAGGAGATCATGATGAAGCCTAGCGAGACACCCTAGGATTTGGATTAGAGATTGAAGTGCACGATCTGCGAAGCCAACATGAATCTTACGAATGGGAAACAACGCGAATGGTTTGTGGCTTCACTCCTGCCTCATCTAAGGGTTGCTTTATCGCAACAAAAGATTGGGACCCAGGCGGAAGCCCTAGAGATTGTAATGAGATTGCATGAGACACCGATGTAGGATGCTAATTTGGGAGTTCAGCAGATTCACGCGTAGTTGCAAAACCTTTGCCTAGAATTCCAAAGTCTGAAGAAGGATAGAGAAATTCAGCTAGAGGTGCGCGAAGAAGTTTGGTGCCTGAAATGCAAAAGCTAGGGGCATGACAAATATCATTGCCCAGTCTTCACAAATTATGTTGCAGCAGGAGGGTTGATGCCTCTGAGGCCGGAAGCTCAAGCAGGGCCAAGTACAGGGCCCGCGCTATGGTGTGCTATCTGTTAGGTGACTGGAAAACATGTGACTAACAATTATCACCTGCTGCAGAAATTTGTACAGACACCGAAACAACTCTTCTGCAACTTCTGTCAATTGGTGGGTCATGACAAGCGTAATTGTCATAGCTATGAGCTAATGATGGATAGAACACCTACATATAGAGTGCAGGAAGACACTCAACCTCCAAATCAAGGTGTTACGGGAGCACGAGGAGGACTTCAGAGGCGTGGGTGAGGCCAAGGTGGAGGAGGACCTGGTAGAGGTCGAGGATAGGTGATTTGCTACAACTGTTGGGGACCAAGACACTCCGCGCAAGAATGCATGAACCCGACGTGTCTGTCATGTAAATATTGCACTCAGTTTAACCACGTGACAGAAGACTTCCCTGTATTATTAGCTAAGATACATGAAAAACGGGCATAGCCTCAGCAGCGTACATAGAATCTAAAGATGATGAGGGCTGAGCCCCGCGAAGAGGATCCCAATGTGAACATAGTGCTACAAAGTGGAATGATGACTGGTGAAGACAAGGGAAAGAAGCATGAAGAAGGTGAATGGGTCCGCAGAGCTCCAGAAAAGGATGTTTCCTTTGATTTGGAGCGCGTGAAGGAAACCTTCATGGAAGTAAAGAAAAGCTTCGCTGAGGCTTCTACCTCAGGAAGTCAAGATAAGCAGTCTGAAGAAATGGACCCTTCCATGCTTACTACATTTTTGGAGACTTGTATGAAGCTGCTTCGAGATAGCAAGTCCATAAAGGAATTATGGGAGTTGATGAATAAATGTGTGGGTAATACTCCCGATGGCTCACGCGTGGTCAGGAAGATTGGTAAGCATAAGGAAAGAATAGGGAAGGAGATGAGACTCACCGTGCAGATAGGAGAATATGAAATGGACCAAGTTATTCTGGATCTAGGGTCCGACATAGATGTTTTGCCTAAACAAACATGGGAGAGAATGGGGAGACCAACACTGCAGTGGTCTCCTATTCAGTTGAGGATGGAAAACCAGCAAAATATTATCCCCATCGGAAGACAATAGGGAGTGACAGTCGATATCGAAGGTGCGAGTGCGTTGGGCGATTTTGAATGGTAGAGATTGTGGATGACAGTAATCCCTACCCTACTCTCCTTAGGATCGACTAGGCTATTGACATGAACTGGGTGATTAATTTGAAGAAGCAGACGATGTCATTTGAAAGAAAATCACTCTGCGTAGTAGTACCATTGGACCTTACAGAAGGACCGCGCTACACTGAACTGGTCCGCGATTACGAAAGTGATGATGATTTGGACCAAATTTATAAGATAACGGTGCGATATCAATATTGGGTGAATCTGATAGTCGATGGACATCTTTCATGGGACCACGAAAGCTCCTGCACATCAGACTCAGATGAGGAATTGAAACACTGGCAGAATAGATTGCACGAAGTATCTACGCTATGATGTAACATGATGACCAAATTGCTGCGTTGTGTATCATCGGAGGTAATAAGTCTGCCTTACTATGATGGTTTAATTGACGTTGATAAATTTATGGATGCATTTGAAAGGGAAGTGACAGAGAAGCATCACTTCCAAGCCTTGGACTTGGCGCTACGCGTTACACCTGAAATATGGTGGGGTACGCATAAAGACAAATTCGATGGATGGAGTGAATATAGAAGAATGATGAGGATGTGGTTTGGTCGCCCAAAGGTACAATTGACAGAGTAATATGATGGAAGGAGTGATCTGTGTGATCACTTAGCCAAATGGACCAATGCTTATGGAGCAGAACTGAAATCGGAGTGGGTACATCTGTTTTATCACACCTTGGATGTGATACCTATGAATTGGTACTTGGAGACAAATCTTTTCCATGGCACGGACGAATGGGATATTTTGAGACAGGAATTCTTGATGACATTCAACTTTGAATATGGATTTGAGTGCATTGATGAAGCATTGTAGGAGGTCAAAGAAGCGATCTTCAGAATGCCACATGATCCCTTGGATTTGATTCAGTTGGATTGGACCACCCAGCTATGACACGCGCTGGAGTGCTACAATGTGACTACTGAAGAAGAAGATGAGGATTTGAGGAACATTAATATCCCGAAAACGGAAGGACACCGTGAAGTTGAGGGGCCGTAGATAGAAAACCTAGATATCACTGCGTTGTTGAAAACAAGACAAGTGAACATTGGGACAGAGGCAGAGCCGAAGTTTGCAAAGATAGGGGACTACTAGGATGATGCTACGGTGGACAAGGTCATTGAGTTGCTCCGCATATACTAGGACTTGTTCCCTAAAAAGTTCTCAGAGTTAAAGGGGATAATAGGGGACCTGGGAGTTATGAAAATTATGTTGAAACTGGATGCAAAGCCGATCAAGCAAAGTCCTTTCCACCTCAATCCGAAGTATAAAGAAAAGTTCTATTTAGAGTTGGATAAAATGCTTGCGACATGTATTATTGAGCCAGTGTAAGAATCTGATTGGGTGAGCCCAATAGTAGTTCAGGAAAAGAAGTAGACAGATGAAATAAGAATATGTGTAGATCTCAAGAAGCTGAATGACGCTTGCGTGCATGATCCCTTTCCAACTCCATTCACAGACGAAGTGCTGGATAATGTAGGAGGACATGAAGCATATTCGTTCACTAATGGGTTCTCGGGGTACCATCAGATCAATATTGAGCCGAAAGATAGAAGTAAGACAACCTTCGCAACTGAGTGGGGATGCTTTCAGTATACTGTAATTCCTTTTGGACTGAAGAACGCGTCAGTTGTCTTTTCGCGCATAGTCATCACGGTGTTTAAGGACTTCATTCACAAGTTTCTGGAAGTATACTTCGACGACTGGATGGTGTTTGGACTGGTGAAATTCTATGTAGCCAGCCTACGCTTGATGTTGGATACATGCCGAAGGCACCAGATCGCGCTCAATCTGAAGAAATGTTTGTTCTGTGTTCCTTTCGGAATCTTGTTGGGCCATGTGGTGTGCAGACAAGGATTAATGGTGGAACCAACTAAGATAGTAGTTATAATTAATTTGGAGGCTCCAAGAAGTGTGAAACAGTTGCGTGCAACGTTGGGGCATACAAGATACTATAGAAAGTTAATCAAGAGTTATGCCCAAATTATCGCACCAATGGAGAAGCTGTTAAAGAAGGATGCTACATTATGTTGGAATGAAGAATGTCAGCGAAGCTTAGATGTGTTAAAGGAAAATATGGTCACTGCGCCGATCCTAGTCTTCCTGGATTGGAAGAAGGAATTTCATGTGCATGTGGACATGTCATGTAGTGTGCTCGGAGCAGTACTGACACAGGTCGGTGAGGGAGAGTTAGATCATCCTATAGCATTTGCAAGTAGGAAGTTGTCTAAAGCTGAGAAGAACTATTCAATGACATAGCACAAAGGTTTGGCTATGGTGTACGTGCTCCAAAAGTTCAGACACTACTTGCTAGTCGAACACTTTATGATGTATACAGAGCATTTTGCATTGAAGTACTTGGTTAACAAGCCTGTGTTAGGGGGGAAATATGCAGATGGCTTCTATTGTTTCAAGAATATGATTTCGATGTCATTGTGAAGCCAGGATGATTGAATGCAGGGCCAGATCATCTGTCGTGCATTGAAATAGGAGAGGAGCCTACTAATTTGGAGGAAGAACTCCCTGTCGTGCAGCTCTTTACAGTACGTGTCGCGGACAATCACTTTGCAGATATCATACACTTCCTCACAACGAGAATGGCTCCAAAGGGGTATACTAGTCAACAAAATAAGGAGTTGATGGTGCGCGCAACAGACTTTTCTTTCATTGTAGGACTTTTATATAAAATGGGCTCAAATGAAATGAGACATTATGTACCTGAGTTCAAACAGAACAACATCCTCGTTGAAGCTTATGGAGGAGCTGCGGGAGGACATTGTGCATGAAAAGCAATAATGCAGAAGATTTTATGCACTAGGTTGTGGTGGGAAACACTGCATAAGGATTCCAAGGCTTACTGTAAGGCATGTGATGCATGTCAGAGGACGGGTAGGCCATCACGGAGGGATGAGCTGCCTCTAAATCCGCAAGTGTCATTACAGCCATTCGAGAAATGGGCGATTGATTTTGTAGGCCCGATTTAGCCTCTAGGAAAGAAGACTGGTGCATGGTGTATCATCACCATGACGAAGTATTTGACCAGATGGGCGGAGGTGCAGCCTGTGAAGGACTGTACAGGGGCAACAACAGTGAAGTTCCTCTTTGAATATGTGTTGACTAGGTTTGGTTGCCTGAAGATTTTGATGAGTGATTGTGGTACACATTTCCTTAATGAAATGATCAGTGCGCTAACGGATGAATTCCAAGTTTATCATCAAAAGAGCACACCATATCACCCATAGGCTAATGGGACGTCGAAGCATTTAATAAGATATTGGAGAACGTGCTGACGAAGGTTTGCAATGCACAAAGGAATGATTGGGATGTGCACATTCCCGCGGTGCTATGGGCTTACAGAACTACTTGTAAGAAATTAACTGGATAGACACCCTTCAGGCTGTTTTATGGCATAGAAGTTGTTATCCCAATGGAGTATATTGTACCTAGTCTACGCATAGTAGCGTTCATAGGAATGGCGGATCGCAGAGCCCTAGAAGAAAGGCTTGTGCATCTAACAGAGCTTGAAGAAGATAGGTTTTTGGCTGGATTCCTTTAGCAAGTTTAGAAGGAGAGCAAAAAGGCATGGCACGATTGGCACATCAAACTGTGCACCTTCAAGGTAAATGATTTGGTTTTATTATATGACAACAAGTTTGAAAAATTTCCAGGAAAATTTCAGATGCATTGGCTAGGGCCATATGTAATCAAAGAGATTATCGATGATGGAGCAGTTCGGCTGGTGAAATTGAATGGAGATCCATTTCCAGGAAGGTAAATGGCAGCCGAATGAAGCCATACACTGAGGATCCGGACAGATGACTATATGATGGAAGCATAGTCTTAGCACTCCAGGCAGCTGAAAGGAGGCGCGGGACTATAAACTACATTACCTGGGTTGTAGGGCTGCATGACTGGGGGACTGCGCAGGATGGAAGAATGTCACAGTATCAGCAGAAGCGCAAAGGGAGCTGTAGTATAGGAGGAGAGACCATGCAGAGCAGTGAAAAAGTGGCCATTATAGTCACTGTTCATGATTTGACAGTGAGAAAATAGCTAAGGGGAGCCCCGGGGGGGGGGGGGGGTGTCGACATTTAAGAAGAAATTTAAATGTGATATCTTTGAAAATATACCACCAATATAGCATTTATGAACAGATTTTGGGGGAAACAGTCGATTTGAATTCAAATTTTCCTATAAATTACAGATGGCCACCCTACGAAAAACACTTTGCATTCTACGAGTTGAGGTGTCGAGCTATCAGTTGCACATGAACCTTGATAGTTTTAAGGCTTTGGTGGATAGTTCAGTGTTTGACAGGTTGCCTAAGGAAACCTAGGAGCTCCTTAATAGTCTGATGTCGGTGCCCGTGGAAACTGCAAGTGTTGGAGGATCGATGGCCTCTGAGGGAGCTGCCCCTGAGGTCGTAAGTGTGGAGGTTCCCATAGACATGCCAAAGTCACCGAGGTCACCCAAGCTGAGGCCTATGCCGACAAGAGAGGGGCCTAAGATGAAGAAAGACAAATAGAAAGTGACACAGCCGATGCGCGAGTCGCCAAGGAAGCACCAGAAGAAAGAGAAACCCACTGCGTAGGAGAAAGGCAAGGTGGTAAACCTAGAATCTGATGAGGGTGTAGATGAAGGCGCAATGGATATTGATATTGAAGGAGTAAACCCTTTCTCAAAGCTACCTTAATACATCCCTCTGCGTCGGGGTAAGGTGAAAGTCCTAAGGACCTAGATGAGGGAAAATTTCTGCTTAATACACCTCTACTACCCGATCAGATCACATTTGAAGGTCCGCGCTTGGTGCGTGTCCCACATTTTAAGTTAGAGGATTGGGACTTGGTGGATAATAAGCGATTCCCCCACCTGGTGACTGATACATTTATGACACGCGTATTCTATAAAGATTCTAGTGTCACCGCGTTGGAGCAGGCAGGATTGTTGAATCTGCTCTGGGTACCACATTAAAACTGCGCTCCCATAAATTTGATCGTGATCAACCAATTGTTGTGTCTGGTGCACGACGAGTGCCTGTACTTGATAGAGCCGATACCAATCACAGATATGCTGATCCATAGGATCACATTGCTACCACATTCAGGGTTGAATTTGACCAAGGCATTTGGCGGAAAGGTGGGCGAGTGCGACCTCGCCGAGCGAATGAAGGACAAGTTTAAGCTTGTCAAGAATCTGCGTGGATACTCAATTTCAAGCATAACCACCCCACGGTCAAGGTATCCATCCACATCTTGGCTGGGAAGATCATGCAGAAGTGTCACGCAGATGAGGTGCCAGCACCAGTTGTGTCATTAGCGGCCCAGTGCGCGGAGGACGTACAATTCAATTGGGCATGCTACTTGTGCAACGAGTTCCTTGCGAACTACACGGAGGCACAGGACCAAAGAAAAACATTTCATTATGCATGGTTGTTGTTGTCGATTGTGTTAGTCGCATGGGAATTACCGGAGGATAGCCAGTTTCCTCCAATCGCGTCAGATTTACCAGAAGCAGCAAATTTTGCTTCGCTATGGGCCACAAAGGATGATGAGCGGGTCAAGGAGAGTAAAATATTTGGGTACTCATGGAGGCAAGCAGCTGCGTGGCCATCAACTACAAGCCAAGACTGTCACCGACTGTTTATGAGTAGTTGTCGGGATACACAAAGTTCAAGGCGAACTTCCATTGTATCTCCATCCGGGTGTGGAATGACCCAGAACAAAAATGGTATGATCTCCCATACCTTGTGATGGATGATGCGATAGTAGCGGTCCTTGATTGTTGGCCAGCAGAATGGCGCATGACCTCAGATTTGTCCACAGGATCCAGTAAGTCTCTGGGAAAACAGAAGAAGGAAGAGGCCCAATTAAAAATGCAGCAGATGGATAAAAGATAGAAAAAGCCAGAGCTGAAGCAGAGTGCACCGCTAAGGAGCATGCAGAAGAGAAGGAAGAGGAGGAAGAGCATGACTCTGACAAAAGTCAGAAGTCTCCCTCTTCATAGATGGAGGATGAGTAACAATATGAATAGGGTGGTGGAGACTAGGAAAGCAACCCTTTCCAGATAAAATGGAATCAGGAGTAGGAGAAAGAAGGGTCGCGGAAGAAGTCCAAGGCCTCTAAGTCATCGCTTGACCTGATAACCTTGATAGAAGGTGACTTAGAGGACATTGGGGATAAGTTCAGGGACGCGACCGTGGGACTACTGCAGGAGTTCAAGTAGTAGCAGAAAAAAACCTTGGTGGCCATTCAGACGGGTCTACACGAGCTACAGATCCAAGCTACTCAACTGCAGATCGGTGTAGCAAAAAGTAGTGTGACGTCGACTAGTTTGGTGCTAGGAACTACTAAAGAAGCGGAGATGGTTCGCTCGTTGGATCCTCGGGTCGTCGTGCTACCAGATGGCACTCTAACCGCTAAGGCAGAAGCTGACAAGGCTACTGTCAGCACTCTAAGAAACATTGGTTTGAACTTGGCTGCACTCCCAAGTGAAGCCCTTCACACGCTGCAAGTAGGTGTGATTGTGAAACTTAGGGCCCGATAGTAGCGTGTGCTGAGTGTGATCAGCCAACAGAAGGTTAATAATGCCCAGATGTTCATAGAGAAGACTTCAGAAATCGACACCTGGAAAAAGATTTAGGAGAAGAATGAGCATACTGTAGCAGTGGTCACTGAAGCATGTAAAACCATTCTGGAGCTGCATATCCCAGAAGAAGCGCTGGTGGAAGCCAAGATTCAAAAGTTGGTTGCAGATGTGCACAATGCCAAGACCGAGCTAGCGAAGGTTTAGTTTGAGCTAAACCTGCCAAGAACGAGCTAGCAAAGGTTTAGTTTGAGCTAAACCTTAAGATTACAAATCTTGAGTTGAAGTCCCAGCCTTCGACTCCACCAGAGGTCAAAGAACAGTGCAAGGCAACTGTCAAGGATGCAGTTGCTACAGTAGATAATGCGGTGACGGATTGCACTGTGCTCTTTGAGCAGTCGCTGGAGGTACTTACCAATCTATAGGAAGATCCTAACCTACAGAGGTTAAATACCAAGGTGAGGGAATTATAGCAGTGGTACGATGAAGCAAGAGCGACGATGTGCACCCTCGTCATCACATAGAGGTTGGAAAAACTTCAGGAAGCAAAGGAATTGAAGGAACAAGTGGAAGAAACGCGGTGAAAAGAGGAAGTACTCAAGGCCAGATTAGGGCCTTGGATGGATGAGGCCTATGCACTCACCACCACCATTGAAGGAAAGTTGGCTAGCATGCAGATAATACAACAGAAGATCTAGGAAGAGAGCACAAGACCAGCGACAGAGCAGTTGGTAGAACAGGTCAAGCAGGCGGCGACGCAGCGTACTGCTGAAGTTGTAGTGGTGCAAGTGGATCTGGGAGGACTTCACAGCAAGATATTCATGCCAGCAGAGTGACTTGACGGTGAGTCACCATATTTGTGTTGGGGGCCTGTTGGGACAGGATCCCCTAGGGTCATTTTTGGGGTTAAAAGCCCAAGTTTTGGGGCAGAAAGCCCAAGTTTTTGTATAAAAAGCATAAAGTCTTTACATTTTGTGGTCACAGAGCACGAAGATGTAAAGTTTCATAAAGGGTTTCCACCCTTCGTTTATGTAAGTCATGTTGGCTTTAGGAGATCTAACCATGGTCCACAGATCATGGGATTGTATAAAAAGGGAAGTCTTAGAAGAGTCTAAGAAAAGATAAGATTTGGTAATGGATGTTGATGTAATGGGTCAGTAAGAGCTAAGAGTGAAGAGTCTTAGTGTAGGAAAGAGGCTCTGCAGCTTTATGCACAGAGGCCTAGGGTAGAAGTCCGCAGCTGAGTGCACAGACTCCTGCAACTGTGTACACAGGATAGTTAGAATTTGTAAAGAAGATCTGAAGCATTAATAAAGAGGATTATTCTGGAATTACATGTGTTGATCTATTTACTTTTGTTATGAATGCATGCAATTATGTTATGAAGAATATTGGGTTTATGATTTAATGTTAAATTGATGCGCGAACCTATATGTTTTACTTTGTTATATGAACGTAAGTAATAATATATGTTTACGCGAAGAATATCTTAATGCATGTTGAATTTATCATATACTTAAGCCAATCAGGGTAAATACAGAGGTAAGAACATTTATAGAAGCACGTAAGTAGATAAATCACCTGTTTAGGGTCCACGAAGGACGATCGTAGACCTTCGCGAAGGTCTAGAAGCCGGATAAGAGAAGTATATCGATAAGCCCTAAAAGGCTTATTGATCTACGTGAAGGCAGGTTTAGGGTATAAAATGACATCACTACCATCTCTGGATGGTAAACTTGGTTCCTACATCCCCCCATACTGCTTCGAGTGAGACTTCAGTCCGTGCTCCACGGATTGATGCCGAAAGGGCCAGTAGTGTAGGGATTTGCTTGGCTAATTAACGATGAACCTAGGTTAGGGCCCACTAAGCCAACAGTATTGGGTTGGTATAATAAGCTATAAGGATAAATTGTGA
The DNA here is from genome assembly GCA_031772625.1 of Pinus tabuliformis. Taxonomy (NCBI): domain Eukaryota; kingdom Viridiplantae; phylum Streptophyta; class Pinopsida; order Pinales; family Pinaceae; genus Pinus; species Pinus tabuliformis. Next base: position 24,654,905 of record CM062809.1, read on the forward strand.
TAGTCATAGTACAATTTTCCTTGCGAAGAACCCAACATATCATTCTAAGAGAAAGCATATTGATGTTCAATATCAATTTTTGAGAGATATGATTGAAGAAAAGGAATTGTTAGTGAAGGTGGACACATTGAATAATGTTGTAGATTCATTAACAAAATATATAAGAATAAATTATTTCTAATGGTGTAGAGAAATAATGGACATTATTGCCTTGGATTGTTGATCATGTACTCTGGTGACCCCCTGTGTGCCATGTAAAGAACAAGTGGGAGAATGTTGGGTATATGTTATATTATTTGCATGAATACACCCATGGGTTGTACGTTGCACCAGGTATAGTGGAGGGGTTGCAAGAGGGGTGAATCCCCCCCACTTGGGGGTTTCACATGGGGGTGCAAGTGCCCCTATGAACGGCTTGAGGGTCAATTCCCCCTAATAGAAAAAATTGGGTGGTTTTTTGAATCTATTTTTAATGGTTTTCAACACATAATTTTTTACTTTATTAATTTTTTGGCACATGGTGGTTTTTCCCATGCTTTTGTAGCTTCGATTGTGGAACTACGGTTGTATTCTAAAAACATCGTAGATGTATTAGAGGTTTATATATGACATGGGATATATATTCATTACAATATTTTACATAAATATATATTAAAAAATATTTCTAGTTTTCCTAGTTTTTAGGTTTCCAAGGTAAAATATTTGTGTTAATGTGTGTGTTTGCCAATGCATCTCTTCTATTTTATTTAGAATTTGTTTGCAATAATTAATTATACTAATTTAAAACCTACACTTCATTGTAAAATGAAATATCTCTTCTTCCATGAAAAACATTTGTACCAAAGTAGGATGTTCTTTTACTGGCTTCTATTTTGTTCTCATAAACTACTCTTAAACCCACAAATACATTTGATATTTCTCTATTTCAAAAATTAAATATTAGCTTCCAATGTAATTTTGACCTAGCAATATAAAACTCTCATTATTGGGGCATCAAAACTTACAATGCAATCAAATTTTAAGAATTCTAAGTTATGGTCTAGCCTTCTCTCCACAATCAATATTTAGGATTATTCTCGTGTCTTTGCAAGCATTTGAGCAAGATCGTATGAAATTTAGCCTAGAATATTTGATATATATCACTAAATAGATTTTGATCCTTATATCATCATGATATCCATCAAGTGAATGTGGAATTTTTCTAGCAAAAGGTCCTTATGTTCCTCAAACTAGTCATGAAGATAAAATTTTCTAGGGTTTTCCATCATTTTATCTTAATCTCCCAATTTTCATTGTTGGGTCATGACAACAAAACCTTTTTTTGTTTAAAAATAATAGAGTAAGGTCCATGGGGTTGTGAGACTAAGGGGTTTTTCCCTAGTACTAACATATCAATCCATGAGGAGAGGTATTGTATCATTTGAGGTCCATTACTAAGAATTTAGATGGATTGGAAAAATTTATAAAGCATACATACAACCATTTCTACCACCATACACTATTAAATAATCTATCCATTCTTTTCATTTACCATTATACTTATATTTCACCTTTCATGTGATCATAACACAAACATATATACTCATTATAACAAATAATCCACAATAACTATGGAAGAATACATTGCAATGGAGAAAATATCATTATCACATACCATCAACACAATACACAAATTAATTTTTAAGTGGGGGTATTGTTTCATTCATTGTCCTTATAAACAACAACACCATTATATCATATATTTATTAATCAAATTGGTCACAACTCATTACAAAAACCATATTCTATTTTATCAATTTATCCCTTAAACTCCTTTATAAGACAAAGCTTTATATTTTATGCTTTCATTCTTAGATAGTTAAGTTTCTTTAGGTCATTACCTTACTACTAGTGTAACAAAGATGATATGTTAGACACATATTTCTTTGGAATTTAATTTTTTGTACTATTGTTTCAACCAACTCCTCAAAACTTAGCTCGATTCCTAATTCTCTAGCTTGTACCTTTCTTAATATGATATGTTCCTTCATTCTTGTTTATTAATCTAGATATATGTAGCATCATGTATATCCTAATATTTGTATATCAGTGCCACCATGTATCTATTAAAAGAAAAGGGACCAAAAATATGGATTTAAATCCTTATCAAAACATGAGTCCCAATCTCAAAAACAAGCTAATAATGTGTGTGGACTATATTTAAATTGGATTAGTTAAAGTGTCCCTTAGAAATGTGCATAGTAAGGGGATTCCATCATATTATGAATGCATAACATGTTTCTATTAAGTGCATTCATAACCTTGGAAAGGAAACCCTACCATTGTTTTCTATTATTTGTATTGCATCAACATATGATTTGTAATCTATCTTGGTTCTTTGAAGGTGGAAAAATTGAAGGAATTGGCATGTAGATCCCATTTTAGTGGTGGGTTCCAATTTGGAAAATTGGGGTCTGGAACTTTTTGGAGCCATTTACAGGCATCAAACAACCTTTTTTGGGGTTTTAGTATCTAAAAATCATGTACACACCCTCAATATTGATCTATGCACTTAGACCATCCAATGATGGAAAAATCACCTCAAACATAGCTCTTATGTGAAAGTTATGCATCCCACAAGTTGACCTACCTTATTGGCCATCATGGTATGAGAAAATGCCACCTCACCCTGACCCCCTCCCCCAATACTCACACATGTGATACTAAGCATGTGTGGACTTTCAAGAATATTTTAAAAGGTCCAAAACCTTATCCAAATTAAGGGTTTATGAACACAAAACCATATCCCTAGATGGCTATTGGCATATGCTAACTATTAGGTTGCTTTGAGAAGAAGGGGTTCCATTCTTTAACATTGTATCTTGTTCCATATCCAGGAAAAACATCTAATAGTGGTATTTTATGAGCATAACAAAGGAGGAGGAGGATTATGTAGAAATCACTCAAGTCACAATGTTAAAATATAAACTCCATAATGAGTTACCATTGTATATGCATTATTATAACTGAAGTAAAGAGAGAAGAGCACAAGCCTCACCTTTTACTTGTATTTTCTAACCTAGTTACCAACTTAATGAGAACATTATTGAGTTGTCATTTTTTAGAGGTCATACTTAGTGATTATATTTACCTTTGTTTTGAAAAGTGATGTTACTGGTAGCAACCCCCCCGCCCCCTCCTCTCTTTTTTTTTTTTTGCTGGGGGGGGTGTTGAAATTTAATCGTGCATCAAAATTTTGTGTTCGAATGTTTATTTAAAAAAAAAAAAAATCTAAAAGCTTTTTTTTTCAATAGTGTTTTACTTATTTTTCATTTTTTTTCTCAATGTTGAAAAATAAAAAATACCACGGGTGGGGAGCTAGAAAGGAGCTAGGTGGGGGGGGGGGGGACACCATCCCACTAAGAATTAACACTGATGAATGTGGAAATGCACCCCACAAAGTCACTAAACTCACATTATGTCTAAGATCTAAGACCAATGTTTACAGAGAAGAGAATAATGCAAGTTTCTCATGACATCAGGTTTGGTTTAATGGTGTTTGGTTTGGGAATTAGTACAATAATTACCATGACAAGTGGTGGGAAATGAGTTTTGTTAATGGCATCACTACCTTCCCTATTCCTCATGTTGATAATTCATTCTAAGCAAAGTGGGATGCACAATGTGTTCAAGTGTGAAACTTTGCATGTGCCAAGGGTTATTGCATGGTACAGGTATTGATTTCAGAAGGTTTTACAATCACTCATGGCCATCATCTCCCAAAATCTATGTTACTATAAGAAATGGACACTAAGGTGGTAAAATTATCTCTATCTCCATGCTTTTTGGTTTTGTTCAGTCGTTTCCTTCTGGGGTAATATTTTCTCTCTGGTCTCTAGTCAACAAGTTTGCTAGGTAAGTTTATCCATTTTTATATCTATTTATTCTTGCCTTTTTACTTTCCATTTTTGGCTACAAAGCCTTCCCTCCCTTTCACTACTCTCCATCTATGTTCTTCATTCATGGCCTATTACTTTTGCTACTTTTCGTGACTCCTTGCATCGTGATCCTCATCCAGTTCTTGGGTTAGTGACAACAATGCCAGGGAAGCATGCCTGAAGCTGGAAAAACACGCCTATTACAGGGATCATGGTGTCTCAAGATGGCAAAAAAGGGAAGAATCCTCTACAAGGATCTTCCACTCTCATACACCCCAATCTATCCAAGACAAAATTATCAAGGCCAAAACAAAAATCACAGGTGAATTTGGCTACTCGGATAATATTGACGTAGCAAGTGAAATCATTGATTGGGTTCCTAATGTTAGCCACACCCGTGATTGGTTCATCTAGTATATGTATAGGGTGGATATCTATTGTCACCTAAAGATGCTACTAGGGAGGGTCTCATTAAACCATAATGAAGCAAAGGAAAATATCCACCTTTTTCTTAATGAACTTCAACTCTTTGCGCATCATTTAGATATACTTATGTAGAAAATTAAAGCTCATTTGAGCCTCCCTCCAGACTTTGGATGCCCACTAGGAAGAAGTAAATAACCAATTGCAATATAAGAATCAGACACCCCCAAAACTAAATGATGGTTCTTGTTTACCTCCCCATTACATATTTTCCATGTTGGTATTTTAGTTAATAGTTCTTAGTTGCATTAACATGTTATATGACTTAGTACAATCTTGTTGTAATTTTGATATCTACAAACTTTGTTAATTTTTGGATGATAAAACAACTTTGGTTTTTTCACTGGCTTGGTTTCCCTAGTGGCAGACCAAGGAAAACCGCAATATGTTTTTATGATCAGATCTAAGAAATGGAAAATATTTTCTTAAAAGAAATTGTGATTAGTATTTTTAAGTTAATATCTTTCATCTAATTATGTATCATTAATTAATTTAGGGGGGCATATTTTTTAAATATAATTTAAAATATTATTTTTAACACTCTTTTATCTTTACTTCAATACACAATGAATGGTTGGAAAACAAGTTTGATTTAATATTAGGACTGGATCGGGATGGAAACACTAAATACTTTAATCATCACTAATCTTGGAGGATTTTTGGTTTCTAGAATCTTCCTTTCTCCTGAATCTCCTTCATTTTGGTGCCATCACTACATATCTATTAAACTGTGAGAAAATTCTTTTGTCATAGGGTTCTTCCCTTCTTATAGGTTATTCCATTTCTTTAGATCACTTGAGCCTTTTGATATTCATGAGGCCGCTCTCAGGAGGTACCCTCTGTCTGCAAGTGAAAGTTTACAACTTTGTCTCTACACTCATAGATAGAATCCAAGATCAAATAGGAATCTCTTGTGTCTTAATGTGGATCCTACATGGGGGTAAAAAGCTTCAGGAATGGATTTTGTTCAAATATTATGGTATAACGAAGGGTGTCATAATCCTCCTAGTCTCAATATTGAATGGAGGAGCCAAAGGACAGGGTTTTTATGCTCCTCTCAACCCAAATCCTTTGATGATTCTCTAAATATAGGGCTCTCAGAATTGACTCCAAAATATCTCTCAATGCCAACCTTCATTATAGAACAAGCAGAATATATTCCATATCTGGAGGTGGAAGACCCCCAATCTTCTCTTCTCAGCTTAGCCTATGATCGAAATGCCATAATGTCATTTTAATGGGCTATGTACATCAATATATGTGCTCTGAGAATGGTTTCATCAAACCTAATCCCCAAATACAAATATATATATTTCTCTTCGAAGGGATTCTTTATGGTTTATTTAAAAAATCAAGAGGATCATCAAAGAGTATTTTATCAAGGACCCTAGTTTTGGGGTCAGTCTGGGCCCTTCTTTTGGACATGGTTTCCTGAATTCAACCCCTTTTCCATGAAATCCCTAGCCAATCCATTTTGGGTAAGACTTACTAATATTACCATTCATTTGTTAACTCTATATATCTTGGCTTATATAGGAAACTCTCTAGGTCATTTCATTAAGATAGATACAAACAAGATTGGGAGGTGTATTGCAACAATTTCATGCATCTGTGTCAAAATAGATCTCAACAATGGACTTCCTGATAATAACATGATCATTTAGAATGGCATAACCTTTTCATAGCTAGTGGCTTACAAAAACACAACTTTTAGTTGTAGGTCTTGTCAATATCTAGGTAATCTATATAATGTTTACCCTTCTTCTCAACGGAATTGTTTGGTAAATTTAATGTTCTTAAATTGCAAGAACAAATTATCGGCCGGAGTTAGTAAACTTATGAAGTGTAGGTGCACTATATATGCTAGAATCCTATTCCTTCATTTAGCAAGATGATGGTTATGTTTTTTTGAGATTTTCATTTTTCATCTAGATTTTCATTAGAGTTAGATTTCTACAATCAATATTTGAAAGTTAAGTTATTGTTAGATTGAATGAGAGTTAATCTATTGTTAGATCAATCTATCAAATTATATCTAATTGATTATCATCTAAAAATGTCTTACGTTATTCATCCTAATTGTATGAATCTATATAAACACTTTACTGTTATTAAAATAGAGTATTAAAATCCAAAACCTTGTTCTATGAAATATATACGATTCTGAGTTTAAAAAGCATGAAGGAAGTTTATAATTACAAATTTCAGAATGATCTAAATTCTAACTCTAAAAAGCATGAAGAAACTGAATGTAATGAAGCGAAAAATATTTTAAGGACTAGACTATATGAAAGATTGTAACTATAAACGAAATGCGAAATGATAACAAGATATATGAGTCTATACGCAATAACGAAAGAAATGAAGTAATTTAAACTAGAATGCAGTAATAACATAAATCATTTGAATGAAAGAAATTACAAAATAACGAAATAAAAATAAACTAAAACCTTAACTGTCTGTAGGGGCCCTCTTCATCCAGTAGGTATGATTCACAATCACATATGCATCTGATCAGCAAAGTAACTTCAAATTAATGCAAAAGTGAAACTCTGGTTCACAATTTCTTCAACAATTAACTTAATACTTCCTCTCTGTTATCATTTACAGAGAATACATATTTATATAAAAATGCGTGCTCAATCTATTGAGACTTTCATGCCTATGGATCTGATTTTTAATCCTAATTCAAATATGAAACTTTAAACAATAAAATCGTTAATCGTCGATTTTCTATTTGGAAAGCAAATCAAGAAAACATGTTGTGTTTGGACTCCTTGCTGCTACTTGTTGATCCATATCTTTGACCGTGTTGTTGTGCGATCCTTTTGATGAACTGGCACAAGTGAATAGGAGGATATCCATGAGGGGATCAATCCTCAACTACCTATATGCTTAGTTGTTTCATTAATTCACTAGAACCCCGCGAACCATGGAGGTAGCTGCAGATTTACAAAATGGTTGCAAAATCATGTTAATTTTGTAGCTAGTGCACTCTTTAATATAACAATAAGGAACATTAACGCATATGAGAAATAAGACATATAAGAATTATTACCTTATAAAAATCTATGATTTATGAGTTGATAGTGATGATGAAGAAGAGGAAAATGGTGGAAAAAGAGTGTCAAAACAAAACAGTTATGGAACTCTACATTCCCCCACAATGAAGATTGTGTATGTCCTCATACAAACTGCAAAATTGATATCTTGAACTACTACATTTGCTTGGATACTTCTTCCAGTACATCCAACTTCATCTTTTACATTTTCTTTGCAATAATTTCCGTCCTTGGTTTCCTCATGAGGATATTGTATTTCAAGTTTATGACCTATTTCCGTAAAGCCTTGTTTTTCTTCTTCAAATTCTTGTTGTTGTTAAACCACAAAATTAGATGTAAGAGGAGATCATCACTCTTGGCTATTTGAATTTCGTTCTGTGATTTCAAGGCTTGATTTTCATTTTTGATATACATGTTTAATGTCTCCAATTCAAAAATTTCTTGTTTCAATATATTGACTACTGGAGGTTCTTGTGGTTCATTAAATTGATTTTCGTCTTCCTCTTGAATTGAAATTGATGTTCTTGTTGCGTCCCTTTTCTCCAAGGACTCTATATAATCATAAATCTCTTTCTACACCGAATCAATCTCTGGTTTTCTTCATTTTGGACTCTAAGGAGGCGACGTAATAGCTTGTGATGAAGTCCTTGGTGGTGAAACCCTTGAATTATCTTCTTCAACTTCTAAGTTTTCTTCTTTCTATACTGACATGCTTTGTACTTTTTTAGGGTAATCATTTTGTTGAGTTGAGTCTGGTACTTCTTCTCAAGGATATGACATGAGTCTTTTGGATTTTTTTCTTTTCTGTTTTAGGCTTCTCTTCTTGTGATGGAGTCTCTATTTCTTCTCTAGCTTTCTTTCTTATAACATTTCTTTTGTTCATTTTCTCTAAAACTTCTACAAGTGGTATGTCATCTTCTGATAAATTTTGTGGTTGATGTGGTTGTTGTGGTTATTGTGGCTACTCAATTTTCCTTTTCCTTCCCCTTTTAGGTCTGCTACTATTTGGCTGCCCATGAGTTTCTTCTTGAAAGTGATTTCTAACTAAAAAGCTCTCCCAATTATCACCTATGTTTTGGAGATGAAATTCAACAAGTATTTTGACCAAACCGTTCTGATACATTGTATTATCTATAAATTGAATTCTCCTCTGTACATTTCTTGACATCTTCCTAAGACTATTCAACAAGAAATATGGAAGGTTTATTTCATTTTCTTCAAGGAAATTCATTAGCAGCTGAATATGATAGAAGAACATACACCCAAACCTTCCTTCGCAGGTAACAAATTTTTGAATTATTAGAAGTAGGTTTCTCCACTTACTTTTTAGTGTTGTGCTTGGGATGCCCTTCTTGAAAATGGTGGTGTCCATGCTTGGCTTCTTCAAGAAATTCTTCCAATCCTATGTTTCTATTCTTATGTTCTTGAACCATTTCTCTCCAATTCGCGATAGTCCAGTGGCTTCAGCTATAAATGACTATGTTACTATGAATTTGATGTCCCCTATCTCCACTTCGACTCCATCAAAGGCCCTAGCGAAATATTTAGTCACTTCTTTATGGAAGCCATCGAATTTTTCTACAAATTCAAGCCACTCTGCTTTCTGCAAAAATTCTTTCATTTGAGGATATCCTTCCAAGAATTTCTTGCCTGCCAGCTCTGTTCTGACTATCACACCCATGGCTGAGAAGCTTTGTTTCACAACTGTTTTGTTTGGTAGGGTAGAATTTTTTGGTAGGGTTGGTTAGCTTGGTAGGGTTTTTAGAGCGAAGAGGTTGAGAGCATGAGTGATAGAACAATGAAAGCGTAATTTGGGAGGATATAATGAAATGAAACAAAATCTAATTGTTATAATTATTTATGCTTATGTTTTGGGCGGTCGATTCAATGGATCAGAATATGAGAGATGATGACTGTAAATGAATGGCGGCTTATGCGAGACTTGATATGACACAACCAACTCTTTGCAATAATGATTTTGATTTTTGGTAGTACTATGTAATGTTTTAATTCCTATTATTAAATTAAAGCAATGCATACCTTTGAGTTATTTTGTTTGCTAACCTTTGTTTTCTCTTTATGCTGTCTTCAGGTACCTTGCAATGGAGGGAGTCAATCATTCCTTTAATTTCATGATCAAAGGTGTCTGTCACATAAGCTGCAAAAAGCCATCAGAGTTGCATAAAATCAATGATTTTGTAGCTATTTATTTATTTTTTTAAAGAGAGGGAAAAAAGAAAATGGGATTGTAAAAATTGGAATACAAAGAAAATTTAAGATGCCAAGAATTCTTGGTTTTCATCTTGAATTTTCTGTATAAACATCCCAACAATTATTGGTTTTCATGTTTATACATACATATATATATATATATATATATATATATATATATATATATTTTCCACTGGAAAAATCGTAATTTTATTCATATTGAGTAAAATTACATGTTGTAGATGCTTGAAAACAGCATATGCTTTATCAAAACTTTTCCTGTGCTTCAGGAAACTAAAAAGATATTCAGCCTAAACTATACTTTTCTTCCTTTCTTTTTATCCACTTTCCGCCAACCTTCATTGTTGGGTGTGGCTATTACAATTGCCTTGTGTGCTTCTTTTGTAATTTCTTTTTCAGAATCGGAGCTTTCTGTTGAGTATGCTCGCTTGTTTCCTCCAATTTCTTGTGGTGTGCTGAATTTCTCACTTTGCTGTTGTGGATTGGTTTGCACTATTGCAGATCCCATCTGTTTTTCCTCATTCTGTGGCCTGAGTTCTGTATTATTCCCAGTATATTCTGCTCCTTGAGGTATGTTGATATCTTCTATGTCTTCCTCTTCTGCTCTGTTATCTGTAGCTGAAAACTGCCATCCTTTCGGCTTTGGTATCTGTTTTCTTTTCTTGTCTTTTTTGTTTTGAGGGCATATATTTTGTAGATGTCCAGTTTGGCGGCATATTCGACATCTGAAGGCTGTGTTTTCATAATCCAGCGGTTGTGCCCATTGCTTTTCATTGTGTAGTAAGAGAATGTGGTCTGGTAATCCTTGGCTGAGGTCCACCTCCACACAGATCCTGGAAAATGTGTAGATGTCCTTGGAGAGGCGGTCATTATCTATTTTTAAAAATTTCCCCAATGTGTTACCGATGTCTGCTAATACTTTGTAATGCCAAAAGTGTAAGGGTAAATTGTATAGTTTTACCCACACAGGCATTTTGGAGACCACCATAGTATTCGGATCGAATTCTGGGAACCAGGGTGTCAAGAACAGACCAGCATTTCCCCAGAACCATGGTCCCTCATTCAATGCATATTCTTTATCATTCACTGTATCAAATTTGACAATAAAGAAACCTTTAGAACAGAGGTGGATGTCGCAGTTTGCTGTCCATATGGAGTATATCCATTGACAAAGGGCTTCCAGCTTGGGCCAAAAACCATTGAACCTGCAAATCACAGCTTTGGTTAAATACTCCTCTTGTATTTCATTTACCTCAGGTGTAGTAATTGTTATTGCAGGGTTTTGTTCTGTTTGCTCAACAATGTAGGGTCCAGGCATTGTGGCTTGTTGTTCTGTATTTGCTTGTGTTTCCTTCTTCCCTTTCACTGCATCTTTGAAGGAAGCGGTTGCTTTTGAGCTCGTGCCTGAACTTCCTCCGCGGATTCTTGTGCTGAGGTAAATGGTTGAATCTTTGCCTATGCCATATTTGTTCAGTTTGTGCTCCTCCTGCAGTATTTTTCCTGTGTAGATCAGGATTTGTTTGCAGGGTGGGATGCCTGTCCTTTCTTGTATCCTCTGTTTGAGCGTTTTTATTTCCTCCCAGCTTCCTATCCTGATACATATTGTGTTCCCTTCCATGGATCTGATAAATAGATTGTTTAGATTCTCCTTGGGTGCTTCAGGAACAGAAACCTCCAGATCTGTAATGTGCCGATCTAACAACGAGGTTCTATTATCCATCTTTTGCTTTTCTCTAGACAGTGAGTAGGCTTCCAGATCTGTCCAGAATGGGGGTCGGTTTACAGTGCGCAGGTCTAGATCATAGATCCCGTGGCTCGATCTCGGCACCATGCCACGGATCAAGAAAAATGATGCCCAATCTGGGCTCAAAGGCGATTGCTCGAGTATTTGGTCAACGAGATCTGCAGCATAATGGAACAGATCCGGGGTCTGTTGTGCAAAAAACTTGAGTTTACGTTTTCTTACCTCTGGGTTTTTGTCGCCGTGGGCTTCTTGTCCTCGGATCTGTGCCAGCATATCACTGCATATCAAAACGATGTGATTGAAAGCCCTCTGCTCTGTTTCCGGGCGTGCTTCGCTGATTTTGATATTGCTACAGCCCCTGGGTGCCAGATCTATTGGAAACGCAGGTCTCGAACAGCCAAGGAAACCCTCTTTCACCTGCGGGACGATAGGCAGATACGAAATTCTGTTCTTGGTGCTCCGGGCCTCCTTTAAATCCTCCCCCAGATGCTCGTCTTCTTGACGGATTTCCATCTCCTGTAAGTGCACAGCACGCGGCTTCTTGACAGTACACTGCCCCCGTCTATTGACTGCAGGTTCACCAACAGCAGAAGCGGAAATATCAGTGCTCATATTCACCTCATAAGCCGACCTTTTGTCCGTCGCCGATCTCGCAGTCTCAAGATCGATACTCGCAGACTCTACTCCTGCAGACGCCATCGCCGAACCCTAGGTCGAATCTGCTCAGCTCCGAAATCCTCCTCCCCTGTCCTATATATATATATATATATATATATATATATATATATACATATATATATACATATATATATATACATATATATATATATATACATATATATATATATATATATATATATATATACATATACATATATATATATATATATATATATATATATATATATATATATATATATACATATATATATATATATATATATATATATATATATATATATATATATATCTACATATACATATCTATATATATATATATAGATATATATATATATATATATATATATATATATATATATATATATATATATATATATATATATATATATATACATATAGATATAGATATTCTAAGGTGGAGAAGAAGAAGAGTTCTTCTTAACCAATTTCAAATCAAAGTTATCTTGGAAAATCTTTACAAATTCCTCTTTTGTCATGGGCTTGTGATAGATCCTGAGTCGATGCCCATTCACTAGGAGAGGAACTTTTTCTCCACCAATAGTCATAATTCTAACTACTCCATTATCAAAAACATTTTCAATCTCATAAGGCCCAAGCGAGTGAGTTTGAAATTTTCCTTGGAAATTTTTTAACTTTGAATCAAAGAGTAATGCCCAATCTCCTGGATGAAATTTTCTTTCTTTGACGTACTTATCATGCCATCTGGATCTTTGTTGCTAGACTAAACTAGTCTTTTGGATAGCATCTTGCCTTATTTCATCAAGCTCATTGAGTCGTCCCATTCTTTGTTTTCGCGCTTCTGATAAGTCAAGTCTCAACTTGAATATTGTCTTATACATCTGGATCTAGAACTCAATTGGAAATAGGACCTGCTTCCCATAAACAAGTTCATACGAAGTATTTCCTGTAGTGTTTCTCCATGTGGTACGGTAGGCCCATAAAGCTTCTGGAAGTTTTTTAGCCCAATACCTTCTGTGTAAATGAACTGTCTTGGTAAGGATTGCTTCAATCACTTTGTTGGTAGACTCTACTTGCTCATTTTCTTGTGGATGGTGTGGAGTATACTTTCGATTCTTGATTTTATATTCTTCCGCTATCTTTTTCACTACTCTGGATGTGAATTGTTTTCCTTGATCTGTTACAATTTATCTTGGGACACCAAAACAAATAAAAATATCCTCAAAAAGAAATGAAAATGCAGCATTTTCAGTATACAAAGAAAGTGCTTTAGCTTCTACCCACTTAGTAACATAATCAATACATACAAGAGTATGTTTTTTTGTTTGTTTTGAAGATGGATTAATTGGTCCAACAAAATCCAAAGCCCATTTTTCAAAAGGTTTGATGACTACCTGAGGCTGTAGTAGCATTTTGTCTAAAGGAACATGTTTCCCCATTCTTTGACAACTATCACACCTCTTAACATATTCCTTGGCATCCTTAAAAATGGAAGGACAATAATATCCTAAGAGAAGGACTTTATAAGCAGTTCTTTTGTCAGCAAAATGACCCCCAGATGGTTCATCACGACATGATTTAAGTATTTTAGGTATTTCATCTTCTCTTACACATCTTCGGATGATGAGATATGGTCCTCTCTTATGTAATTCTTCATTTATCCATGTATAAGATTCACTTGATTGGATTATTCTTCTCTTTTCTCTAGGAAACAAATCAGAGGGTAATTTTCCTGAAACTAAATAATTGGCAATATCTGCAAACCAAGGTGACTTAGTAGATCCTGCGAAAAGATATTCATCAGGAAACTTATCCTTTACAGGTATATCATTGTTATCATTTTGAATTCTAGATAAAAAGTCAGCAATTGTGTTTTGTTTTCTAGGTCGGTCTAGAATGGTGATATTGAATTCTTGTAACAGTAATAGCCATCTTGTTACTCTGCCATTAGTAACTGGTTTGTTCATTAAATATCTAATGGCAGAATGATCTGTATGAATGAAAGTTTCATAGCCAGTAATGCAATGTCTAAATTTATTAATAGCATGTATGACTATTAGAAGCTCCTTTTCGGTTACAATATAATTTAGCTCCGCGGGAGTTAAATTTTTACTGGTATAATAAATGGCATAAGGAGTAAGGTGTTTTTGTCCTTATACAACTCCTAGAGTTGTATCTGAAGCATTATTTGATATATGAAAAGGCAATTTCCAATTAGGTATTTTTAAGATAGGTGCTTCAGAGATCTTATTTTTCAAAGTTTCAAAAGCCTTCTGACAATTAGAGTTCCAACTAAATTCACTGTCCTTGGTGAGTAATTTGAAGATTGGGGATGCAATCTTTGTGAATTTTTCTATGAATCTTTTATAATATCCAGTAAAACTAAGAAAACTCCTAACATCTCGTTGACAACTAGGGATTGATAATTTGGAAATAACTTCTACCTTAGATGAGTCTACCTTAATTCCATTTCCTGAAATATGGTGACCTAAAACAATTCCTTCATTAAACATCATAAAACACTTTTCATGACTTAATGAAATATTTGCTTCTTTACATCTTAGGAGAACTTTTTCTAAATTTTCAAGTGCTTCTTCAAAAGAATTTCCATAAACTGTGAAGTCATCCATATATACTTCCACACAATCATGAATAAGATCAGAGAAAATTCCTAGTACTTCCCTTTGGAATGTTGTTGGAGCATTGCATAGTCCAAAAGGAAGTACTCGGTAAGCATAAGTCCCTCTTGGACAGCTGAATGTGGTTTTGTCTTGATCTTCAAGTGCTACCTGAATCTAATTGTACCCACTAAAACCATCCAAAAATGAGAAATATATCTTCCCTACTAATGTATCTAAAACTTGATCTATGAAAGGAAGTGGAAAGTGATATTTCAAAGTTGCTTTATTCAATTCCCTATAATCAATACATACTCTCCATTTTCCATTTTTCTTAGGAACGATTACTAGGGTTGAAACCCATTAACTGTCTGCTATTGGATAGATGAAATTTACATTTAACAGTTTCTACAATTCTTCTTTAACAATTTCTTTCAAGTTTGGATTCGTTCTTCTTTGTGGTTATTGAACTGGTCTAGCATTTTGTTCAATATAGATATGATGCATGCAAGTTTTAGGATCAATTCCTTTCATATCAGTATATTCCCATGCATATGCAGAAGAGTGTTTTTGTAATATTTCTACCAGTTTCTTTTTCTGTAATTCTTCCAGGTTTTCATTGATATTCAAGGTTTTTCCTGGAAAATTTTCTATTGAAGAATTTCCAAATTTTTCCATAGAATGTAAAGACATTTGTCTAGATGATAGATATTTGATATTACATTGTTCTTGAAAATTTTGACTATCATCACAATATAAAGAGGGTTCATGATTTTCTATTGAATTTAAAATTTGATCCTCCTCATTTATTTGTGCAATAGTGAAAATTGGTTGTATATCGTTATCTTCATCCATCCATTCTTCATTTTCTACTTCTATCATTGTTTTTGCAGGTGGGTACAATGTAAATTTATTTGTTGAGCTTCCATCTGAGATAAACATGTCTCTTGATCTACAATTGATAAAGGCATCGGCTGTAGCTAGCCATGGTCTTCCTAAAATTAATGGATGTCCTCCTAAATTATTCTTGGGGGTTAAAATCATGAAATCAACAGGATATTCCCAAGAATCTAAGGATACATATATATCTTCTAACACACCATCGGGTTTAATTACAGATTTGTCTGCTAATTGTAACAATGTTGGTGTGTATTGAAGATTAGGAAGTTTTAATTTATCCATAGTTTGTTTGCTCATTATGTTTATGGTTTCTCCTAGATCAATCAGAGTGTTTGGTATTTCAGTTCCATTGATGTGTGTTTTTACAATAGGGCTTCCTATATCTAAATATTTCTAGATTGTTGTCTTCCCCATCATAATATCTGCAATTTTCTCGACTAATTGAATTCTTTTTATTTCTTTTCTTTTTCTTCCTGATCCTTTAGTACTTAATTCCTTAATTGTTTTTGCAAAAATCGGTATTTATTTTATTGCTTGTAATAAAGGAATTTTTATACAAACATTTTTTAATTCATCTAGCATATCATAATCAGGCAATATGATTTGCTTTTCTACTCCTTTATCAATTTTCAACCTTTTGAGAAAAGGTGACCTTGAGATAGATATTGAAGGTTGTTCTATAATAGGAGTATTATTAGAATGTGTGGGACTCTTCTATGTTTCAATATTTTCTTTCTGAGGAAGAGAAATTTCTTCTTCAGAGTTATTATTATCTTTTTTAGAATTATTTTATGTTCCCTAAATAACAACAGATGGTTTCTTCTTTTCTAATATTCTACCAGACCTTAATTGAACATTATTCAGATATAATGGAGTTATCATATAAGTTTGAGGATTCTGTCCTTCTAAGTTGTAAACAGGTTGCGAAGTTTCATTGTTTGGATTTGGAAGTGGCTGAATGGGTAATCGATTTGGTCTTGGTGTAAATGGAAAAGAAAGTTGTGGATTTGCATTGTGATCTTGAGCTTGAGGTAATTGGTTAGTTTGAGAGAAGTATTGTGGTGGAAAATTTGGATAAGGTGGTGGATATTATTGATGTTGAGAATATCTTCCATAAGGATTTTGCCATCCTTGATTCCAAGATTGTGGTGGTTGTGCCCAAGGTTTCCATGGAATAGGTGGATTCCAAGTATTTTGTGAAGATTGTGGAAATTGTTGAGCATTAAAACCTTGAGTTTGATTTGTTTGAGGATTTTTCCATGGTATTTTGGAAATAAAGTAAAGGGGCTCTACCTGATTTGGCATTCCTTCTTCACTAAATACAGCCTTAAGACCTGGTATAGAGGGACAGACATTCTTTTGTATCATGATTTTCTGCACATATAACACATGTTTCTATGCTTTTTAAATCAAAGGGCATTCTCTTAGAGCATGTTTCTTTCTACACCTAGGACAAAAGATGGATAATGCAACATTTTCGGCTTTCTACTTGTTTTTTATTTTAAGGGTGTCAATTTTCTCACTCAGATTCCCTAAAATATATGTTTTAAAGTTATCAAGAAAACTATCTAATTCTTCCCTACTTATTGTAGCTACAGATTTATTTACTCTTGATAAAAGATGATCCCTTGAACTTTCTCCTGTTCTTGTTTTACCTCTTGAAATATGTACACATTAATCACAGATATATAAAAAGGGTAACTAATAAATATCTCCCTTTCCCATTAGATTGAGAAGATATATCCATTCATCTTTAATGTATTTGAGTAAAAGAGCTTTCAAAGTTTCCTCATCTGGATTGTTCATTTTTTCCCTTTTGATATTATAAACAAATCCTTCGATAAAGTCTTCAATATTCTCATCTTTTTGTACCATTTTGAAGACTACATCTTTGATACTATGAAGCATAAAA
Source organism: Pinus tabuliformis (assembly GCA_031772625.1). Classification (NCBI taxonomy): domain Eukaryota; kingdom Viridiplantae; phylum Streptophyta; class Pinopsida; order Pinales; family Pinaceae; genus Pinus; species Pinus tabuliformis. Next base: position 24,672,433 of record CM062809.1, read on the forward strand.
TAAACCTTATATTTCTCTAATAATGCATCTTTCATTTGTGCCCATGTCCTTATAGAATTTGTTTCTATAATCATAAACCATTTTAATGTTGCATCTTTTAAGGTGGCAGGGAACAATTTTAGTTTTTGAGCATCATGAAAATAGTGATATGACCTACATAATACCTCAAATTCAAAAGAGAATGTCTTTGGGTATTTACTTCTTATTCCATGAAAATTGGGGATAATAGAGGATGAGATATTCTTCATTGTTAATGTTGTATCCTCATCAAGGATAGGGAATCCAAAAGATTCTGGATCTCCTATATTTCCTTTACCTCTACCACCCCCTCTTCCACCTCCTCTATTTTCTCCTCCTCCTCTTCCAATCCTATGTTGTTCGCCATTGACATTGTGTACTTCTCCTTCGCCTTCTTTAGCCATGATGGATTCTTTAGAAGAGATATATGATTCTTCAACAGGGTTATCTAGTTTCTCTTCTAGTTCTTTTGGTTCCTCTATCAATGGTTTGAAGTAAATTTCTTCTTCTTCTTCTTCAGAAGGAACTTCTAACTCTTGAGCTAGAAGTTTTTCTCCCGTTGAAGATAGACAAATTATTCTAGTTGTTGGAGATGTAGGATTTTTTTCTATTACAGCCTTTGTTGATGAGGTTGGTGATCCTTGAGATTGGGTTTTGAATTTTAAGACTTCAGGAAGTCTATATTGGCCTGCTATGGATGGAATTCTAGTTTGTGTGGGTGGTGTGGCACTAAGAGGTCGTGGTGGAGTGAGTGATAATGTAGGAATTAAACTTCTTCCTCTACCTACAAACCTACCTCTAGAGTCTCTTTCCCTATGCTTGTCATGTTTTTATTCAATTTTTTTTTAGGCTTCTATTTACACTTCCTCGGCAACAACGCCAAAATGTTTGGTCAATTTAACGTTCTTAAATTGCAAGCATAAATTATCGACTGGAGTTAGTAAACTTATGAAGTGCAGGTGCACTATATATGCTAGAAGCCTATTCCTTCGTTTAGTAAGATGATGGTTATGTTTGTTTTGATATTTTTGTTTTTCATCTAGATTTTCATTAGAGTTAGGTTTCTACAATAAATATTTGAAAGTTAAGTTATAGTTAGATTGAATGAGAGTTAAGCTATTGTTAGATCAATCTATCAAATTATATCTAATTGATTATCATCTAAAAATGTCTTATGTTATTCATCCTAAATTTATGAATCTATATAAACACTTTGTTGCTATGAAAACAGAGTATTAAAATCCAAAAGCTTGTTCTATGAAATATATACAATTATGAGTTTAAAAAGCATGAAGGAAGTTTATAATTACAAATTGCAGAATGATCTAAATTCTAACTCTAAAAAGCATGAAGAAACTGAATGTAATGAAGCGAAAAGTATTGAAGGACTAGACTATATGAAAGATTGTAACTATAAATGAAATGCGAAATGATAACGAGATAACTAAGTCTATACGAAATAACGAAAGCAGTGAAGTAATTTAAACTAGAATGCAGTAATAACAAAAAGAATTTGGATGAATGCAATTACAAAAAAATGAAATAAAAATAAACTAAAACCTTAACTGTTTACATGGGGCCTCCGCATCCAGTAGGTATGATTCACAATCACATATGCATTGGATCAGCAAAGTAACTTCAAATTAATGCAAAAGTGAAAGTCTGGTTCACAATTTATTCAGCAATTAACTTAATACTTCCTCTCTATTATCGTTTACAGAGAATACATATTTATATAAAATGCATGCTCAATCTGTTGAGACTTTCATGCCTATGGATCTGATGTTTAATCCTAATTCAAATATGAAACTTTAAACAAGAAAATCGTTATTCGTCGATTTGTTATTTGGAAAGAAAATCGAGAAAATGTGTTGTGTTTGGACTCCTTGTTGCTACGTGTTGACCTGTATCTTTGACTGTGTTGTTGTGTGGTCCTTTTGATGAACTTGCTTGAACGAATAGGAGGAGATCCATGATAGGGATCAATCCTCAACTACCCATATGCTTAGTTGTTTCATTAACGCACCAAAAACCTTGCAAACCATTAAGGTAGCTACAGATTTACAAAATGGTTGCATAATCATGTTAATTATGTAGCTAGCACACTCTTTAATACAACAATAAGGAACATTAACACATATGAGAAATAAGACATATAAGAGTTATTACCTTATCAAAATCTATGATTTATTTTCTTTATTGAGTTGACAGTGATGATGATGAAGAGGAAAATGGTGGAAAAAGAGTGTCAAAATAAAAAAGTTATGGAACTCTACAAAAACAGTTATGGCATAACCTTTTCATAGCCAGTAAATTACAAAAACATAGCTTTTAGTTGTAGGTCTTGTCAATAGCTAGGTAATCTATAGAATTTTTACCCTTCATCTCAAGGGAATTCTCATCCTCATAATGACAAGAAAAAAAAAACAATGATGGCAATATCCAAAAGGATCTAAGAATTCATCACCTCACAAGCAAGACAACATGCAACAACAATAAGCATATGCATCCAAATCTAGTCATTTGACCTCAGCTCAGCCCCAAGCAGTTCCTTCTCATTCCATAGACTCTAATATCCCCCTCCTCCTTCGTCATCTCCCCACTCTTGTGTGGATCCCTAGAATGGAGAAGAAATAGATACAACCATGATCTTGGATTTATCCATGAGAAAGCATAAAAGCCTTCATGAATAAAATCACTCAAATAGTGATCAAGAAGCAACCACTATTACAGATCCTTTGAAAATGGAAATGCCTCAAGGAAATGCAATCATTGTCTCCACATTATCTACTCCTGAAAACTTCTCAGGATAGATTAATGTTTGCAATAAAAAAGCAAGAATGTACCTTCGAAAAATTCAATGATCACTTCTGGCCTCAAAGACCTGAATAACAGTATATTAGTTGTTATTTTGAATCGCTGGTTTGGTTTTGTCTTTCACCTCTCTCAATTTGTCTTCTCATGTCAATGTATGTCAAGGTCTTGCACAACCAACCTATTTTTATAAGTTTCTATTTACAAGATTCTCTAGTGAGATGAGGTCTTAGCAGCCTTAAGGCTCTGAACTTATGATTCTAGTCTAGTTCTCCTTCGAGCAAACCATTAGCCAAAAAAAAATCGTCTATGTAACCCTCATTTGACATAATGAAAAGTGCCAAACTTCAAAAAAAAAATGCATAATGAATGGTTGTATTTGAAGAACACTACTTCTAAACAATTAACAAAAATATGTACATTTCAAAGATAGATGTAATAATCAAGGTAGAAGGGAGGGGGATGGTTTGTCATCATCCCACCTAGCCAATGGACCAGAGGATGTGGTAGCACACCCCCGTGAATATGAGAATTCATGGAAGGTGGGTATTCATTATGGCCTGCTAAACCATAAAAGGGTTGGAGTCAGAATGGAGTTGGTGGCATGTAGTATGTGCTATAATCAATTTTTTTGCTCGTGTGATGGAAATGGGAGTTAAGACACCACCCATGGCACTAAGTTTGCAAATATTTATCAATATTTTTCCTATGGTGGGATGCTTGCAATGGGTGTCATGGTTGGCATATGCATATTATGACATAGAGACAGATATTTGGAGAGACCATGGTGTGTTATTAATTGCAAGGAAGCTACATAACCATTTGGGATATCAAAACTCTACAAGAATTATTTCCCTTCCTACTCAACAATAATGACTGAGAATTAGTGATTTTGTGTTTCCTCTTAAAATTGTCTATAACCAGTTTTCTTTGCAAAAATGTAGGTTATTCAATGCCTTGTTTGTTATGGGGCTTGAGGACTTTCCTTTTCCTTTCTCTTTCCCCTATTCCCATATGCTTCTATGGGTCTTCCCCCATCGTACTCAAAATCCCCATCGTTATTTCATTGTGCCTCTCTATTTCTATTGGCTCTGGGCTTATTTTTCCCCCAGTTATGTTGCTTATTCTTCCCTCTTTCGTTTTCATTGTGCGACATGCTCTATTATCTAAGTGGACTCTCTGTAAGCCCTCTTTCTAGTGTCTAGTGGTGGTTTGATGGTTATGGGGGCTCTCCTTTATTCATCCCCATACTCTTGTTCTGACATTACAGGTATCCCTCCTGGGCAACCCCATTAAATGTGGCTTTATTTTATATGGAACTTTTCTTACATGTTCCCCTCCTATATCCCTGAACTCCTTAGTCTATCCTGGCATCTACTCAAGTTTTCCTTCCTCTTTGATCTTTCCCTCATTCGTCAGTGAGAATGAGTTAGGAGGTGTGCCACCTATTAGAAATATTGAACCCACAGGGGAAATACATGCATGCACCATTGGGTGGAGGACTTTTCTTCACACTATCATGACCTCACACTAAGATACATTCAGGAAGAACTCACCCATGCTAGGGGGAACCTTCCCCTCAAAGAATTCCCCTCTCAAACACAAAGGTTATTATAGAATGGGAAGAATGGATTATGTACATAAGGTACACAAGGGGTCATTTCAATTAATATATGCAAACTATTGATCTCCACTAGAATACGAATCCTTTACTGGGGCGCACTCTCTTGGACCGGCATGAGCATCATGCGGATATTCTCCATTCCCTTAAGCACTTGCATCGGTATTTGAGGGACTTAGATCAAAGGATGGAGAGAATAAAAAATCATCTCAAAATACCCCCTATGATGGGGAGAACATCTAAGGACCCAAAAGAGCCCATCTAGGCCGTAGTCTCAAACTTGAATCCCTCAACCTAGTTGTGTAATGTCTATGATTTATGTTTCCTTTGTTATAGATGTTATCATGCAAAGCCACTTAGGCCAATCCTCTAGTTTTAATATTTTTAATTTTGTATCTCCAAATACTTAGTTACCTCTCTTCTCTCGTGGAGAGTTCATTTTTGGATCTAGTCAAGTCTCCCTAGTTGAGACTAACCTGACTATTTTACATCATCTTGTAAATTCCAATTTTTTAAGGCAATACAATCACCCTAAAAAAAAGGATAGATGCAATAAAAAATATACACATGTTGGAAGCTTCTTGCTTAAAATGACATGTCAAATAAAACATTTCTATGGGGATAATTGAACCAAAAAAATAGTTTTTTTTTTTTTTTTTTTTTATATAGATTTCACATTAAAAGATGGCAATATTTAAAGTTATTTTCCCTAACGTAATGATTCAAAAAACAATAAATTAATAATAACATAATAAAAAGATTCATCATTAAATCCCATAGGGCTTTGGATTGATGGTGAATGGGTGCATTGTTAAGGCACTCCTTGCAATAGGTCACTAGTTAAAATCCCTCATGGGTGTTAGCCTACAAAAAGAAAAGATTCATCATAAAACAATAATAAATAATATTTATTGTAATCATAAAATCTTAAAGTGAAAAAAATACAATTATAACTTATTAATAATTTGCACAATTGGACATGTTTTACAAGCACAACTTAAAGCTAATCCTCAAGAGGCTCATTTTCATTTTCTTTTATGTCATTATGTGCTTCCACTAAGTAATTTTTCTCTTCTATTGGATTTTGATGTCCGCAAGTCCGCCAACGTGAACCTTTCCAAACAATCCATATAATAATGGTTGGGTTCCTTTGAAATTTTTTCCATATGTGATTCACTAAAGTCTCCCTTCCTTAAACCAACTTCTTGCATTTCATCTAAAAAAACATTAATTCGTTGCATCATAATATTGCATTGTAATGGTCATTTTCAATGAATATGTAATTTTTTTCTTTTGTAAGTGACATGTTAGAGTTATACCTAATCATGAAATACAAAAGAATTAATTAAGTAAACTTGTGTAAACACACATAAATTAATAAATAATAATGACTTAAGTTTGAGTTTAGTTATAGTATATCATAAATCCTACCTAAACTTGAGAACAGATCCAAAACCCAATCTCATTCACTTGAAAATGTATCTATAAGATAATTAATCATTGCTTGTGGATTTTAATAAATGTTAACAATCTCTCATTCCATATCATTTTCCTCATATGTTAATTTTCTTGCAATAGGATTATAAACCAATAATGGAATATATTTCCCTCCATATTTTTAATTGATAAAAATAGAATCGTAAGTATTATCTTTTGTATAGAATGCAACATGTATTAATATCCCTTGCAAAAGGATTACTACTATATTTATTGTTATTAGGCTTTTCACTGAAACATTAATTAGTAAAAAACCATTTAACTTGTAAATTAATAAAAATGATTTTTCATTTTAATCACTAAATATAAAATTTAAGTGTCTTGCTAATCAAATTATTTCCTTGATTTCATTTTTCCCTTGAATCTTTATAGTACCAATTGTGATTGTGTGTCTAAATGAAAAATCACAGATTTTCAAAATGGTGATCTTACGACTTCTAAAAATTTCATAACTATTTTACTAAAAGCTTGGTAAGTATACGGTTTAGTGTCAACTTCAATGGTTTTGGATATTGTAACCATGAGGGATATCTACAATAACTAAGGATTAACCCTTCTTATGAACAAGATTTACATTTTTTCACAGTCACCTAATATTACTTGATGTTAGACAATGTTTAAATGTATTGATCAAGAGTGGCATCAAGTTGAACATTTTGAAGATGTTTCCTTCCTTGTCTTTCAAACTTGGCTTTTTGAGTATAAATCTTGAAGGTCTCTGGAATTCCATCTATATTACTCTTTGGCATATTTAATGAAATAGAAAAATATATATATTATACAACTATCAATAACAAAATAGAGAAAAATAGCATACAAATGAATATAATGAGTATAATAAATCCACATGTATTTTTGAATGCAAAAGAGAAATTGCTTCAATTTTATTGTAGAATATGAATATGGATAGTTGCATATAACATCATCCCAACTCTCTTCATTTAATATTTTAACAATTTTCTCTTGTATTCTCATATAAACCTTTATGTATGTGTGTGTAAAAATAAATTTAATCCTAATATAAATAAAAATAACTCAGCAAACTTATTTTTGAAATTCATTGGTCATTCTTCTATCAATAATTCACTATATCTTACACGTGATTTGAAATTCATTGGACATTCTTCTATCGATAATTCACTAGATCTTACACGTGATAATGTTGATATGATAAGAATTCCATCCTTCACTCATTGCATTGTTCTATAGGTTGTTATAGTCATGTTTTCTGGCATATTATTGATTTCATGACTTGTCTTACAGATGTTACATGTTAAGGGTTTAGATATTTTAACCTGCTAAATTTTTATATCAATGTTCTTCCACATATTGAAGATCTTATCTACTAAATCCCATGTCTGTCCATTTCCAAATCCCAATTGAAAATAGTTATATGCAACTTTGAATGCATCACTTCCTTTGTGATTTTTTTCCTTTTGCATTCTCTTTATCAATTAGGAAGCCTATTTCCATAAAAAATTGCTTCCAAAATTTCACATTAACTTCTAATATATCCTCATCACATACTTCTTAAAATTCATTATGAATAAATCTCACTCTTTGGATGAAAGTCATAAACATACTATACTCATTATCCGTGTCACATGATCCCATGCCAATAACTTTGCTTATGCATTTGTTAAACCAACATAAATGATACTGTTTGTACTACTTCAAAAAGAGGGTTTTTGGGATACTCTTCTATTAGTTCTCTTTAACCTCTGCATAATGGTTTCCTCCAATCATATAATATTTATAATCAAAACATTTTGGTCTATCAAATTCATCCTTGCTAGAAACCTCTATCAAGTCATTAGGAACCACATAATAACCCACATGTTCGTGTGGATTATCCATAATCAATGTTTTCAAGTTGTGAATATGAAAGTAGTGTGGCTTTCTAATTTTGCATTTATCCTTCCTTTTTATAGGTTTATAAAGTCACTTCATATTTGGCTGAAATATATGGCCCCCATCAACCAATTTGTTCTTTCTCTATTGATTTTGAATGGTATTTTGTGTTGTGTTGATAATATCATCCTCTAGATCAACACAATGCTATGATTTCCCTATTACCTTTAGTAATTTTACTATGATATTTAGATCTAACCAATTTCTTCATCATAAACAACATTAGCTTTCCTCCTTTCGTGATTTAAGGAGTTTCATATAATTCAACAACCTCTTCATAATAACAAGAATTAAATCATCCTTGAGCACAATTATTTTGTCTTTAAGTTGTTTCCTCTTCTTTTCAACGAGATTTGTAACCTCATTAGCACCAATGATAACATCATCAAGTTCATTTTGAGTTTTCATGTGTTGAAATGTTACCTTTCTAACTCTATTTTAGACCAATGACTTTTCTTTCCTCTTTCTGATCATGTGTATCTATTATTGTAGCTTAACTTCCATTTCTATTTGTTTCTTTTTCCTTATGCCATATTAGTATGAAAGGCACTGATGACTTCCATGATTAACTTTTTTTGTATAATAAATCCTCTCCAACATATTTGAAAGTCACATAGCAAAATCTTGTCAAAATAAAAGATAATATTTTGGTGTTAAATGCCCATGGGGCTTTGGATTGATAGTGAATGGGTGATTTGTTAAGGCACTGCGAGAAAAAAGGTCTCTGATTCAAATCCCGTGTGGGTTTTCACCCAAAAAAATGATGTTAAATAAATTGTGTGTGTGTGTGTGTGTGTGTGTGTGTGTGATGATACTTATAATAATACATGATTCTTAAATAAGAAGAAATAAACTTACATTTCTTTCTTTAATGTCTTGCACGATAGATGTACATGTTAAAACCTTCTTGTATGCTAAAGAATATTTGTTTCCAACACCAAACATATATCTCGTACCAAGCTAAGACCTTATAATTTGTTTGAACATGTTTAAAATTGGCACAAGACAAATATATTAGTTCTATATTGTTGTTTCATTTGTCCTTGACATTCTAAGAATGATCCATTTTGTTTTCCTCTCATGCATATTTTCACTTTCTAACATTCTTCATTTCTTTTGAGATGTCAATTGTTGGACCTTGAACAAAAGCATCAACATTTTATTGGCTAACATTCATGAAGGCTCCAGTTGTAATTTTGGATGTCATGATTGTAGGTCTTGATATTGATATATTCATAAATAGATTCTTTGATACCATTTTTCTAGATGAAATATTAAAATTATAAGTTTTTTTTTTATAATAACAACAAAAAAATATGTATGAAAATAATTTTTTCGGTGATAATCACATGGGAGAAAATATAGTTGACGCGTTTCGAACCAACTAGTGTGGTTCATCTTTAGGACAAGATAAGGTGCCAAAGCTTAGCATCAAAATAAATAGATGTAGAGAAAATATTTATTATATTATAAATTTACATAACTTTTTTATTATAATTATATATACAAACTATATATATATATATATATATATATATATATATATATATATTATATTAAATAAATAAATAAATATATATATATATATATATATATATAAATAAACACTAATAAATATAAAATCAAAATTTAAAAAAAAAAATAGAAAAACTTAAACATAAAATTTGTATTTTTTAAAAATTAAACATTTGCAACCTTTTAACATCCAATGGGGAAGAGGGTTGATTCCCTCCCCTTCATTGCAACCCTGTTGGAACATTAGGCATGCCCCTCCCCCCTTAATAGGTACCAAAATGGTGTCGAAATAGTGCCCAGAGTGAGATTTGAAACATTATTTAGAAGTTCATTTTTTAATGTTATATATATATATAGGTATTTTTTTTATTGTTTTTGGTTATATATATATATATATATATATATATATATATATATATATATATATATATATATATAACCAAAAACAATAAAAAAAGTAAGTATATATATATATATCCTTTTTTATTGTTTTTGGTTAAATGTTATATTAAAAACAAAAAACAATTAATTTTATCTTGTTATTATTTTAACATTATGATTAAAAAAAATTAATTAGTTTTTTTAAATTTTTTGTAAATATTTGTTAATTTTTTTCTCATACATTTTTATTAATTTTTCTTGTTTTTTTTTTTAAGTTTTAGAAAGTGATTTTTCATTTTTTTAAGGTATTAAAAAGGGAAAAAACCTCAAGGATAGCTTACTTGGGAAAGCATGTAAACATGTTATGTAAAATATTATGAGGCCCTTTTAACAGGTATAAAATTTCTAGTTTGCAATATGGAGTTACCACCCGATCAGGGGCCCGATTAGACCCTTACATGTTTGGTGTGGTGGCACTCACCAGTATATGGCCCTATTTTCGTTATCCTAAATTAACCTATGCTATCCTATGGTGAATATTTAATTAACTAATACTATCATTAATGCTACGCTAATTTTAAATATCCTAAATACTTTTTTTTGGTAAGTTTAAAAATTTCATTGATCAATAAAAAAAGAAGCACGTCATATACCATTATGACTCTTTTTATGGTGCATTGTGCCGTATACTGATAGGAACATAGATAAGATATTTGATGTTAAGAACAACAAAGGGGACATAGAGGAGAAGAAGAAACAATTATAAAGGAGAATCACCCAAAGTGGGGCAAACCCTCAAAGCAACCTTTCTTTCCTTTCTTTTCTGAAACCTTGACCCAACCTTCTAAAGGAAGGTTTATCAAAGCAATGTGGAGATTATCATTGCAAGTTATAGGGGATTCCTTATTAGAGTTCGAAGAAGCCGACTCATGAGCTTGTTTCAATACACCAAAAGAAGCATTATTATTCATTGTATTTGTGTGTGTGGAAGGAGCATTGTTCACAACAGGTTCCTCAAGAGACATTTGAGGAAGTGAGGTCTGAACATTGTCCACTTAATGGATTTCACCATAAAATCATGCATATTCCTTGTCCAAAGAAGAGGAGACATTTCCCTCCTTAGGATGAGGATTGCATGGCTTCCAAATTTTAGTTCTATAATTTCGAATGTTTCGCTCATGTTGAGATTTCAACACAGACCGAGAATTTTGTAAATGACCTATTTCATGACAAAATGGACAGTGAAAAGTAGTATTCCCGTAGTCTAGAGCCTAGATCCAATGAAAATCACATGTTTTTAAATAGATTTTGTCTAGCAACCCTTTACTGATTTGTAACACAAATTTTGTCATAAGTGTATATGCCAAGTTGCCCACGAGAGACATCAATTACAAGGAAACAATCCAGGGAGTCTCCAATGCCTTGAAAGATTGAATAGTGCCACAAGTGAGTAGGCAGATTAGGAAGCCAAAACCATATTGGTATCTTGGTAATGACTATTGTGGAAGGATCAAAATCTAGAAACTAAGGGGTTAAGAACAATCTTGCATTGCCTAAAAACCAGGGCCCTTTAGACAATTTTTTTTTATCATCTTCCAATTCCACAAATAACACAATAAAGAAGGCTTTTGAGCTAAAAATAACTTTATAATTCTTGGTCCATGAAGAATGGATCCATTGGTAAAGATCATATTTGCATGGAAATAAACCATTAAAACGATAAATTAAGGCTAACTCTACAGAAGTCTAGTGGAGATCCTCAATATTAGGGTGACATATTTCCAAGGAGGGAACTTCCTCAGATTTTTCAACCAGAAAAGACCTAGGAGTTTCCTAGGATTGAGCTTCCTTAAGGGAGGGTTGAGCATGGAAAACATAATTATAAGAAAAAACTCGAGAGGAGGAAGGTTTACCCACAACCCCCCTTGTAAATGAATATCCATAACAATAGTGGCATCTTTACCAATGTTATAAAATGAGATATGGGAAGCACTGTCTAGTTGCTTACCTTCAGAAAGTAGTCATTGTATAACAAAGGGATACCCACCTAGAGCTCCAAGGAAAAATTAAGGTCTCGAACCAGATCTAAGGAACCTAAGGAGTAGAAAATACTGAAAGAGAAGCTTCAAAAATATCTTATAAGAAGTTTACTGGCAAAGGGTCTCCTAACAGACGTTGAGTAGGGAGTGTCACAGGGGTTCCTCAACTGCTCCTTTAGCTAAGATAGGACCTACCATAGCGGTAATGTCTCTCTCAACAAAACTCCAGTGTAAAATTTTAAAAACTACGCTCATCACAACCTCCTAAATGTCCATGATCATATTCGGAGAGAGGTTTCTTAGCAACAGAGGTGAGAATCATAGCACACATGTCCCTCTCAACAGCATATATGGACCAGCAAGAGTCTTCCATTTTAACGCTATTAGAAACCCTAGAGGCTTCCATGAGAACTAGTTGTCAATTACCCTGAGAGAGATTATCAAATATCCTAATACTTAGTATTAAATCTCTCTAAGCTCAATTCCTTCTGTGTTGGTGTTTGTAAGGCTTGTCGTTAACAACATAGGAGGAAGAGAACTACCCAAATGCAGGTTTTTTTAGGAAACTTCAAATGTTGAAACAATATTCCTTCACAACTAATAGGTGGCCTTAGCTAGGCCATTTGATAAAATATAATCTAATACAAGAACATCAAACAAATATAAGTTTTGTCATTTCATGTTTTATTTCAAAAAAAACTAATTGTAAATCCTAAATTTTATTGCAAAACAAACAAATAAAACTAATTTATAACACCAATGACAATATAATTAATTTGAAGCATGAACATTAGGTAGAATGATAATCAATTTAAGAAACAAAGTTAATATGAACTTAAACTAATTAATAAGCGCTAATACTTATTTTAGTTATAAAAAAATAAAATGAGTATTCTAATATTCATGCAAAGGAAATAATTCATCATATCTTAATTTTGAATTCAACTGAAATCACAGATGCATATAATAATATATCACATTTTAGGATTTTTTGAACAAAATAGACATTTTTGGAAAGATCCTTAGCTATTCAAAATCGATCAAAATAGTTGATAGATAATATTAGTTCCAATTCAATACAAATTCCTCAGATAGTCCCCTTCTTTATCGAAGATGGTTATATTTATAGAGTAATTTTCTTTTTATAAAAAAATATTGTTCATTGTTCCGATCAAACAAAATATCTTTGTGAATAGAAAAATGTGTTGAACAGATGAAATCAAGCTTCTAAATTAGGGTTATGTTGTTAAAGTTGTTATTGGGGATGTCCCAATTGATCATTAGTTGGTTGTTTGTTCAACAGAATCAAATCAACTCCACTTTTCATGGGATCTATCTTGTTCCTTTTCTGTCCTCTCATTAACTTGCATAGGAAAATATGAGAACTAGAAAAATTGAGCAATCCGCACAGCATAAAAATTCAAGAAAAAATTGTTATGAACTAAATCATCCAACCAAGGTGTTATAGTTAAAATTTTCATATTTACCTTGTTTTATATTTAATTGCATTATAAGTATATGCTTTGGGCATCCAGGGTCTAGTGAAGGCCACAAATAACATCTCAGATATTAGATTTGTCTTAATTTTATATTAAGCATGATTAACTTTTTTTATTAATATAATCTAAGTACTTAACCTAAATTAAGACCAAATCCATTCATCCAGGGGGTTGGGCATGAAAAACATTGTTGCTTAAGGATGAGACTAGATGGCAGATTTATGATTAAATGTTAATTAATCATTTCACCTAATTATCAATCAGAGGAACAAGATATTTGGTGGTCTGGGGGGAAGAAGGTATGAAACTTTGTTGATTGTTATGTGGGTCCATATGGGTATCTGAGTGTTCGGTTAGTAGAGTAGTCCACAGATTATGCGCTTAACAGTTGGTCTGGATGGGTGGATATTAGGGAGCGGTCCTCAAATAAAATTGAATAAAATGGAATTTGATGGAGGGTTAGATTTGTTCGAAAGATAAAAAATAAAGGTAATCTACCTATTCACATGGATGTGTAATGTGGATGCTTCATGGGCAAGTCTACTAGTAATAAACTCAAATTTTAGCACAAAAACTTGATGAAACCAAAGAAAATAGGTAGTTTTGAACGAAATGAAAAGAAAGTAGTATTTTAAAAATTTACATAAGAAAATAAGTGTGTCCAAAAAAAAATAAGGTCCCCATTAATTTTTTAAATAAATTGGTTGGGGAGGGGGTGGGGGGGTTGCATACATGACAAAAAATTGCAACATATTGGGAAGAACTAGTTATTTCTAACAAAAGAATGTTGATCAAATAAAATCTTAATTATAATCTTAGAACAATTATAAGTGTCAAATGGAATGCATGGTATTTGAGAAATAGATAATTCCATCATTGGGATTACTCATACTTTATCTAATATTTCCTCAAGAGTTAAAAGATGGATTTCATTTGTTAATTAGTTATTTTGAGTAATATTGACTGATTTTGAACTTGAAGTGTTAAGTCCAAACCTTAATATCAACAATACATATTGTAGGCATTTGTTCCACATCTCTCTTTAACTCGACATTGCTTCATTTCTTGCGAGCACCCATAGCCCCAACGAAGGTACCTTAACATCATATAAGAATTGACCAACTTCCAGGCAGTTTTCATAGCCCCAATGGGTTCCTTATACTTCCCAAATTTTATATAAATGCTTTCAACTTCTTATTCATTTTGATATCATTTTGATTTATATAATTGTATTGTTTTTTTCAATTTTGGATGTATAAGAAGAAGGGTGATCCAATAGTTACTTTAATAACCAATTGTATTGTTGTATTAATAATTCTAACTCAATACTTTGCCATTCAATATCAGTGTTTATCTAATTTTATCTTTTCTTTTTCTTTTTGTATGTGTTTAACAAGGTGAATGGAGCTCTTGTAGAATATATAAGATTAATATTTTCATACCTAATGAGAAATTTAATACAATTGTAATATCAAGTATTCACAAATTTCTTATAATTTTTATTTGCAGTCAAATAGTTTATGTTAATCAAATAAAAGTATTCAAATATAACTAGTCTCCGCTATAGTACCAAAAATTAAAAAAAAAACAACATTTATAGATTTTACTCAAACTATATATATATATATATATATATATATATATATATATATATTAAAATAAAAATAAAAATTGATAAAATATTTACATATTTACAAAGCTAATCATAGAAATTTAAGAAAAATATTTCTTTAAAATTTGGCCATTCACAGGGAGGCTTTCAACCTCTCCTTCTAAGGTTTGTAAAATATATGTTAAAGGGCCTAATTTTGCAAAAATTTGAAATGGTCCAAGCCAGAGATGTTGAAATTTGGTATGTTTACCTTTATCCTCATGACTTTTGTCCCACTTTAATATTAAATCACCAGTAGAAAAGTCTCTATCAGTAGTTGAATAATTTTCAAACAAGTGCTTGTTAAGTTGTTGATGGACATGGAATTTAACTTTAGTTTTCTCCCTCTCCTCCTCTAATTTCAATAGTGTATGGATTCTTGCTTCAATGTGTCTAACTAGTTCCTTGTTAATTGATTAGCTAACTGCATAAATGGGAGGAAAATATTGGGAGGCAATATGGCTTCATCGCCATAAACAAGGAAATAAAGAGAGTTACCCAATGACTTATTAGGTGTCACTCAATCTGCCCAAAGCACAATGGATAATTGCTTATGCCATTTCTTTTGATGATCAAGCATTGTCTTTTTGACACTAGAAGGAAAATACCTTCTAGTGGAGGTTTTTGTAGAAGCCCCTATAAAAATAGCCCAAAAATCCATTTGTAGCGGAGGTGGACAGGCAGATGTTTTTTGGATGGTGCGTATAAAATATACAAATGCATTGGTGCCTTACTAAACATACAAGCACTGGTGCTTCATATAACATGGCGCACCATGGAAAATTTATTTTTATAAATAGAAGTAAAAAACATGGTGCTAAATAACACAACACACCAGTGCTTTAATAGTAGATAGCATCGGTGCCCTTCATGTAGAAAAATGACTCGATGCATACCACTAAGGAGCACTGCTATATTTTTAAATTTCAGAAAAATGTAGTGTTATATTCCAAAGATGCTCTGGTGTGGTAAATGTACTAAAACACCCTGGGGCTTCTTTTAAAGAACATTGCTAGGCGTTTTTTAATTTCTCAAAATAGCGTGGTGGTATAGTAAAACCACAACACCAATGCGGTACATGTATAGAAACGTCCCAGGGCGTCTCACGAAACGCACCATGATATTTTTTAATTAAAAAAAGGTGGTTCTTTTGGATATACACCGCCCTAATGCGGTTATCTAAATGCACCAATGGAGAGTTAAATAAAAAAAACCCTCCCAGCCATAATTTTCATTTTTACCATCTATAGTGCGGGTGAGCTCTGAAGCATCGATGCCACTCTTTCCACATGCAAGTGCCCTGATGTCGGTGCTTTTCTTTCTCACCATCTTTCTATACCATGCTCATTGTTTGAGTTTCAATTTTTTTCAAATGATGTTAAAAAAAATCTCTATTATGTGTCTAGAGTGCCTCCCTAATGATCAAATGTCTAGGTAATGTCTATGTTTCTTTGTAATTTAAGTATTTAACGGATTAGAATTGAAAATTAGGTTAATTTCTTCATAGTTTTTGAAAAAAGAAAAAAGCACCACGCAGTGCACTCAATATGTTCGGCTCGCACCAGGCACGGTGCACCCTGTAAATTTACAAGGTGTATCGCATGTCAATGCGTGAACATAACACATGCAGTTGTTGCAGTTTGTTTTGTAAATGAAAGCACACCAGGAAAGATACAACAAATTGTACATTGGTGTGTCACACCCGGTACGTTTATATTTACCAAACGCACCACAAAAATAATATTTAAAAATATAGTTGTAGCTCGGTGCGTTCGATACTCTGAACATTCCGTACCGGTGTGAAATGGTTATACGTGCACACCATTGCACGAGTGTGTCACACCGCTATCAAAAGTTAAATTTATGAACAAATAGTGGTGCATCATATGTATGATCATACGTATGTGCACATTGATAGCAATGTGGTTATAGTTGAAAGCGTAGCAGTGTCAGTGCATGACTCTTTTTTGTGTGCACTAGTGATTTTTTTTTAATTGAAAGTTATGTTTCCATAATTATAAATACATGTTTCATTTAATAAATAAAAATGTATTTTATGTATGAGGTTGATGTATTTTATATGTCAGTCATGTAGAAAAGACATCAACAGAGGGAGAAATAACAAGAGTAGGAGTAGCAGGCAGACCCATACAATATGGTATGAACATGGTAGGCTAGAGAGAGGGAGAGGGATTTATACCCTCGCCCTATTACTGCAGTGACACAAACGCTCTTGAGGAATGTATGCCTCCTCAAGTACTATGAGGAGGCTACATCCCTGAAGGCGCACTATATTTTATTGGTGCATCTAATCCGCCAATGTAGTGCCCAGGAGCAGGCTTTCCATGTTGGTCCTACGACATGGTATAGGCCCACTGAAGAGGACATATACTTTATCATTAGCCTGTCTATAAGAGGGGAGGATTTTTCCAAGATCCCTTATGTCCCCCATGGTATTGCAATTAAGATTCATCTTGCATACACTCAGAGATATGTCAGGCCTTATGTGGTTCGTCCATCATATTTTTAGGTTCGTGGTGGACAGCTAAAGATTTCTTCTTTTGAAGTAGAGCAAGTTAGGTGTTTCACGACCATTGCACACTCTAGTAGTGATGGGAAGTGCATTATTTCCCCTCTTTTGTATTATGTTTATTCTTTGATTCAGATGCCACGTTCATCAAATGGTCTGCCATTTTTTTAGGCAGTTTTGCATGGCTTTAGATAGATGGTGTGCATTAAGACATGGGAGGGAGTCCTTCCCTTTCGCTTCCAAGATTTTTTGTTTATTTTTTGAGAGGTTTTCATAGACGAGGTCTAAATTTGGTGGTCACCCTCCTATGTCAATCATTGAGGTCCAAATGTGCATGTGGGGGTAGATGATGCCCAAGAGGGGTTGGTCAGAGTTTCCGGCCACTATTTCTCTCGAGGCATTTGCACTGCTGGGTAGTGAGGATGACAATGTTTTTCATGTTGGTGTTTCCATATGCAGGGATTGATTGGAGAGGGTGTCCCAACATATTCTTCACAGCGGATGAGCCTCCAGATGATAGAGGTAATATTAGTGTGTTCTTTAAATTAATCTAGTTTCATTTTCTTATTTTAATGAATTAGAATATAATTTATTCTAGCATGTTCTTTAACTTATTTTATTAAATTGTTTAATGAAATTGTCTAATTACTTTTCTATACTATATATTTTGTAGACATCGGCACATTCGATGGGGATATGCCTCCTCCCCCACTGGATTTTGGAGGAGATGAGGAGATGGGTTAGGCCCAAGAGGGTGAGCCACGTCCTCGGGGGGGTGTGGGAGTCTGGGGCCGTAGGGCTGGTCTGTGAGTTCGAATGGAGTGTTACGACAAATTGGCCAGAATTTTGTTTGATGTGGGAGTCCGCCTTGCGAGGACTCAAGATATCACTGTGGATCCTAGTTTCGTGGGTTTGTACAGGGACTTTCCATGGGAGATGATGTCTCTTATGGTGCATATCACTAGAGTTAGAAGGGTACTAACAACAATGATGGATGTAGACCAACATCATGCAACAATAGATACATCAGATGAGGGTGGTGATCATGATGATCAAGGTGATGATCATGATCATGATGATGAGGGTGGAAATCATGATACTTTTGGTAGTAACACCCCATAGAATCATGGTCATTAGGGTGTCGGTAATCCATCTAGCAGTACACCTCCTCAGTCACCTCGTTACGAGATGCCAGAGCTAGAGGATGTGCCTCATGTTTCTACTGACATAGAAAACCAGCCACCTCCTCCTCCACCTCAGAGTTCATGATACCACATTGAGGGCGCATACATAGTTGATCATCCATCATCTTCTACTCATGCAGACCAGCCACCTCCTCCTCCACCTCAGCTAAGTTTGACAGACGTTGATCATGTAGTAGTTGACCATCCATCATCTTCTACTACAGACTAGTCTAGCACTACGTTTTTTTTTATCGGATATTTGATTGCACTTATTTGAATTGATGTAGTTACTTGACTTGTTTATATATATATATATATATATATATATATATATATATAGATAGATAGATAGATATATGGTTCATTTTTTTGTTCATGTTTATGTACTTAATTTATATGTTTGTGTTGATTTGTATCTTGTTAGGTCATGTTAGATATGTTCATTTAATGTGCTTGCAGATAGATGTGTATGTGATAGCAGTTATTGGACATGATATTTATATTACTTTGAAGATGTGTGTGGTGATGATGTTAGATTACAATGTTTTTGTTTTGCTAGATGTGATCATGATGATGATGCCCTGTTAGATTATTAGATTTCTATGCTAGCTAATGACGTTTATATTTTCTAGAGGTGTAATTAGATCATGGTAGTGAATTTGAATGTGTATCTTAGATGATGTTTATGATTTTTAGATGGTTATTTGTTACACAATAATTTGTCACTGTCCTTGTACTCCCTATTCCTTGGTCTTGGAGGACCTCTACAGTAAACCCTTTGTACTTCCCTATCATGAACGACATCTCTCTAAGTTACTTTCCATTTGCAAAGCATTTTCCCTTTACATCATTTCCAAAGATACTTCCTTTAAACCCAGTTTTAAAGGCCGGTGATATCCCTCAGTTTCTTCCCCACACTGATTTGCTGAGAATAACACTGAGCCCCACATCGATCAGCATCGTTATCCTTTGATTACCCGTGCTTATCCTCTTTTGGAAAGTTTTAAAAACAGAGTTGAAGCTACCAGATCTAGAAGCTTCGTGGGCGGAGGTCTGGTAAATGGTTAGATGAGATAGAGCTGAGAGAGACCGTTTGGGCTCCTTTCCCCTACTAAAAAGGAACTAACACAAGAGATAAGACTTCCTCCCAACATAAGAGGAACCATATCCCCTCTCTCATGCCTATATAAAATTCTCATATTCCAACCTCACGGGGTTAATGGAATGGAAGGGATGGAATAATTTGCAAAAGCTTGCAAAAACCCTAACTTACTCATATCATATCTTCAAAAATATAGCGAGACAAGATCTGAAATTTGGACCCAAGGTTCCATGAGATTTCGTCTCAAATGGGTTTTTTTTTTTAGCTTCTAAAACGTTGCAGAAAAAAAGGTATAGTGAAAATTCCACGATGACCTGTTTGGAGCATTGAAACCCTAGAATCTAAAGCTCTTATACCAAATGTTATGAAACCAACTCACAAATAGATAGAAAAGATAGATAAATGCCTTCATAATAAGCCTCTTCGAGGGGGAAACCTTCTTTACATTACACAAATGAACAATTCTTGGATGATACAAATGACAAGACCTCCTTTCTATATAGGGGTCTAAGGGGTCATAATATAATTAGAGCCGACATAACAATAATAATGTAAGGGCGCAACAATAAAAATAGTGGGCTTCTATGGGGCACAATAATAACAATATGGGGACTACATGGGCACAACAATATAATAAGGGGGTTACACTAATAACAATGACGGTTTACACTAGTATTATAGGGACCTAACACAGGCTTGTTAAAAAATGAAACAAGGGTTGTGAGCATAGTTCCTTGTCTTGTGTCAAGGTCATTAAAAAATGAAGCAAGGGGTGTGAGCATAGTTCCTTGTCTTGTGTCAAGCTCGTTAAGAAATTAATCAAGGAGTCTGAGGATAGTTTCTTCCTATATCAACCTCGTTAAAAAATGAAACAGATGTCCAAGTATAGTTCTTTTACTGTGTCAACCTCGTTAAAAAATGAAACAACTCCCTTTTCCAAATCAAATCTTTGATTAAGATCTCATAAAATATTAGTCAAGTCTTTCCTGGATCTCGAAAGCGAGCCTTCATTCCATCCACCTAGCTAAATGAAATGAAGCCTGGGGGGCATGTACCTCAAATTGAGTCATTATGCTGGGGGCATGCAAACTTAACTCAAGCATAGTTTGTCTATTTCAAGCTTGTGTAAAAATGAAACCAAACTCAAGCATAGTTTTTTGTTTCAAGTATGTGTAAACATGAAACCGAATTCAAGCAGAGTTCCCCATGGTTCAAGCTTGTGTAAAAATGAACCCGTGTCCAATTTACATCTCGTGATGGTTGTTTTTATCAGCCAATTTCTGTTAGATGAACCTTGGTTGTTTCATTCCATCGCCATCATCTCTTTAGCCGATCATATGCTTTCACTTGGTTGTTTTTCCTTTCCTGAGGAACCGCAGTGATGAGTGGTTTTTCTAGCTAGCCTCTTAACCATTACATGTTTTGAGTGATTACCGGAATTAGTTTCTACCCTTTATACCACTCATTCCTCCAAGACGAGTCACCTTTAAGCTCTTTTCTGACTCGTAAAAAATGAAAATATCGCCAAGTATTTTTCCTTTTTAGACTCATTAAAGCAAATAAAAGCAGGGAGTCATCTTTGAGCTCTTTTCTGACTATCAAAATATGAAAAGATGGCCAAGCTCTTGTCGTTTTTAACTCATTAAAGGTTGTGAAACTTTGTTTACCCAGTATATGTTTACCCCTTTTTCGGGTTGGGATAAACTATTTACGAAAAACGTACACCTTAGTCAAACATGGCTAGGAGGTTCTCTCAAGTATTGTTTTCTACCTTTTCGGGCTCGAGAGACAACCTAACAAAAAGGGACCTTTTGGAGTTTTATTTTCCGTGTATTTTTCAAACTCTCTAAACATGAAAAAGATTCTTAGTTTTACCTTTGTCGAACTTGTTAAAAGATTAAACAACATAAGAATTTTCATTATGACGAGATGGAGCTACTCCTTCCTAGGGCTCGTAAAACTAGGATGGATCCATCCAAAGGATGGACTTATATTACAAGAATATGCTATCCTCGTCAAGATTGTGTAAAAATAACTGGGGTACTCACCAAAAATGGTGGGGGGAAATTGGAAATATTTCATCAGTTGTATTCTTCACTTGACACAGCATGTCACTCTTGAACATTTACACTCATCTGATGTTTGTGTTAGGTTTTGGAACATCCTCACTTTGTCACTTGCCTCCTTGGGTTTTGGGTTATCCATTTTAAACCTTTCATGTGATCTCTGCCACATCACCATGACCTCTGATCCTATGATGTCAAATGCTGCCAAAATCCGGAGTCATGTCATCCACATGTTCAAGAGAAGCCTTCCTACCTATACATTGCCTGATCATATGTCACCATCTTAGATTAATCTCATTCATTGTGTTTCCCGTCAATGATGAAGCATTCGTTATGACCTTCCTTCGACAGATCACTTCCTGTCGACTTCAGCTCATCATCCAAGAAGTTGATCTAGAAACTCCCTTCCAGTACCTTAGAGCTTGCATGCTTCAATGGCAAGTTCTTCGCACTTGATGACAGGTTCTCACCATTGGCATTCGATCGAATGATTTCATGAGTATTCGACTTCAATTCCTTATTCACACTCCATGAATTGTACTAATAGTACCTTGAGAGCCATTGACATTATGGGTGGTTTCTCTCGTGCTTGTTAACGGTTCACATCATTGACCAGTAATCAAGTGATTTTCTAGCATGTTCGACTTTAGCACGTCTATTCACATGTTAGAATTTGCACTTTGATGGGATTGTGTTGGAGCGCAAGACCTTGGGCTTAGATTACAAAAGTCCACGTTACGAGGAGTGATGAATTCACGATTGTATACATGATTCTTTAGATGAATGGTTGCGACCATGCCGTGGGTCTCATTTTTTATCCCCTTAGTCAAATGGTTGTGTCCATGCCAAGGATTCATGCACATGATCCTTTTCTTGATGGATAGTTGCGCCTATACCATGGATTCATGTATTGTTATATGCTTCTTTGATTTATCAGGCATGACTATGAGTTCAGATATGTATATTTATGTTTGACTTGCAGGTTTTCCAATGACAGTATCTGATTCCTTGCATCCACTCATAAAGCATTTCACCCCTCACTCTTGTTCGGCCTTCATGCTTTAGGGGGAATATGTTACACAGTAATTTTTCACTTTCCTTGTATTCCTTGTTCCTTGATCTTGGAGGACCTCTACGGTAAACCCTGTGTACTTCCCTATCATGAAGAACATCTCTCTGAGTCACTTTCCATCTGCAAAGCATTTTCCATTTACATCATTTCCATAGATACTTCCTTTAAACCCAATTTTAAAGGTCGGCGCTATCCCTCACTTTCTTCCCCGCGCCGATTTGTTGAGAATAGAACTTAGCCCCATGCCGATCAACGTCGTTACCCTTTGATTAGCCACGTCGATCCTCTTCTTGAAAGTTTAAAAAATAGAGTTGAAGCTTCCAGATCTAGAAGCTTCGTGGGCAGAGGTCTGGTAAATGTTAGATGAGATAGAGCCGAGAGAGACTGTTTGGGCTCCTTTCCCCTATTAAAAATGAACTAACACAAGAGATAAGACTTCCTCCCATCATAAGAGGAACCATATCCCCTCTCTCATCCCTATATAAACTTCTCCTATTCCAACCTCAGGGGGTTAATGGAATGGAAGGGCTGGAATAATCTGCAAAAGCTTGCTAGTCTTAGTTCTTAGTTTGTGCTTGTTAAGGGCTTGTTAAAGGGAGAATATCTTGTAGAAAGTTTTGGTTTGAGCAAGGAGAAATAGACCTTAAACTCCCATGATTAAGGTGTTTGAGGAGATGTTATAGTGATGCTTGGGATCCAGACCCATCAAAGGAAACCTGCAACGCTAAGGCGAAGGTTGTAATTTCCTTTTTGGCATATTAATACAAATGATATTTTGTTTCCTATATTAATTGCAATATTGTATTTGGTAGCTTAAGACTCCTTAGCCTCTTAAGTAGGTTGAATCTATTGTATGCTATCATGTGTGCTTTGGTTTCTTGTCTATTTGTTTCAGGTGCTTGATTGACATTAAGGAGCTGAGTGCTGGAGAAAAAAACACAAGGACATCATCGAACAAGGATAAGTTTCTCCCCAGTATGGTCACCAATTTGTGGAGTAGGAAGATTCTATCTGTGGAGCATAGTTCCTTGTCTTGTGTCAATATCATTAAAAAATGAATCAAGAAGTCTAAGGATAGTTTCTTCCTGTATCAACCTCGTTAAAAAATGAAACAAATGTTTGAAGACAGTTTCTTCCTGTATCAACCTCATTAAAAAATGAAACAAATGTACGAGGATAATTATTTTTTCTGTTTCAACCTCGTTAAAAAATGAAATAGTGTGCGAGGATAGTTTGTTCCTCTATTAACCTCGTTAAAAAATGAAACAGATTTTGAGGATAGTTTGTTCCTGTATCAACCTCATTAAAAAATGAAACAAAGTGTCAGAGCATAGTTCCTTGTCTTGTGTCAAGCTCGTTAAAAAATGAAACAAGGGAGGTGAGCATAGTTCATTGTCTTGTGTCAAGATCGTTAACAAATGAATCAAGGAGTCACGAGGATAGTTCTTTTTTTGTATCAACCTCGTTAAAAAATGAAACAATGTGCGAGGATAGTTTGTTCCTATATCAACCTTATAAAAAAATGAAACAAATTTCAAGATAGTTTGTTCCTGTATCAAATTCGTTAAAATATGAAACAAAGTGTTGGAGCATAGTTCCTTGTCTTGTGTCAAGCTCGTTAAAAAAATGAAACAAGGGAGGTGAGCATAGTTCCTTGTCTTGTGTCAAGCTTGTTAACAAATGAATCAAGGAGTCACGAGGATAGCTCTTTTTCTGCATCAACCTCATTAAAAAATGAAACAGCGTACGAGGATAGTTCTTTTTCTGTGTCAACCTCATTAAAAAAATGAAACAACATGCAAGGATAGTTTTTTCCTATATCAACCTCATTAAAGAAATGAAACAGATTCTGAGGATAGTTCCTTGTCTTGTGTCAAGCTCGTTAAAAAATGAAATAAGGGGTCGAAGCAAAGTTCTTTGTCTTGTGTCAAGCTCCTTAAAAAATGAAACAAGGACCTTGGACCATAGTTCATTGTCTTGTGTCAGGCTCTTTAAAAATGAAACAAGGACCTCGAATCATAGTTCCTTGTCTTGTGTCAGGCTCTTTAAAAAATGAAACAAGGGTTGTGAGCATAGTTCCTTGTCTTGTGTCAAGCTCATTAAAAAATGAAACAAGGGGTGTGAGCATAGTTCCTTGTCTTATGTCAAACTCGTTAAGAAATGAATCAAGGAGTCTAAGGAAAATTTCTTCCTGTATCAACCTCATTAAAAAATGAAGCAGATGTCCGAGGATAGTTCTTTTACTGTGTCAACCTTGTTAAAAAATGAAACAACTCCCTTTTCCAAATCAAGTCTTTGATTAAGATCTCGTAAAATCCCAGTCGAGTCTTTCCTGGATCTTAGAAGTGAACCTTCATTCCATCCACCTAGATGAATGCAATGAAGCCTCGGGGGAATGTACGTCGAATTGAGTCATTATGTTGGGGGCATGAAAACTTAACTCAAGCATAGTTTGTTTTTGTTTCAAGCTTGTGTAAAAATGAAACCAAACTCAAGCATATTTTTTTGTTTCAAGCTTGTGTAAACATGAAACCGAATTCAAGCAGAGTTCCCCATGGTTCAAGCTTGTGTAAAAATGAACCCATGCCCAACTTACATCTCGTGATGGTTGTTTTTATTAGCCAATTTCTACTAGATGAGCCTTGGTTGTTTCATTCCATCGCCACCATCTCTTTAGCCGATCATATGCTTTCAATTGGTTGCTTTTCCTTTCCTGAGGAACCGCAGTGATGAGTGGTTTTGCTAGCTAGCCTCTTGACCATTACATGTTTTGAGAAGTTCCATCATTACTGGAATCAGTTTCTACCCTTTATACCACTCATTCCTCCAAGACAAGTCACCTTTAAGCTCTTTTCTAACTCGTAAAAAATGAAAATATTGTCAAGTATTTTTCATTTTTAGACTCATTAAAGCAAATAAAAGTAGGGAGTCATCTTTGAGCTCTTTTTTGACTCTCAAAATATGAAAATATGGTCGATCTCTTGTCGTTTTAAACTCGTTAAAGGCTACGAAACATAGCTTACCCAGTATACGTTTACCCCTTTTCGGGTTGGGATAAACTATTTACAAAAAAGGTACACCTTAGTCGAACATGGCTAGGAGGTTCTCTCGATTATTACTTTCTACCTTTTCGGGCTCGAGATACAACTTAATGAAAAGGGACCTTTTGGAGTTGTCTTTTCCGTGTCTTTTTCAAACTCTCTAAACATGAAAAATATTCTGAGTTTCACCTTTGTCATACTCGTTAAAGGATTAAACGACATAGTATTTGTCATTATGAAAAGAACGAGCTACTCCTTCCTAGGGCTCGTAAAACTTGCTAGGATGGATCCATCTGAAGGATGGACTTATATTATAAGCATATGTTATCCTCGTCAAGCTTGTGTAAAAATAACTAGGGTACTCGGCAGAAATGGGGGGGGGGATTTGAAATATTTCATCAGTTGTATTCTTCACTTGAGGCATCATGTCACTATTGAACATTGACACTCATTTGTTGTTCATGTCAGGTTTTGGGACATCCTCACTCTGTCACTTGCCTCCCTAGGTTTTGGGTTATCCATTTTAAACCTCTCATATGATCTTTGTCATGTCACCATGCCCTATGATCCTATGATGTCAAATGTTTCCAAAATGCGGAGTCATGTCATCCACATGTTCAAGAGAAGCCTTTCTACCTGTACATTTCCTGATCATATGTCACCATCATAGATTACTCTCTTCATTGTGTTTCACGTCAATGATGAAGCATTCATTATGACCTTCCTTCAATAGATCACTTCCTATCGACTTCAGCTCATTATCCACGAAGTTGATCTAGAAACTCCCTTCCAGTACCTTAGAGCGTGCATGCCTCAATGGCAAGTTCTTCGCACTCGACGATAGGCTCTCAGCATTGGCCTTCGATCGAATGATTTCACGAGTCTTTGACTTCATTATTTACACTCCGTGAATTGTACTGATAGTACCTTGAGAGCCATTGATATTATGGGTGGTTTCTCTCACACTTGTTAACGGTTCACATCATTGATTGGTAATCAAGTGATTTTCTAGCATGTTCAACTTTTGCACGTATATTCACATGTTAGAAGTTGTACTTTGATTGGATCGTGTTGGAGCGCAAGACCCTGGGCTCAGATTACAAAAGTCCAGGTTACGAGGAGTGATGAATTCATGATTGTATACATGATTCTTTAGACAGATGGCTGCGACCATGCCATGGGTCTCATTTTTATCCCCTGAGTCAAATGGTTGCGTCCATGCCGAGGATTCATGCACATGATCCCTTTTCTTGATGGATAGTTGTGCCTCTAACATGGATTCATGTATTGTTATATGCCTCTCTAATTTATCAGGCATGACTATGAGTTCTGATATGTATATGTATGTTTGACTTGCAGGTTTTCCAGCGACGGTATCTGATTCCTTGAATCCACTCGTAAAGCATTTCACCCCTCACTCTTATTCAGCCTTCATGCTTTAGGGGGCATATGTTACACAGTAATTTGTTACTGTCCTTGTACTACCTGTTCCTTAATATTGGAGGATCTTTATGGTAAACCATGTGTACTTCCCTATCATGAAGAACATCTCTTTGAGTCACTTTCCATCTACAAAGCATTTTCGCTTTACATCATTTCCAGAGATACTTCCTTTAAACCCAGTTTTAAAGGCCAGTGATATCCCTAAGTTTCTTCTCCATGCCGATTTGATAAGAATAACAATGATCCCCATGCCGGTCATCGTCATTGTCCTTTGATTACCCGCATCGATCCTCTTCTGGAAAGTTTTAAAAATAGAGTCGAAGCTTGCAGATCTAGAAGCTTCATGGGTGGAGGTCTAGTAAATGGTTAGATGAGATAGAGCCGAGAGACATTGTTTGGGCTCCTTTCCACTATTAAAAAAGGAACTAACACAAGAGATAAGACTCCCTCCCATCATAAGAAGAACCATATCTCCTCTCTCATGCCTATATAAACTTCTCCTATTCCAACCTCAGGGGGTTAATGGAATGGAAGAGCTGGAATAAACTGCAAAAGCTTGCTAGTCTTAGTTCTTAGTTTGTGCTTGTTAAGGGCTTGTTAAAGGGAGAATAGTTTGTAGAATGTTTTGGTGTGAACAAGAAGAAAGAGACCTTAAACTCCCATGATTGAGGTGTTTGAGGAGATGTTAGAGTGATGCTTTGGATTCAAACCCATCGAAGGAAACCTGCAACGCTAAGGCAAATGTTGTAATTTCCTTTTTGTCATATTAATACAACTGATATTTTGTTTCCTATATCAATTCCAATACTGTATTTGGTAGCTTAAGACTCCTTAGCCTCTTAAGTAGGTTGAATCTATTGTATGCTATCATGTGTGCTTTGGTTTCTTGTCTATTTGTTTCAGGTGCTTGATTGACATTAAGGGTTTGATCGCTAGAGCAAAAAACACAAGGATATCATCGAACAAAGATAAGAAATACAAGAGGTAGGATCTTAACCATTCTCAGTCTAAGGGAACTTATATTAGATTGTCTTGTTTGTGGCTAGACCCTCTCCCCTAGGCTAGAGGGATTGCCTTTGTCCACAGAGAATCTCCCTACTCCACATTATCATCATGATGTCT
The DNA here is from genome assembly GCA_031772625.1 of Pinus tabuliformis. Taxonomy (NCBI): domain Eukaryota; kingdom Viridiplantae; phylum Streptophyta; class Pinopsida; order Pinales; family Pinaceae; genus Pinus; species Pinus tabuliformis. The sequence continues at coordinate 24,700,939 of CM062809.1, forward strand.
ATTTTTATGAAATAATATTTATTATAGATTATGTATTTGTGAACTTATATCAAACTTTTATATATGAAATTGCATGCAAAATTACTTACATTAAAAAATGCAAAGATATTTTCATAAATTACAAAGTTTAGTATGGTTGAAACTATGATTGTAAAATTACGATAAATAGTTTTCTATTGCCTAGATAGTTCATTGATATTCAATCTAACTTAATTAGTAAAATATTTCAATACTGACAAGGAAAAAATAATTAAAGGTAAAATAATTTAGTTAGTTCTTAATAAGATGAAAAATGTAACTCATTCAACTTTTAATATAAAATATTATTAATAATAAATTATTCAAAAACCCAATTTAACTAATTCAATATTGGTTTATAAAATTCAATTTATTGTTAAATTTTAAAAAATTAAGTCACAATTTTCTATAACCTGCAGCCTAGATCCATCTTAACTATGGATCTATGAAACATTGAGAGGGATCAAATCTGATCTTGAGATGCAAACATCTTTTAGAGTGAAAAGAGATTTAATCCCTCTAAGTGCTTGGTAGATCTAGAGTTAAGATGGATCTAGGATGGTATAATATATATGTAGTTGACATTGAAATATTTAATTTATAATTGACATTCTCCACATTAAAATGTTAAAATATGCCCCCTCATAATGTTTTCATGTAGTTATTCCTAATTGGTGAATCTGAACATAGTTGGAATTGAATAGGTGGCTGATTCAACCATTCTTTTTATGCTTCATCTCTGATTCTTGCGCTTAATGCAGCCTTCTCTCGAGTTGACATTGTAATGGGGTGCTCTGAAAGATGGTAGGTGGGTCGCTCATCATCACTAGAATCCTAATTTCAAAAAATATTTAACTTCATTAGTAAAATATCAATGATATTAGTAATCACATCAATGCAATTGGTTTGTTGAAATTATTATTTTTTTCCAAGGAGAAAATCAAACCTTCTATTAAGGCAATAAAAATTTACATTTGTAGATGCATTTAAGAATTCAAAATTATTGTATGTCCATTAGAAAACATATAGTAAATTGTCCTTACGTTGATCGTAGAATAACTACTTAGACCCACGAAATCAAAAATGATATTTAACTAGTTCTCGGGCCTCCCCATAAGTGAGGAAAATGACCCCTTTGCAAAAAAACCATGTCATTGTTCATAAATATGCAAAATTATAAACTTTAACCATCATCAAAAGTTTGTAAACTTTATAAACCAAAAGTATCAAAAGAAAAAAAACTTTTTCATGGGAAAACCAGCCCATTAAGAGATAAAAGGATGTTGATCTAACACACGGATCCTTTATTCATCTATCTTTTTTATGCGCCAGGAGCCCATATCCTGTTGCAGACCCTCCTTAGAAAGGAGGTCTTCTTCAGTGTTATGTTCCTTGTAAATATGACAGATAGATATGTAGTCAAACAATTGTTTCAAATGTAAAACTTCTTCCTGTAATGGAATCAAAATATAATTTTGACATCTTTTTTCTCGTGTAGTGATGTCTTCTAGAGTCATCGCATTCATGTTTTATTGTATCGACGTTTCGAACCAACCTCTGTGGTTCATCATCAGGATCAGATGTGTGAAAAAGTCAGATGATGATCGGGCAATAAATAAAGGAAAGGTTGGGATGGTAATGTATGGAGCCGATAGGTTTGATTCAGCCAACAAAGTAATAGTTTCAGAGATTGTAGTTCAGCAAAATTATTTTTTTTATAAATAACAAGTCCTGAGCCACATTTTCCTTGTGGATCGTGTTATCACTCAGGTTGTGCTTTTGATCAGCGCAAAAGGATACGGCCGAGGTAACCACAGACCAGTCTTTGGACTGCAGGTTCTAGCCCACCTACAATCAGAGAGGGCTCTCTCTTTCTGATTTAGCTTTGTTGAAGATGATTTTAGGCTAGCTATTGAGTTCAAGGGGGTTTTGTTTAAGTTTTGGTGGGAAGGATGATACTTTCAGGTAAAGAGGCAGGGATAGCATGAAAGTTTTAGAACCATTGGGCGTGGAGTCAAGGAGTAGGACTGCTGGTGCGTTTTCTTGGTCGCCAGAAGGAAAATGGAGCAAGCTAGCTGTATATGAAACAATTATTTAAGGTAAAAGAGATGGATTAAAGGCTAAGGAATGAGGGGCAATTAAGAATCTCTCATTCAGATTAGCAGAAAGAAAACAAATGAGCCCTATCTAGGAGCAGTTAAGAATTCCTAGATAACAGTCATTCATATGTGAAAAAGATCAAACATGAGCCACAAAGGAATTCACTTTTATGCCTAAATCGAGAAGAAAACATTAAAAAGCCACAGAAACTGAGCATAGAGTGCAGCTAAGAAAATTCTAAACCAATCCTTCATTTTGCAACTTGAGCTTATATGAAATTGAAATAACAGAGGTAAGAAGCACTTATTGATTCATACTGCAGCACAAGAATTCCACATTCAATTCTTCAGACCATTAGACACAGAGCAGACAATCATTTCTCCAAAGCTTTTCAACAATCTTTGATTAAGTAAAACATCTCAGATATCTCGTGCGAGTCTCTCCTCTAGATTATCAACCAACCAACCCTTAAAACTACCCATGTAGTTTGGTACACATGGGAAGTACCTACCATCTGGCCAATGAGTTTGGAAAAGTGGTTTGGGACCATAGCACTACCCATGGACGTGTCGTGTACTGTCATACTCCTTATGTCTAGGATGAATGATGTTCAACAAACTTGATTACTTGGGACCAAGTCTAATTACGGTTTTGCATCTGGTTATATGGATTGACTTTTGTCAGTGGAGAGTGGTAAGGTATTGTGATTCACTCTCAGTCGATTCTTCTTCATTATTCTTATTAGTGTTCAGTAGAGCAGAGAGAGAGATACAAAGATGGCACGTGACGTTAGGATAGTTGATGATGACCAAATGGCATGATAGACTGCCAAATGGAATTCTCCCTAGTTGAGAGGAAGTGTTAAAATTGGCAACTAGGGCCAAATTCCACCATTGGACAACTCATCTATTGGAGATGATTATTGCATTGAACTCCTCTTTTCGAGAGGACCAAAAATGACCTAAAGATCATCAAATTTGGACAAGTAGGAGTGTGTTTTTGAATTTATGTCCACTCATGTGCAAATTGTCAAGGTCGGCCTCATCATCATAAAGCCCAACGGTCATGTCTTTTGACCCTCAACAATTTGTATATATAGAGGTGCCTTCAACCTCATTTGATACATCAAATGGATCCAATTTATATCTAAGGTGGCTGAGCTCTTGAGGAGGACGAAGGGTTGTTTGTTTTGGGTTTCTTCCTCAGCAACTAGGGTCAAGATTCCTCAGATAAACAGTCGCAGGACGATGAAATTTTAGGGCAACTTGTATGGGTAATCTTGTCATTACAGGTCTGAATTCAACCTCAAAAAGTCAGGTCATGTTTGGGTATTGACTTCGAGTTGATCTATGGTCAATTTAAGGAAGAATTTCTCCCTTTCTGTGTCTGCACTTCAAAGCCATTACTTTAGGTAGGTCTGCAGGCATGCACCAGGTTAGACAGAGGGGTTGAGAAGCCTATCTTGGGTTCAGATCAGTTCTAAGGGCCAACGATGGAAAACCTCTTTCTTGCCAAGGAAAGCCGCAGTTGAAAGGAGGGTTTCTTGATCAATTGAATGGAACAATAGTGGACTATAAGAAACCCTAACCAGATCTTAGCTGACTACTATTGACAGAATGATGATATTGCAGTTTTGGGCTATTCACTTGTCCAAGGGAAATCATATTGGATCTTCAAATTGGCAAGTCATTTTGACTTTAAATTATTGTACTTTCTCTCTCTGTTGAACATTTGATATTATTAATAAGATAAAGTATTGATCAAGGGTTTTCCCCGTCTTGGGGTTTTTCCCTGGCTTGTGCCATATCCTTGTGTACTCTTGTCTTGGCTTGTCTTTTGCATCTTTCGTCTATGTTCTTCCTTCAGTTACTGTCATTATAATGATGTCTTATGTGATTGCTAATGGAAAATTGGGCTAATATGGATCTCTAAAGTAATTGTCCTAAGAAAAGAACATGTTAACCTAAAATTAACAAGCTCTAACCAGTCCTGGTTTGACCGGTTTTGGTCTGAAAACCCAGTTTGATAGTTGGACTAGTCCGGTCACCGGTTCTGGTTTTGAATACTATGTTCTGGAGAATGTAATAAAGTAATAGTGTCAAAGAGAAATAGTTTGAAATAAGCTAGATCCATTACCTAGCTTTATGTGTTGCAAAGTTTCAAGATTGAGAATCTGTAGTGTTTCTTTTGTCACAACACAGTGGAGCGATACAAGGTCACTTGTCGAAAGAAAATCATTAAAAGTATCCATCTATTTGGTGGCTAGAGGGAAAGATCTGCACCCTCTCACAACTTTTCCCTTCACATAAAGGGAAGTTTAAAATCACCTCTATCATTACTCATGTCCCCAGGCATAGGAAAAGAATTATGTAAATGTTATACACATTGAGATGAAGTTGGTTGCAGTATAATTCCTATGAGTGCAATGTTTCCAGATCCATCATTCTAAAGCCAAAGAAATGCTCCATGGCTTGAAATGTTTTGTTAGGGCTCATCCTTCGAAAAAATCATGGAAGGTCATTGCAAATTACCCTTGGGCAGTCTTTATTTAAAGATAGTGTTTGTTAGGGCATTTTCAGAAATGTACAAAAATCCAACATTCAAATGCCAAAAAAATATTGATGTTCTAGAATGGTTTTTTGGGTTCATTAATTCTCAAATGCCACTAGAGAGTTGACTTGAAAATTTATTTATTTAGAGGCAAGTGTTCTAAAAAATACAATAGATGTATCAATAGCACATACCTCTTCGCAATCCTAATAGAGGACTGTCATCTTGGATGCCAAGCTCTTGGTGGTAAGAGCGTAGGCCGAGGCTGGTTGGCCGGTGATCTGGAGCACGAGACCATGGCAGCGGGTACCTTGGCACTAGGGATGGAGTGATCCAAGCCAACTGTAGCTGGAAAAGCCCTGTTTCAACAGCAAGTATGTGTGCAACAAGACCATGACAATATCGACCACCTCCTCGGCCCTGGTTGTGTGGACATGGAGGAGCTGCAACCCTAGATCTGTGGTGAGGGTGATATTGACGGCCTTGTCAGACGAGCCAAGGCAGAGGATCAAATGCCATGGCTGAAGCCTCCTCTGGGCGTCCCAGGGTAGATAAGCAAGGGAGTGAAGGAGCACAGCCATGGCTGATTCTATGCGCCCACATGTTGGACGAAGGAAATGCCACAAAGGGTTTCTCGTCGATTCTGTGATCACCAGAGGAAAACCAGCGGTCGGATCCCTATCCACCTCCTTTCCATTGTCGTTCATGGCCTCCATCTTCGTCATCTTTTCCGAGGCCGTTGTGGAATAATGGTGGATTTTACATGAGCATATCAGAGGATTTCCTTGGACACATATTATTCTGGTCGGGTTTATCCAAGTCTTTGAGGTTTAGATGCTTAAGATCAAATGAATTCATTGATGTAAAGTCATGGACTGAGATTATTGAGGGAAATTTGAATTTGTTGTGGAAAATTATTTATAGTGAGATTGTTTCATATTTATTTTTTATCAAAGTTGGTTGATTGGTATTAAAAGATAGATAAATATGTAGTTTTATATTAAACTTTTTATGATTTTCTTCTTATTATAAAATTTATAGAGCTTTTTATTATTTTATTCATTTATAATTATTAAAGTTTTTAAGTTATTGGTGGATTAAAAATTGGTTTTTTTTATAATTATTAAAGTTTTTAAGTTATTGGTTGATTAAAAATTGGTGGGTTGAAATTTAAAATGTTGTAAAATATATATATATATATATATATATATATAGATAAAGCCAGACTTGAGAAGATCCAGAAAGGAATCAATCTAGCTAGAGAAAAGACGGAGTTTGATGAAGAATAGACTAGCTGATCTTCCTTCTGTTGAAAGTCTAAGATTACCAAAGAACTATGTCAGCCTTAGTTCTTTAATAAAACAAAATGGCCAATCATCTGCACCTACAATAATGGCCATGTCAGGAATAACTGGTGAACAAACATATATATATATATATATATATATATATATATATATATATATATATATATATATATATATATATATTGAGAGCATAAATTATAATGAATTTTTGAATATAAGAAATTATTTTAGCTAAAAAAAAAGAATTAAGGGGTTTTGATATGGGTTTCATGTTTTTCTAAGAGAAAAGTCATTTTTTATTTTGTTTAGGATATAAAATTTTGTGTGTTTTTAATTGTTTATTATGTGTTATGCTTGAAGTGGATTTGTAACTATGATTATTGTTGCCTATGTAAATACTAATTTAGGTTGCATTATTTTGGTATCAAAGTAGGTTTGAGGCCCACATATGAATTGAAGAACAATGTTATCAAAGGGAATTTGTTTGGTGGAGCTACAACAAGGAGAATTGCAAAAGAGCACATAAGGGAATTAGGAATACAAGCATAGGGTAGAGGGAAACATAGCCACAAATAAAATCCCCTAGATGTTGAGGTTCATGTTAACTAGAATGGATTCCATGGAGGAAGCTAAGAAAAGAGGGGTTGCAATAGATATTCATGATGTGAGTAATGAAAAGTGAAAAGTAGAGGCCCCATGGGAGATAAGACTAGATGATTTATTAGATTGGGAAGATGGAGAAATCCCTCGAGTTTGAGAAATTGAGCACCCTAAGAGAGTGAAGCATATATTCACAAAGTTGAAAGGGCATGCACCTTTTTGGTGGGATAATGTATTTGGACAAACAAATAAGAAGGAAAGATAAAATTAAGACTTGGGATGGGATAATTTCCAAACTAAATGGTATTCCATAGTTTATACTTGTTGGCTTGAAAACAATTATCCACCATGGTATAAAAACTAGGTTGAGTGTCCATCTTCATATTTGGGATCATAATATTTAGAAATGCCTTTTCTTTTACATTGTATAGTTTAAATAAGGGAATATAAATAAGAATATGATAATTATTATCAACTAAAAATACATAAGCACATACATTTTTTATATTTAAATTTAAATAATTCAACTATTTGCTAATTGAGTTTCCTCTATTTGTAATAAGTGGAGAATAATCCAACTTTTACCTAGGTGCAAGATTGGCAATTGAGCTCTACTTTGCAACCCCTGCATGTGTTTGTAGAATTATGTATAGAATAATATGGCTTTAGAGTAGTCTACATTTATATTAATTGATAAGGTTTAAATTAATCAACATACTTTGAATTCAAATTAATACAATCAATATTGCCTCAATGAATCTAGTGCAATAATCAACCATGGTATGTAACAACACCACAAAAACCCCACAACAAATAGTGTGTTGTCTCTCTAAGATGTGAGGAACAAATTCCTATTAACTCTTAAAACCCTTCAATATCAGTTTCAAACTCTCTTTCTTATTCCTCCTTCCAAATTAAGGAGTGTAAAACTATTATATATTGTAAACTTATACTCAATAATATTGTATAAAATTGTTATAATTTTAGCATTATAGATGTATTCATAGGCCCCTTTGAGGGGGTCATTGAATCCATCTAATATCTAACTTTTAACATTGCAGATGGATTCAAAGCTGACCTCCTTTAAGGGGGTCAAGGGGGTCTCTGAATCCATCTATAGCATTAAAATTTAGTGAAATGTAACACTTTAGTATCAAAATTACAATTTTCCATTTCTAGAGTGTTTAACATTGCAGATGAGGGTCTTTAAATTTTAACACTGCAGATGGACTCATAGACCCCTTTGTCTCTAAATTTAACACTACAGATGGATTCAAAGAAGGGGGTCTCTAAATCCATCTGCAGTGTTAAACTTTAGAGACAAAGGGTATTCATAATTTTAACATTGTATATGGATTTAGAGACCCCTTTGTCTCTAAATTTTAACACCGCAGATGGATTCAGAGACCCCTGTAGTGAAATGTAACACTTCGGTATCAAAATTGCAATTTACCATTTCTAGAGTGACACAATTAAAAATTACTAACATAAATGACTAATTCATATCCTTGTTGTACTTGTTATTTGGTCATATTTTTATTCTTATACTATAATAGTCATTTAAGTTAATCATTATTAATTTTTTCACTTCTTATCTAGTCATATATTTTAATCCTAGACTAAATTAGTCATTTAAGTTAGTCACTTTTAGTTTAGTCACTTATTATCTAGTCGTATATTTTATCCCTAGACTAAATTAGTCGTTTAAGTTAGTCATTTTTAGTTCGGTCACTTAAAATTGCTTAAATTTAGTAGCAATTCACTTGAAATAATTGCGGTGACTAACTTTTTTAGTCACCTAGTCACTAATTTCATCATTTTCTACTAGTGCTAGTTGGTCGCTACAGGTGTCTCGATGGGTTGGAAATTGTCCATGTGGAACCTCTTAAGTATCTTGTTGGCATACTTTCCCTGAGAGACAAACAGTTCCCCATCACCTTTCCATTGTTCCAATCCGAGGAAGTAGTGCATGAGACCCATGTCCTTCATTTCAAACTCTCTTACAAAGTCCTCCTTGCAAGATCTAATCAGTTGTTCATCACTAGTTAAAATCAAGTCAACAACACATAAGACAATAATCATCACTTTACCTTCTACCAATATATGATAGAGGTTTGCATCCGCTTCACTTTTGGTGAAGCCCAAACTGATGAGATAATTATTGATCCCGGTGTACCCAAAAATAGAGTGCTTGCTTGAGACCGTACAATGCTTGCTTAAGTCAGCACACATGAGACTTTCCATCAAAAGTCTCAAAGCCTTCTGGTTGCTCAATAAACACCTCCTTCTCAATAACTCCTTTGAGGAATGTTGCTTTCACATCCATCTGGTGGATCTTCCACCCCATCTATGCAGCTAGAGCAAGAATTGATATGATGAATGAGAACCTTTCTACAAGAGCTGATCCAGGTGGATATTCAGACACAGTGGCATGGGAAAAAGCTCAAAATTCAAAGTGGTGGAAAGGCGATGAACTTGACATCAGATCGAGGTGATCATCGCCCTGATTCCAATGCTGTGAACGACACTCCAATCCGTGTCCGGATGAAGAAGATAGAGTCAGTCAAAGTTGGGTTGACTTTTGATGATTGGGTGGGATTAATGAAGGCACAATTTGGACTTTTTCCCGCGGATGGAATCCGGCCAACTCTGACCAGATTCCGGGAAAAATTGTTGCCTCGTTAAAAGGACTCCTTCGGTCCAAAACTAGAGTTTCAAAAATGTGCGGGTTGTTTTTTATAACAAAAAAATATTAAAAAAAGGGTGGCGAGCCACCAACCTCACCACCCCAAAAATAAAGAACATAACCAAAGGAGGGGCGGGCCACAACCCAGGCCCCTCCCCCAGCCACAGAAATTTCAAAATAAAACGAGAGGGGCAAGCCATGACCCCGGCCCCTCCATTGCTCCTAGGAAGCCAACAAATAAGGGACATGGGTGGGCCAGCCCTTGGGGCGGACCCAACCCAAACCAAAAAACACATTAGCATTAAAAATGTAGGCAGAGAGGGGTATGGTGGGCGGGCCCGACCCAACCATTAATCATTTTTTTTTAAACAAAATTGTTATAAAATGTTAAAAAAAAATGATTTTTGTTATGTAAAACGAAGGAGGCAGGGATTGACCACCCGACCTCCTCCATATTAATCGAACCTCTAACCAACTTAGCTAACCACCAATTTTGGGAAAATTTGCCACCAATTTTTATTTAAAACGCAGTTTTCGGTGCGCTCAGACAGAGGAGGCAGTGCATGTGATTCAAGGCAGAATTTTGCAGGAGGGGCGAAATTTCACTTTGTCAGAATTTGACAAATTTTATATGGTTTCAGCACTTCTTGACGCCACAAATGCAATGGCGTTGTCTGTTTCTCCATTAGAGCTCTACATTTTTCGGCCATTTTTCAGTATGGAGGTATAAGACTCCTTTCTGTAACTGATGCTTGTACTCTTCTTTTTCATGCCACTTAATGAATGAAGGCCTCCCCATTGATTGAGCAAGGCCCGGAGACGTAGTCCAAGTCGGACGAACTCCGTTATCAAGTCTTGTTGTCTTCTTTCATGCTTTATGTGTTTCTCCTCTTCTCTCATGTGCACATTAAGTTTTCTATCTTAAGCTACAATTTATGCATGTAATTCTTTAACACATCTATAATCAAAAGATTTTGGATCAGGAGCAAAGGTCTCCCAATAGTCAATCCCCTCAACTTAAGAGTACCCCTTGGCCACAAATTTGGCCTTGTACTTTTCTATGCTTTCGTTTGTTGCATGCTTTACCTTGAAGATCCATCTCGAACCCACAACCTATTTATTTTCTAGTCTTGGTACCACTTCCCAAACATTGTTCTTTGCAATGGATTTGTATTCCTACACCATTGCATCAACCCATATAGGTTTCTCTATTGCTTCCTTGAAAGAGAATGGCTCAGTCTTTACAAGGTCAATAATTAGAGCCATGTAGCCAGTGTATCGGTCTAGTGACCTTCTCTTCCTGCATTGATTTGGAGGAGCACCCACATTCTCCCTCACATCCTGCACAAGTCTCTCAGCTTCTCTGGTCCTTTTCTTGCCTTCTATGGATGGTCCTACTTGAGTGGTTGTCTCCACTCTCTGCTCCTCAACTTGTTGTTACTCCACAACTTCTTGAGGTTCCTCCTTTGGAGCTAAAAGCTTTTATTCTGGTGGGATCTGAGGCTCCCTCTCAATAGAGCACTGCATCACTTTTTCTTCATCAAATTTTACATCTCTTTGCACAACTCTCAGTCTGAGGGATGGAAAGTACACATGGTAGTTGTTGGGATTTTCTGTGTAACCCAAAAATGCCCCCAATTTTTTTGTCGATTCTAACTTCTTCCTTGAATATTTGGAGACATGGCAGTAAACAGAGGCTCCAAAAATCCTGAAGTGAGACACATCCAACTTTCTCCCCAAGAAATCCTCCTACAGTTTAATCATGCTTAAAATCTTATGTGGACTCTAGTTCTGCAAATAGACTATTGTGTTGCATGCCTTAGCCCACAAATGAAGAGGTAGGCCTTAATCATGCAACATCGCCTTTGTTGCTCCCGCATTGCTACGGTTCTTTCTCTCGGCCACCCCATTCTGCTATGGGTTGTAGGGTGCTATCAACTCTTATCGAATGCCTTCTTTTGCAAAAAAAAAATTAAATTCATTTGACACATATTCACCTCCATTATCACTCCTAAGAGCCTTCACCTTCTTGCACTTTTCTTTCTCAACTAGTGCCTTGAATTCTATGAACTTAGAGAATGTCTCATCCTTCTTCCACGTGAAGAAGATCTAGCAATTCCTTGAGAATTCAGCAATAAAAATACAAGATATTTATTCCTGGTAGTGGAGGCTATCAAGAAAGGTCCACATACATCAAAGTGGATCCTTTCAAGGATTGCATGTGTTTTGTTATCACAATCATGGAAGGTGGATTTTGTGTATTTCCCCAAGGTAAATCCTTTGCATACATATTGTTTCTCAAGTGCTCCTTTGGGGAGTCATGTGGTTATCTGATGCATTATCCTCAAAGAACCATGATGCAAATGGCCAAGTATTTAATGCCAGAGTCATTGAAATCGTGGCTCTACACCTTCTTCGCCTTTGTATGCTTGTGCAGGTTCTTCAAACGAACCCTATTCTACTTCACTTGTCTCATGTCTATGTGTCTCGGGAATGACTTTCCTTTGCTGAAGATCACATCATAATCACAATCTTATAAAACTGCAATACAAACGAGATTTTTATTTAGGCCCAAAATGAACATGACATCCTTGAGCCTTAGGGGAGAGTTAAAATCCCTCTGAAATGTGAATGTACCAATCTCGGTTGTGTTATACCTTCTATCATCCCCCATCTCGATGTGCATCTGCAAAAAATTTTCTTCCAAGTCACTAAAAAAATATCTATTTCTCGTCATGTGGAATGATGCACCTGATTCCAAGTACCACACGCTCCCCATCACTGTGCTACCCCTACATGAAATGAGGGTAAAGTCAAGCTCTAATTGTGAAGCCAAGGCTTCGCTTGTTACTCCTCCTGAGGTCTTCTTGCTTTCCTTCTTGTGTGGACACTTTGTGGCATAATCCCTGAATTTATGACAATGGAAGCATTTAATTTTTGATAAATATTTCTTCTTGCCCCCTTAACTGGATTCTGGTTTGGATTGGCATTTCTTCCCTTTTTCCCTTCTTTTCCTTTCCATCCAGTGCAAAATTTTCTTCATCCTCACGCTTGGATGGATTCCCACCTCCAGTATTTTGCCTTATTTCCTCATGTACCAAGTCGGATCATAAGCTTTCCCAACTCGGTAGTTTCTCCCTCTCATTCACTGAATATTGATAGATATGCCAACTCTTGGGAAGGCCTAGAAGGGATAAGTTACCAAGTCTTCTTAAGGGACATTAACACCGACCCCGACAAGTTCATCACGACACTATGTAAACTTGCTCAGATACTGCATAATTGTGTCATTCTTATGCATCTTGATACTTCGAAGTTTATCCTTGAGTGCCAGCGTCCTGTGGTCACTACTATTATCGAAAAATTCTGTCAATGATTTCCACATCACAAACAAAATATTTTCCATGGAGATTTGAGACAATATGATCTCGTACTCCCTCCAAGATTATTGTCCTCGCCTTGGCTATATCTTTCTTCCATTGAGAAATGTTATGAGCATCATATGCTTGACATTTTGCAACATTTGTCTTGATGTATTCTAACAACCCATTGTCATCCAATATTGCCTCCATGTGGTCCTCCAATGCAACAAAATTAGAGGTGCCTTCCAAGGCATACTCTAGCCTTAGTCCATTGAAGGCCATCTTCTCAGCTCTGGAGAAATCCTGCTACACTGATCTTGAAATTCAAACCTTTGAGATAAAACTTTGAATTTCCTGCTCTAATGTGAATCCAACTATGATACCATGTAGAAATTAAGTTTTATATTTGCAACTACTCATGAATTTTTAATCAAAATCACAAGACACAGATCTACACTACTTCTCTACAGGCGTTATTTCACAATTTAGAAAAAAAAATTCAAACATACAAGAAGGAATAACACACATGCAACAAGTATTTTTATTTAGTGAAAGAAATATGCTAAAAACCCCAATACCTCTTCCATTAATCAAATGAAATAGATATGTATTGCAATTTCTTTGCTCAACTGAGCTCACCCTACAAGTTCACAACCTATCTCTCTACTCCTTGAAGGCCTCTAACCCAGACTTAGTCAAATTTTGCCTCAGCTTGAGCTCTATTTCCTTGTGTCATTTCCTATGGAATTATCCCCTATTATTTAGGAAATTTCCACAATTTAATTTCTCAATTACTTTAGGTTGATCATTTGACTGCATGCAACACCTGTACACTCAAGACTAGTCTACAACTAATGTTACACTACCTTGGAATCTCCACCTCAACTGGGTAACTCGAATTCTCTTCATGCACTAGCTATTTTGGGTTGAATGATCAATTAACTAGATTATCACTCAGCTTGACTAAAGTCCCACTGCTTAACTGACCTTCCACCAGTTCCTTCAAAAGTTGGAACTAGTTTAACTGAAAACAACATGTGATAACTGACCTTGATTGCTACAAATTAGCAATTACACATGCGGAACTAAACTCTAACTCCTCCAACCTAAATTTACTGAGTAAATTAGGTGATACAAGCCATGTCACACAAGTTAACATCATCCAAGTTGTCTGCTAATGTGGAAATTCAAATTTTTTGTTGCATTTTTAACAGATTTTATGCCAGAGTCAGGTTATCCTTTAAGAGTTGGAGAACTTGTTGTTTATTCTCGATGTGATCTTCCACTGCTTGAACCCTATAATTTTCTCTTAAAGACGATGTGATGGATGATGGATGATATCCATAAAGTGCCATAAATGGGGTCATTTTAAAGGGTTGATATCAAAGTTTGTAATTAATTGTTAATATTTCCTTATAGCAACTTAAGATTTCATCTTTGTATATTTTAAGTTGCTTTACAACAACCATTCTTGAATGTCTTCAAATAGGTGGTAACATACAAAGAAGAGCCATTGGAAGAATTGATTGACATTGGGTTAAACATAGGTTGTGAGTATACGTTTCCATGTCAAAATTAATTGTGAAGTTCGTAAGTTTCTATGTTGTTTTACTTCTCTGAGTTTATAATTAATATAACAAAAAAATCCTTTATATTAAATCTGTGATTTATTATGGGGTATAAAACTTGCAGGAAACAGTATGGACTCTACACCAATAGAATAGTTGTTGAAACAAGGCATGAGATTTGGTTTTGAAAGAATGTGTACAATTCAGTACTCACTTCTTGCTATGGTACATTTATTTTCAATTTACATTGATGTATATTACTTATTTCAATTTTCATTATTCTCACCAATGTAGATACACTCATTACAATTTGTTTTTATGTTTATAGATGGAAATTGGAGAAGACGAAAATAATCGATGCAATCAACAAAACATTCATCCAAATAACCCAAGTCATGGAAGTAGCTTGAGCACTGACAACAGTTCCAGTGAAGAATGATGATCTATTTGGATATCAATGCAAGTTGTTGTATTTTTTGAAATAATTGTCTGTGAAAATCAAACATTTTGTTTAATGTAATGGACATAGTGTCCCAATTGAAAGACAATGGATTACCAATAAATATATCATTTTGTATGAAAAAGAACCTCTTATTCATATATAATAAAATACATTTTAATTTATTCTATTGCATTGTCTAATGTCATTGTGAAATGTTACATCACTGATTAAATATATGGATGATTAAATATTATAATGAAGAGATGTGAAATCTGATGATATAACAAATTAATCCAAACATCATATACAAATGCACTAATCAAAACTTAATTTATATGAATATTGTTATAAGATATATGTCAAATTTTTTATGAATAACATATTTTTAAAAATCACAATAATTGCATTTTCATAGGTTTATGTTTCTAAAAAAGAGAAAACGGATACCAGGACATTGTATATTAATATGCACCGATCTGAATATGAGCTTTTCAACAATGATATTTATAATAATAAAATATGGTATCCTTGTGCGCTTGTAAAATAAATACACAAAGGAAGATATACATTTCGTGAACCAGTGTGATTCACCTTTAACGCATCGGCGCATCGTTACCTTTAATGCGCCAATGCGTTAAATTACTTAAAAGCACCAGTACTGCAATATATTTTTTGCCTGCCCCAGTGCCTTATGTGAAAATTATAGCACTAGGGATTTTTCAAGCTCATAAGCAATCAGGTGCTATACTTTTGAATCATCAGTGTCATTTATACAACTCATCAACATCAATGCATTATTACACATAACTACCCAGTGTGTTGGAGAAGATAAAAGCATGACTACAATATTTTTTTTCCTACTCGAGTGCCATTCCTAAAAGTACTTCCTAGGGCATTTTTGGAATGCATAAGCACCGGGGTGGTATACTTTTCAGGCACAGGTGTTTATTGCATTCAATTCCTCGGAGCATGGTATCATAGATTGTACAAGTTGATGCATTTTTATTATTAAAGCATAGGTGATTTTATAAATTTAATGCATCGGTGCTCTAAACATTTATTTCCTATGTCGATGCTTTTGTTTAAATTTACAGCATTAGTGATTTTATATTAGTAGTGCACCAATGTGATTTGTCCAGTAAGTGCACCGCTAAGAAAACATTTGCTAAAACCTCTAGCCACCTAGATTTTTTAGTTGTGATGAAGTTTCGATATCAACTCCGTTAAAATATCCACTACCACAAACAAATGTTATAGAAAAGGTCTTTTTGAGAATTTTTTCCAATTTTATAACACTAAAAACCTCTGTTATAACCTCCTCTAGAAGGTATTTTCCTTGTAGTGTCAATGGAATGGAGGATATCCACTTGATGCCCATGCCCATCCTTCCAACTAAGAGAGAACATTCATGTCTAAGAGTTGAAGCATGTGAGACATGCCTTCTTCCTCCGCACAGGTTATCTCTTCTTGGATGGGGCCCGACGTGAGGTCACGGAAACTGGAGGTAGCATCTTCAAGACATTGATACAAGTGCATGTTTCCCCTGTGGGCGCACTTGTGATAGAATGTCACTTCCTTACAGACTCAAGCACGCCAAAAAGGAATGGGGGAGAGGATAAAGAAAAGAAAAATATCAAGCATCGGGGGGGGAAGGAGCAGCAAATTCTAGGGAGAGTACCATGTTGCAAGAGAATAGAAAAGAGGGGAAACTTGAGAAGAATTATGTCTAAAGAGAGTCACCAACCATGTCCATGAAAAAAGGGAGGGAAGATAGCATTGAAGGTACAGTGAAATGGAAAGGAGACATATCCAGGGCGAGAGCGAGTGATGAAGGTCCTCGGGAGAAGGAGAAGGTAGAGCATGAAGATGAGATGAGGTGGATAGAGAGCGAAGCACAAGGGGGTGGAAAAGTGACCATAGGATGGAAGAAGGGGTGATGACCAGGAGGAAACTATTAGGGCTGCACATGAAATCTGCTACTAGGCATGAAGGAAAGAGATTTGAAGGTGAAGATACCTAGGCTCAGGAGAAACTAGAGATTTATCTAACCTGCAAAAGGAGTGTAAATATGTAATGAAATGAAATTAACTAAGGAAATGCAAGTTAAAAATTGTGTTTCAATGTCATTCAACTGAGGAAAGAGATACTTCCTTGAATTGACAATTTCTTAACAAGGGAGGTTGATTTTTAACTTATCTAGGGAATCAAGGAAGATATAAATGGATGGTAATAGGTGAGAATATTGCATGTCTATGTTGGTGAGACTGCTAGATTACACTAACCATTATTTTTTGCAGAGCGAAGCATAGTATAGATAAGGAAACTTGGAACCATGGTTAAAATGTTCCCTCGCTAGAAAACCCCACGAGTGAAGACCCAACTAATAAGCTGAGCACAGGAGAAACAACTAAGATCCAAACATAGATTGGACTGAATGAAGACTTACATATGTGAAGGGTTGATCAATTAATTTTATCACAAGGGAATTTTGCCACATCCCCAGGTATTTTCGCCAGGTGGGACAACAACATCCCCCCACCACCCTTTTTTCTTGATAAACACCATATCTAGCAAGAAACTTTGATCATTTCAAAGCAAAGTACTTCAAACTTTTTTGGGAAAGGTTGAGTTGATATATATTAAAAAAGAAAAAAATAAGAAGAAGAAGAACCTGCTTCATTATATGATCCTTAGATTATGGAAAAAGTACTCCTCCTCAAGCTTAGTAATTCAACCACCAAATGTCATGTTGATGTATTATTTGTGACTTTTGATATGCTTGTTTATAGATGGTTTTATAAGAACTTTTTTTTTGTAATTAATTTAAGGGTGAATGGTTGGATATCAAACCCTAAATAAGATTCATGAATTTAAAAGTCAAATTGTTTAACATCAAACAATGGGTTGGACTTGATTCAATGCATTTTTAGTATCAAATTTGCTTTCCATATAAATTTATTTAATTACAAAATGGAAAACATTATAACCATAAAATTATATTTAATTAGATTGTTATTAAAATTTCTTTCTTTGGTCTTGGAGTGAGACCTAAAACTATTTATGATAAACTAAGAACTTGTCTTCATTTGATGGAAGGAAATAGGTGAACGACTCGAGACCTAGATGTATCTGGAATGATTGCAATTTTTCCCCCTTATGAACCATCAATGCTTGATTTTGAGGTGTGGTTTTCCTTGAATAATGGTGACATGTGATCGTCCAATAGGGATACTAGCAAGTGATGATTATCCTCACTATCTGTTAATGACTTAATTATTGCACTAAGATTGGAAAGGTGCTCTACAATCTAGTATGGGGGATATGCTATCATGTAATCTAATCTGACAAAAAAATTAAATATTCTTGTATGTTTTTTCCAAGGAAAAATTGCGTGCAATTTTATTTAGATAAACAAAATTGCAAATACAGATGTTGATAAGCATTCTAGACTATCTTCGAAGATTGTAGCTTAAGCCTTGAAATTGTCCTTTATTTAGACATTTTTTTGAATATCAAAACCACCTCAATAAAAAAATAACCATTCCAATCAATCTTCCCCACAAATGAAAATGTCATAATTAGACTTCTATGGCGAGGAATCAAAGGGGGGGGGGGAAGACCCCGGCCAGAGCAACAAGCAAGTTGGGGTAGAGAGCCGTAAGCGCGGTGGTGACGGACGTGCTCGTACGGTCCATAGAGGACCGGGTGGGGGGTATGATCCTCTCGTTGATTATTGGAAACTGGAACTCCCCCATATCCGAAATATGCTTTTCCAGGAGCATTACGATCTGCAGCTCAAATGGTCTCTTACGAAGTATCTATTGGTCTTATTATTATTGTGCGCCTCGTGAGCGCGTTTGGATCCGCTACAGCACTCGGTCGGATGTTACCCTAACCCGACCCGGGATTTTTCATAATAAAGTCTATTCATACATAGAAAAGATTCAACCGGTCTTCCAATAGGTAGACATAGGTACATGAACAGAAGACAAGTAAAAATATTACAATTAGGGATCATAAATATAAGTAGAGGAGAGTATTTTAGAGCTTTCAATGATCTTCCAGTTTCACTTTTCTAGTTCAACTCCTTCATTAGATAATAGATCTACTTATTTGTTCATGTCCTTGTAATCATGTTAAAATGTGATGTGAAAGAAAGTTGGTTTTGTGTCCAAGATGTCATAAAATAAAAGTTGTGGAGTGAAATTTGACAAGTTGAATTCTCCTTTCACCCAATGAATAACAAGCAAATAATATCCAAAAAAATTAGTTCGAGGAACCCCATATTACTGTGGTAGCATTAACATGACTTTAAGCATCATTAATTCACAAAACTTTTCTATTTCATTTTCTACTTTGACCCTGAAAGAGATATTGTGAATAGGAAAGATATATTATTTCCCTAGATCCTCCTCTAAGGGAAAGTAGGGGTGGGGGTGGTCCTTGAGAGGCACCATCAAAGAAATTCCATGGCATTTTTTTATTTATATCTTCTTTAAAGAAGTGTTTTATAACACACTTCCTTATAGTGAGGAAAGGCATAATGAATGTTCAAACTTTGTGCGACACATTCCAGCGATAAGGTATCCAATTCCTCAAAGTTTTTGAAGTTTTTTGCTACACATACTCCCGAGGAAATAGTTAGATAAAGAAATATATATCTCTTGGTTTCCTTGTCTTTACACTAATTTTTTTAGGCTTCTCCAATTGATTTTCCTCTCCATGGATTTTTCAAGTCATTCACTCAATTTGACTCTAGCCCTCCTTAACAAGTGATTTATATCTTAATCTAGGTTCATAGTTGATTGTAGGATTCATATACCATATTCGATGGTACAACCAATAATTTAGTCTAACAAAACAATTTCTTATATTTAAATGTAATTTCCCAAGTTTCAACGTCCTCCTCTACGAGATCAGTCTCATCCCAAGATAGTCATATTTTTGTGTCTATACGAATCGACAATTGGGATGAGCTCGAACTTGCATGACATAGAGTTGATTCCAACCTCTACCACTATAACCTCTAGGTGAACCCATATGCATCCCCACATATGGCCCACAAGGCTAATAAAGGGGGGTTTGAACCTTGAACCACATACTTCACAAATACTTCATATCATGGCCATTACTAATCAAGTTGCCTTCTAGGGTTCCCAAGATAGCCATTGTTGTTTCCTACACATATATTTTTTTTATTCTTGTAATTTACTTCAAAGTATGATATCCTTTACTTTTCAAGTCCATAATTAGATAGTACAAGAGCTTAGAAGCATACTTGCTTCCTATACAAGGATATAAACCAATTTGAACTTTATCTCCTTTCCCAATTCACCATAGCACCCAATTTCTAATTAAAGGGAATGCCAAAGAAATTTCTCTCGAAATAATTGAAGCATTTTGGAAATTTCTTATTGGTTTTCTAATCTACTCCTCTATAGAGTCAAGACCATTGCATTTGTTTTTTATTCCTTAAGCCCATAATCCAATGCTTTGAATTAGACTCCATACATTATTTGTTATTAAAGCCTTTGAGAAAAGAAAAATGTTCTTGAGTCCTCATCTACCTTAACATTTTCGAACTACAAAATTCTTTCGAGAAGCTAAAACAATCCCCTTTTTACCTACCTCTATAAACCAAATGAACTCAAAGCATAATTGTTTCATTTTTCCAATACACATTTTGGAATCCAAGTAAGGGACACCTAATAGACGAGAATGGTTTCAAGGATTGTTTTGATTGGAATCTACCTAAAACAACTAGAAAGCCATCAATGACACCAAATATTTATTTTTTATTTTTTTTCTAAGTAAAACTGATCTATTTATAAAGACATAATGTATAGAGAGGCACCGGCCTCAGTGGCACTGGGTCAATTGAATGACCAATCTAAGCATCAACCTGAAATCGTGACTGCCCCAAATGGGGAAACCAATCCGAGTACAAAATTAGGACAGTTCAAGTTACCCTCGCAAGGGCTATAGTTCCATAATTCAAAAATTCTAACCAAAAAACTGTAAATTCCAAAACTTAGCTCAGAATTTTCCACTGTAAATCGACAATTGGGAACAAAATTCAAAATTTTCGTTGCCCGAGTTGGGGACAAAACCAAAAAAAGACCCAACAGGAAACAAGGTTTAAAATGACAAGTAACAAAACTAATCAGAAACAGATTCAAGGCTCGCCATGTAACCTGGCCAGCAACTACAAGGTGTCTTCTGTTGGCTCTTCCTCTACGACTGGACACCATCCATATTCCTCAGAACCAGCGTGATCGGCCGCAGTGCTACCTGTGCCCACCGACATTGCAGACGTGTCGCCTTGTCGGCTTCCCGAGGCCCTTGTGTTGCCATGTTTGCTATCCACAGCTGGTTGACTGCCAGCTACTTCTTTACCTTTGTCATGTTGCTGATTACCAGGGATGCTAATACCACGGTTGCTTGGAGCCGCTCTATTCTGCTCGTCCTTGTGTTCAGGCGGAGGTGCCTGCGGATCAATTTCTTCCGAGAAAGAAATGGTCACCGTGGTAGTAATTACAGGCCTGGTTAAAGTGCTGTGAAACAGGAATTGAGTGGCATGGGGAGCTGGATGCGGAGGAAGGGGGAAAACCACTGAGTGAACTGCAGCGTCCCTCCTTCCTGTGCCTTGGAGCCTGGCGTGTCCCCTTCCACTTATGGTGTCTAGGTAACAGCCATAGAGAGAGCTGAGAGGATTGGGATTATAAATGGAGGAGTCAGGGGAGGTATGGCAGAGCTAGACGATGCCTGTGGGTGAATGATGCCTCCACGAGGGCCTCCACGTCTGCTTCGCATTCGATGTCTGAGGCGAGCCATGGCAGGGTCGAGAGCAAGGTTGGCAGCAAAGGGGTTGAAGGAATTTCGATGCAGAGAATGAACAAGGGAGGTTTGAGCCTGGTTTAAGTTGCAGAGACTGGAATGAGAGTAATGAAATCCATTGCCCGGATCAAGACAACACAGGAACCAACATCGGCTTCCTATCACAGTGCGATAGCAGGGTATTGCAACCTACGGAGGGAAAACGCAATGGAGCAAGGGGGGAAGAATTGCATGATGCTCTGCAGGTTCCATGAAAATGAAGGTTGTGGAGGTGCCTCGGCCTTCGGACACAATTAATGGCTCCTGCAAGGTGGTGTGAATGCGTTGGAGGTTGGCATGGGGGACAACGCAGGTGGCCATGTGGTCATCCTATCCTTCGGCCACCTGTCCTATCATATTAATTTCAATAGTAATCACCCGCATCCGAGTTTTAATTATTTTTCCACCTTAGTTATCAACCACTATTAATTAAATTTTTTGTTAAAGTTTTCCTTAAAAATTATAACCTAAATATTATATTCCATCGTCTAAATCCAAAACTCGGTGAAGAAAAATTGGGAGAAGTGAGTATTTGCATACTCCATGAGAACCCAAAAAGAGATTGTGATTTGGCAATGTTGATCTTCATACTAGTTTCTTCACATTGATATATGATCTGATGGAGCTTCTCAACCATTCTCTTGGAATATCCATATAAAATTAGAATGTCATCTATGAAAAGTAAATAAGTGACTTTGCAAAAAATTTCCACACTTATACCTTTTGAATTTTCAATTTGCGAGGCTACCTTTAATAACCTACTAAGACCTTTGGTGAAAATAACAAATAGTAGGGGGGGGAGAGGACAAATTTATCTTATCCCACTTTCAAGTTTAAAGGATGGATAGGTATCATGTCATGTCTCCTACCACTTTAGGTTGTGGCACATGATTGTTCCTCTAATTCTAGCACCCTAGAACTTTAAAATTTTGTTGTTCTTAGCTCTTAATTCCATAATTTATAACTTTCATATCAAATAATGAATATACCCTGCATATGCCCAGGGATGTAGGCCTAACAAGATATAATTCCACATATATATGTATATATATATAGTCAACAATTATTTACATAGAAATTACACATAATAAATCACATTAAGTCATACACAAGAGAAGAACATTTATCTTTAAGAAAACCACACTTGGTTTCTAACTAAGGACATTCCTCCTAGCCTTAGGCTCTAGCATTCCATAATTTTCAACAATACGCCACCCTTGAGCTAGAAATATGACACCACAAGGGAAAATAAGACCTTTGTAACTCAACCCAAAAGTCCTTGGACATTCAACCAAACACTTATACAATCATCCAACCTCCAATTTTATTTTCCTATTCAACTTGCACATCCCAAGAGGGGACCCCCTTCTCTACAATTTAGTACCTTAGGTAGTCTCACCTCTTATTATAGCTACAATGTAAGATAGCCAAGAAAATACCAATGTTTTGTTCATAGGGATTACGAATAGTGGTTGTACATCATAATCTTGTACATATCAAATTCCATTACCAACTTTGAGTTCTCTGCTATAACACTCATACCACACACCAAGTCTAAGGGATGCAATTCAAATGGGTGTGGGAAAGTGTACAAGTGATAACCCCCCTTACACACAATGTTTAAAATTACAACATGAAATGTTGAAAATAGAATCAATAAAATCCTAATTTAATTTTTCCCTTGAATTAAATTGGGAATAAAAGTGTAATTCCACATCTCATGACAACTTGTATTAGTTAACTAAGTTAATTTGACTTAGTTGGCTCAATTAATTCAAGTTGAGGGTCTAACTTGAGTCATGTAGAGTGTCTCCTACTTTATAGGATCCTTGGTTGAGTTTATTTTGAGGTTTAATTAATTAATTTAATTTAATTTATTTAAATCTAGTTAAACTAGTTCCAACTATTGGAGGAACTAGTGGGAGGTCTAGTAGTGTGGTGTTGCCTGTAGTCGAGTGTGGTGTTGTCTGAAGTGCAGTGTGGTGTTTCCTGAAGTGCAGTGCAGTGTTTCATGAAGTGTAGTGTGGTGCTTCCTAAAGTGCAGTGTGGTGTTGCATGAAGTGGAGTGTGGTGTTGCCTATAGTGCTCAACCAGTAAACTGAAGATTCACTCATAATTAATTCATGCATGTCATATCTGAGAAAGGCCCAGTTGAGATTGGAGTTCAGGGAAATTGTACTATTAGTTGTATAATTATCTGAATTGTACATATGGTACATGCAGTCAAAGGAATATCTAAAGGAATTGTGCAATCCAATGTAGAAATATTTATATTAAATAGGGGCCTAAATCCTCATTGAACAGCGCAAGAAGTAGTAGCTCAAAAGACTGGAAAATTGGCTAAGTATTAGCCAAGTCTTGTTTAGGAAGTAGTGAGACAGATAGAGATAGTACAAAGGTTGCTCAGGATTGAGAAAATCATTGTAATCTTCTCATATTTTCTTACTAATGTGATATACATATGGCAGGGGTTTTTAGCTATGGATTTCCCCAGGAAATCATTGTGTAATATGTTGATTGAATTCTTTCTCTTGTATGATTTGTAATTTTGCGATCGTTTAATTGTTTCCATTGATGAGTATAGTAGATTCAAGTTTATTGTTTTAGCATATTATAATTAGCAATTTGAATCTACAAGGAATTTCTACGCACAAAATCATGTATTTTATGTGTTTGCAAACAACTTGCCACTCGACACAAGGAGAACCCTTTTCCCAACTATTTAGGCACCAACCCCAATATTGATCTCCTCTAAGGTTATGGTACTTTAGAATATAACAATAATATTATTATGTCATGAATTTGGATTTGACCCTCTCCTGGTCCCCTTAGCCCCTTCTTGTTTCCCTCTAGTGGAGTCATAGACACCCATCATTCTTAGTACCCCCCCCATGCAACCAATAGAGTATTTTATTAATAGTGTATCATATAAAAAGTTTATGTTACATATATTGGCCTTTGGCCATAAACATTAAGCTCACTAGCCTATGTGATGGACCATATAAATCACATTACAAGGGTATTACATGACACGTGTAATAAGAATTACAAATGAGATTGAGTTGACAGATCTCATTACTTGAGTGGTGAATCCATGACAGAAACCTAAATTAATATGAATTAATCTAATGAAGAGTCCACTGACCTGATTAAATGATTTGGAAATATCCACCTTTACAACTAGAGCCTTTAGATTCCTAATATTTATTAAGTGAATTCCCTCTTGTGCTACCCCAAAAAACCTTATGGATTTCTGGCCCCTCTAAGAAAACAAATTCTTCTTCTGAGATTTGTTGAGAGAGAATTATTATCATCCTTCTAAATACAATAGAAATATTTTTGTAGATGAAATTGCTCGATAAATTGGTCTAAAGTTATCAAACATGATGTATCATTAGTACTGGAAATCGAAGTTATGCTTTTTGTATTAAAAGCTACCAAAGTTTTATTTGTGGATCTAGAAACCTCAACCACTCTGCAAAGGCCCTCTTCATTGAAGTCATGACAACCCAAAAGGAATTCAATAGGGAGGTTAACATGGTCATGGATTTTATCATTTTGAAATCTTTGGAGAGTCAAAAATAACTTCTATTGGCAAACTTCTATTATTAACTCTTAGTTATCTTCTATATTAACAAATTTTGGAAAGTAGTTTGCTAATTCGATTAAAACTATTATAGTTTCTCTAAATTCCTCTTTATAGAGTGAATGGGATAATATACCCCTTAGGTTCCATCTCAGATTGGTGGCCTTGGATCCATATTTTTTCCATTTTTTCCAATCATAGTTTACATTTTTCCTACAATTACCATATTTGTCGAAGAATCTGATATTTTCTTCCCTTACCTATAACTAGATATCTTTGCATTTAAGTCTCTATTATTTCTCTCCATCTAGCAAAATTTTCCTCTTTTTGTCTTCCAACAGTTTTGTATCCTCTTGCTAATTGTGAAGAAACCAAACCTCTCTTTGTTATAACAAGGATCTAGAATTTCTTCGATGTCATTTAATGTCCTATCTTCTTTTTTCTAGAGACCAATTAAATGAAATTTTATTTACCCTTTTTAGATTATGATGAAATTAAGTGGGAGTTGATTCATTAAAAAAATCATCAAATGGTTGCCACACTTCTTCTAACTTATTTCAAAAAATCCTCATCCTTTAACCAGTTAAGATTTAATTTGAAGTGATTCAGTCTCTCCCTTAGGCTATGACCACTCCAAAAGCGTAGGGTTATGGTCAAAATCCCCTTTTGAAGACACCCATTGATGAATTTTGAATTCATCTAGAAAGGTTTTGAAATTAAAAATGATCCAACCATTTTACAATTTTGGGTTCTCTTGTCATCTTGTTCCTATAATTTAGGGTTATCTTTGCACAGTCTATGTCTAGAAGCCTCGTTACTTCCACTTCATTTAATAAGAGATCAAATAGGTTACCAACTTATGGTAATGGTCCCCATATATTTGATGCACCTAGAGAAAAGTTTAGATCTTCTCTAACTAAGACCTGACCTCTTTGAGTCTAGTCACTCATGGAGAATTTTTCCTTGTATTTTAGCATGTCCAGGTAAGGCCCATAAATATTTATACAAGTGATTTCTCTCACAACATCCAAGGAGAAAAGATAGGTCTATAAACCTAATAAAGCCTAATAAATAGAAAGGGAGAAAGATATATGTTTCCATCCCATGGTATTCCCCTTAGATCTTCCTATAGTGTTAATACTGCTAAAATTCCACCCCACCAAAAGCTGAGTAACATGCTCCCCATTTGTCATTACTTCTAGAAAAATAATTATGGATTGGTTTTGAACCTCTATTAACCTCTTTAAGGCCATTTTTTTGAGGAATTGACTAGTCCTCTGAAACTCAGTGTTAAAATCATATTGATGGTGCTAGACCCACCAACATTAAGGGGATCTCCCTGATATGAAGTCCCAATTAGACCTCACATCATTTGGTGTAGGAGTCCCATCCAATATAAAGGCTTGTTTTTTGAATCCTTAAAGATTTACCTTGCCTCTAACTTTCAGTAAGAGAGAGGTATGCAATGGTTCCTTCGAAAAACAAGAAGGTGTGCCTAGTGAGTGTTTAGTTGTAAATGTGTCAAGTTCCTTCTACTAAGGAGAGGGGAGAAAAGTGAGCCTCTAAGAGAGAGGTAGTAGTACCACCCAAGAAGAGACACACATGAACCGAAAGGATCCGTCTAACATCCAACGGAATAGTCCACAGAGGATGCGACGATCGTTACAACTGACAAATGAAGAAATATATGTCTAATATCCTACGAAATAGTCCACAAGGATGGGACAACAACAACAACCACTACAACACATTCTCAATAATAAAAGTACTAAAACAACCGAAATAGTTCAACTATATTAGCACATGTGAAATAAAACATGAATTACAAACATCCGCAGAATAGTCTTACAAACATTCATAATCCATGCATGAAGAACATGTTGGCCTTGAAGGTTTCTGTTATTAAGTAAAATTTCCAAGACAAATGTTCACAATGTACATCACTAGCTCCAGTGGTGGAGCATTAGAGCCACTCCTTTCTCCCCAAAGAACTAGCTTATCCCTCTAATGCTTTGCGAGAGGAGCTAAGGTGAAAAATTCCTTTACTAATACAATGAGGGAGTATATATAGCCAAGGGGAGATGTTTCCCCTTCCTTGTGACTCTTTGACTACCCTCATGATTGTTTGACTTCCTGTGACTTTTCAACTTTACATGACTCTTCGTATTCCACACATGACCTTTGAACTTTCACTTTACAATACATTTCTGAAACCGTTATGTTGCATCATTGGCCACAATGTGTGGCATGTGACTGCTCATGACATGACATGACACTGCTGACATGGACTGCATGATGATGTGGCAATGTCAAGCCACTTTTATTGCAAAGTGTTGAGTGTTTTCTTCTTCTTTTCACCTATGTTTGTCATGGTGATAAGGAATCTTCAATGATCTTAAGTATTGAGTTGCAATCACAAAATGATGTCCCTTTTGCTTCTCTTGATTGATTAGCTTGTATATTTGGCTACAAGTGTATATTTCCACAAGATCCCCTCCTTCATCTCCTTATTCCTCATCTTGTGATGGTGCGATAGAGTACCTTTATCTGCAATACACTCATGACAAGACGACATCATTCTAAAAACCCCCTAGTCTAAGATATTGCATTTTTTATCCATTATCTGAGCCAAAACTAGGTGACAGGTCAAGGAAGAAGGCTCAGTGACTGCGAAGTGCCCATTTCCAACAGCCAAGGGTGAGGCTTGAGCTATGAGACTGCACAGTGCGTAGTTCATGTAGGACTGAAGGATAAGACCGCACAGTTTTGAGAGCTTGTGGGACAGGCTGAGGGACTAGCTTGAGAGGATACATTGTGCATTTTTGGGAGGCAAGGGAGGTAGGACTATTGTACAATTTCACAGTTCAAAGGGTCAAGTGATGAGCTTAAGGCTTGTAATTACATAGAGCGCAGTGAAGGGAAAGCTGGGAGGAATTATTGCGAAATTTTAGAGGCCAAGGCGGGAGCTTGAGCACAGGAACTGTGCAATGCAGCAGTCCTAGGAGACAAGAATTGCACATTGAGCAGTGTCAAGGGGAAAGGTCTCAGCCAGAGGGTTCTCAGAAATGGCTTAGTGTAAGACCGGTTAGACTGATGTGGAAAGTGATAAGACTTCGACTATGATCTCACACTAAGAATCCATTACGACGCAACAACATAGATCACCCAGGACACATGAACAATGCATTTCCCTAGTTGTGACCACTTTACAACCATTTACGATGAGTGCGACACTTAAGATAGACTTTGGCATGACCATGACGACACTTGTGCGATAGCAGTCAAAACTTTGTGAATGAGTGAAATAGATGTTTACATAGTTTGAACAACTCATATACACACAGCTAGACCCTTGAAACCATTAGAACCGGCTTCTACACATTGTGCGACAACCAATCATGTTGAAAGACAAGAATTAACCAAACTCGCAAAAGGGAGAAAATGCTTCAAGAAATCTCATGAAATGATTTTTGATGTTTGCAATGATAGTATGCAAGACCAAGGAAGGCTTTGAAATTGAGTGTAAGCCAAAATTTTGGAGGGTGTTATAGCATCTATAACACTTCGTGACACACTAGTCGAATTTCAGCTTCTCTATCTCAGTTAATTTCTTATGTGCAGGGCCTTGGTTCTTCAAGGAATATTGATTCATCGTTCATATTACTTTGGTCTTCCCACTTACCCCATGAATAGGCATGGTCCCCTTTATGTCTTCTCGGTTGAACACAACATAAGATTTAGCGATATCACAATGTTTCAAGTTGGGAAGGGTAGTGTATCTCGCAAGCTTAAAATTTTCATAGTATCACTTTTCATCTCTGGTGTTGCTTCACTACCAGCAGGCTTAGATAGTATGTTATGAAACCAGCTCAAGAAAAGATAGAAAAGATAGATCAACGCCTTATAATTCAGCCTCTTCGAGGGGCAACCTCCTTTACATTACATAAATGAACAATTCTTGGATGATACAAATGAAAAGACCTCCTTTCTATATATAGGAGTCTAAGGGGTTATAACATAATCAGAGCCGACATAACAATAATAATGTAAGGGCACAATAATAACAATAGTGGGCTTCTATGTGGCACAATAGTAACAATATGGGCACTACATGGGTACATCAATATAATAAGTGGGTTGTACTAATAACAATAAGGGGTTACACTAGTAGTATAGGGGCCTAACATGCCCCTCTCCTTCAAAAAGCATTGTCCTCAATGCTTGAGTAGTTCTTGATGCTTCTGTATAAAAATTTTGTCCTCCCATGTGGAATCTTCAACGGGTAAGTTCTTCCACTTGATGAGATACTCCAAAATTGATCGATTTCGTAGCTTTCGGGTTCTTGTTTCTATTATTGCTCCAAGTTCCAATATGATTTTTCCTTCTTCTTCAATTTCTGACAATATGTTTGAATTGGGATCTTTTGCAACTTTTGAATAAATGGCCATACTTCTTCGTCCTTCTTCCATTCATCCCTTGCTTCATTTATCCAATCTGGTTGGATAATAGAAATAGCACAAAACAATGCTTCCACATCCTCATCCTTGAAGAGTCTTCCCATTCGGTAAGGTCGCCATTTTTTAAGTGCATGTATTATTGCCAACATTTCCTTCTCATAAATAGCTTGCTTGAGATGTAGCAGTAAAAATACCCAATCACCTACATCAAAACATTTTTCACTACGATGTTGATCTACCTGTTGTTTCGTTTGATTTTTCACTGAAGTGGCGTTATCCTTTAAAAGTTGGAGAACTTGTTCTTGATGCTCGATGTGATCTTTCTCTGCTTGAACCTTTTTCTTCTCGATATATCCTTCTATCTCTAGATTTTGAGGAGTGGTAATTTCTTCCAATCCTTTACAAGATATGGTCGGATTCACTTCTTGATGCTCGATGTGGTCTTTCACTTCTTGAACATTTTTCTTCTTGATATGTCCTTCTATCTTGATAGTTTGAGGAGTGGTAATTTCAACCAATGAATTACAAGATATGGTTGGATTCATTTCTTCTTTCTCGATGTTATCTTTCACTTCTTTCACCTTTTTCTTCTTGATATGTCCTTCTATCTTGATAGTTTGAGGAGTGGTAATTTCGACCAATGAATTACAAGATATGGTTGGGTTCATTTCTTCTTTCTCAATGTGATCTTTCACTTCTTGCACCTTTTTCTTCTTGATATGTCCTTCTATCTTGAGAGTTTGAGGATTGGTAATTCTTGCCAATGCCTTACAAGATATGGTCTGATTCATTTCTTCTTTCTTTGGGGTGGGGTCCTGGCGTATATCTTCTTCTTTTGATGTTTCTTGATCCTTTTCTTCCTCCTCTTCATATTCTATGTAAAATAATTTCTCTCAGCACACTTATGACCTTTAGTGCATTTGCTATCACGATTGTAACAAAGCCCTTTTTCTCTATTTTCTTACAATTGTTGTGGTGTAACCCTTGTAGGTTGTGGAAGGCTAGGAGAAACAACACTTCCACCTTTATAGTTGTGAGGGGTATGCTTCTTGGTTTCCATAATTTTTCTTTCCACTATGTCACAAAGCCCTTTTACTCTTTCCAATTGTTGTGGTGTTGCTCTAAAGAAGGTGTTGCTCTTTGTATCCTCATAATGTGCTATCATTTCCTCCGTGAAAATTGACCACGTAACAAGTTTTTTACGAGAACAAGGCCCTTCACACCTTAAAAATTGATCAGGTTCTAAATATGAAGATGCAATACATACCTTTTGTAACAGTGGTACACCATGTAGGTCAAAATATCGCTCCATCTGAAGTAGCCAATTTACCGGATCCTTGCCATCAAACTTCCTCATCTTGCTTTTTCTTGATTTTAGGAGCTCCATCTGAAATTGCAACCTATAGTGTCCCTCTGTGTGCTCTTTCCAATGCCACAAGTCTGACCCAAATTGGATTCTCCAAGGAAGAGTTATGCGAAATCTCCCACAGTGACTTGATTATAGACTAGTTCAGTAGAGCGAACTTGTACGACGTGCCACGAGTCACTGTTTCAACCTTTGGATCTGAAAAATTCATACAAGAAACTACATTCCGTCCTCTTTCTGTACCTTCTTACGAAATTTCAATCTGATCCTCAAAGAGAAAGTTATGACGATTTTCCCCAGCTCACCTGTTTGGAATGTAATTCAGGAGTCTGCAAAAAGACCAACTTCCTCAGATCATATCTCCACAAATATAGTGCGAAAAGATCTGAAATTTGGATCTGAGGTTCAGCATGATTTCTTCTCAAATGGGTTTATGTTGAAACTTTTGAAACATTGCAAAAAAAAAGTTATAGCGAAAATTCCACGATGACCTATTTGGAGCAGCGAAACCCTAGAATCCAAAGCTTTGATACCAA
The DNA here is from genome assembly GCA_031772625.1 of Pinus tabuliformis. Taxonomy (NCBI): domain Eukaryota; kingdom Viridiplantae; phylum Streptophyta; class Pinopsida; order Pinales; family Pinaceae; genus Pinus; species Pinus tabuliformis. The sequence goes on from CM062809.1 coordinate 24,732,393, forward strand.
ATGTTATGAAACCAGCTCAAGAAAAGATAGAAAAGATAGATCAACACCTTATAATTCAGCCTCTTCGAGGGGGAAACCTCCTTTACATTACATAAATGAACAATTCTTGGATGATACAAATGAAAAGACCTCCTTTCTATATATAGGAGTCTAAGGGGTCATAACATAATCAGAGCCAACATAACAATAATAATGTAAGGGCACAATAATAACAATAGTGGGCTTCTATGTGGCACAATAGTAACAATATGGGCACTACATGGGTACATCAATATAATAAGTGTGTCGTACTAATAACAATAAGGGGTTACACTAGTAGTATAGGGGCCTAACACAGTACCCCAATGGAGTCACGCAGGAACACAAACATTGCTCCATTGCAAGCAAGCATGGACATTAGCCCAGCATTGTTGCTTGCTTCACCTCTCTGCACGTGAAGCCTTTCTCTTTTTTCACCTTTATTTATTTATTTTAAAGAGGACTATGCATCAACACTTATTCATTTTTGGGTGAAAGAGGAACCTTGACTTATTTAGAGCAGAAGACGTTGTTCCTTCAGAGAAGCATATAGATTGTAATAGCCCTGGTAAAAATTTCATGTAATAAAAGTTAATAAAGGAACAATAAGACCACGGGTAAGGGACACTTATTCCAAGCTGAATGTTGGGAAAATATATCCTAGTGGGCATCACTGGATGTGTGTTTTGGCTAATGAAAATTGGCAATGGCAAAGGCAAAGGCATTAAAATGAAAAAATGCATTTTTGGCACATTTATTTATGAAAATAAAGGAAATTAGGAGAAAAGGAAGGTAAAAGGTCATAGGTTGCATGTGAGGAGGAAATTGAAGGAAAATAATGGAAAATGAAGAAATTAGAGGCCTCGGCATAAAAATGCTTCTGAGGATCAGTTCATGGCTTTTTTCAAGTTCAAGTTTGGAGCACTCTCATTACTCTCTCTCTCTCTCACTCTCTTGGTCATTTTAGAGTTTTCTTGGAGCACTCTAGTTTGGAGGAAAGGAAAGGGAAGGCAAGGAGAGTAAAGGAAAATCAAGCAAGGAAGAAGTAAATGAAAGCAAGATCAAGCAACTTCAACAAGAATACTTGCAAGTAATCTTTTGCATGTGTTATTTCCTAGTTAGTTTGGACATGCATGTTGGTGTATGGTTCTCTTGCTGTCACTCGCATGGTTTGTCGGGTTATGACAGTGGTTTTCAGCCTAGCCTAGCCTTTTTTCTGGATGCCATGGTATGTTGGGATGTTTATTTCATTTTTGGAACTTTGGAATTGTCAGATGGATTTTAGAATCCAGGGTGGAGGTGGTCGTAATGTTCATTCCCAAAGGCCTAGGAATCCCTTGACTGGTTTTAGGGGGATACATAGTAAATCCTGAGGGAGCAGCCTCAGTTTAGGGCCAAGCAATCTGGGTTTGGATTGTGGTCAAGCCTGAAAGACAAGGAGACAGAAAATTCCTCAAGGATAATGATGGATTCCGGATGGAATTCCAAGTTTTGTTCGGTTGTGATTAGAGCAACCGTTTTGGTGTGATCACAACTTGGTGAGGGTGGAGGTGGTTTAACCTCTGGATTCCCTTGGTTGTTCTATGAAATCCCACATTCATGCTTGGAATATGTCACGGGGGTGACTGGCTGAAAGAGAGATTTGGTTCAACCATGTCTATGGTCGGGTTGTACGTGGAAGTCCGAACCTGGTCGGATTTGCCTATGATTAATAAAAGATAATTTCTCTTACTTTTGCACTGATTTATATGTGGATTTAATTGTTGTCATATCTATGATATTTATATGGTTTTATGTTGGTTATAAGCATGTTTGAATGACTAGTTCATGTCATGGTTATTTCATATATTTACTTTTAACTGTTAAATGGACAGATGCAAGACCTAATTGATGATGTAATAGTTCAATGGAGAAGTAGATGATCCTTTTGGTTATGTTTCATAAGTTGTTTCAGCCATTTATGTTATGTCTTGTATCCTAGACCTGTAGGTTGCATTGATGCCAAGTGTTTGACAGAATGTCAGTCCCAGTTGGGGATGCTCAGGCCTAGTCATGAGGGTGATTTTGATTGATCAACATTGTTACCATGTTTTTAATGATTTCTGAAAGTTACAAGAAGTTCTAGGTAGAGGTTGGGATTATGGGCTAGAAAAGTGGCATAAATCCGAGGGTCGCTAGCACATAACTGGAAATTTTGGACCACAGTCGCTAGCAGGCAGGCCTGTGAGAGAGAATTTGAGTTGTTGGTCACTCCCTTGCCCATAGCATGAAAGTGACTGAGGGCTAAGAGCTACAGAATAGCAGTGGGACCCAAGGACAGGTTGTTTGAGTGGTTGACTTGTCCCCTGAGGGGTATGTTGATGATGTTGAATGACTATATGCGATGTTCCATCAATTCCACTTCCTTAAGGTGACATAGGAGGTTGAATCTAATTGTAGCGGCATCTCTCATCATGTTTACCCCAGTTGGCATGGTTACTTTGGGTAGGCCTAGGAGGGGGTGTTACAGATTGGTATTGGAGAATGATTACGCTCTCTTTAGGTCATATTTGGTGCTACAGATATGGGTGAATGCGTTGGTCATGCATGCATGTCAGTTGCATGTGTGGTTCTTACACTGACATTCCATGTTCTTATTGCACTGCATCATATTGATCATGGTAGAAATAAGGTTATCATGAGTAACTTGATGTCGATTTTATGGAATCCATCATCATGAGTATATGATTGGTTATACAATTATATGCATTTTGATTACATTCTTGTATGTTGAGTTGCATTCTTGGTTATTTGATTACATGCATCAGTCTTGTAGATTGATTACAAGAATTGATCGCTTATGGTCGACTACATGCAGTTATACGTATGTGTACTTGATTAGGCATTGCTTATGCAGGTGGATAGTTGCATGAGGCAATGTGTACACTGGAGTAATGGTTGTTTTAATGCATGAGGTGATAGCATGCATTATTGATATGGCCTTTGTTAGGTCCCTTTACTACTAGTGTAACCCCTTATTGTTATTAGTATAACCCCCTTATTATATTTTTGTGCCCATGTAGTCCCCATATTGTTATTATTGTGCCCCATAGAAGCCCACTATTAGTATTATTGTGCCCTTACATTATTATTTTTATGTCAGCTCTGATTATATTATGACCCCTTAGACTCCTATATATAGAAAGGAGGTCTTGTCATTTGTATCATCTAAGAATTGTTCATTTGTGTAATGTAAAGGAGGTTCCCCCTTGAAGAGGCTTATTTATAAGGTGTTGATCTATCATTTCTATCTTTTTGTGAGCTGGTTTCATAACATTTGGTATCAGAGCTTTGGATTCTAGGGTTCCACTGCTCCAAACAAGTCATTGTCGCATTTTCGCTATAACTTTTTCCCTACGACGTCTCAGAAGCGAAAAAGAAAAAGAAAAGAAAAAAAAACCCATTTGAAAATAAATCGTTATAAACCTCGGGTCTGAATTTCAGATCTTGTCTCACTATATTTTCGGAGATATGATCTGAGGAAATTAGGGTTTTTGCAAGCTCCAAAATTTCATCTAAAACAGGTCATCGTGGAATTTTCGCTATAACGTTTTCGCTACGAAGTTTCAAAAGCTAAAAAGAAAACCCATTTGAGAAGAAATCGGTTTGAACCTCGGGTCTAAATTTCAGATCTTGTATCACTATATTTTTAGATATATGATCTGAGGAAGTTAGGGTTTTTGCAGACTCCCGAATTAAATCCTAAACAAGTTACCTTGGGAAAATCATCATAAATTTCTCTCTGAGCATCAAATTGAAATTTCGTAAGAAGTTACAGAAAGAGGACGGACTGTGTTTTTTTTGGGTATAATGTTCAAAACTGAAGGTTGAAACAGTGATACGTGGCACGTCGTACAAGTTCACTCTACTAAGCTATTCTATAATTAGGTCATCGCGGGAGATTGGGAATAAATCTTTCTTCAGGAATCCAATAGTGATCAGACTTGTGGAGTTAGAAAGAGGACTCAGAGGGCTATTGTAGACCAAAAATTCAAACTTAAATATCCGAAAGTACAGAGTTACAGTCGTTTGAAGATCGATCTCCTAAAATCAAGAAAAAGCGAGATGAGGAAGTTTGATGGCAAGGATCTAGTAAATTGGATACTACAGATGGAGAAATATTTTGATCTACATGTTGTACCACTGTTACAAAAGGTATGTATTGCATCTAATTATTTAGAATTGAATAATTTTTTATGGTATAAAGGGCTTTTTTCTCGTAAACCACTTGTCACATGGTCAATTTTCACAGAGGAAATGATAGCACATTATGAGGATACAAAGAGAAACACCTGCTTTAGCCAATTGATAAATCTCAAACAAGAGGATTCAATGGTACAACACATTGAGGACTTCCAAAAATTGAATATAAGGGTAAATTATATTCCAGAGAAGAAAATGGTTGATGTCTTCATAGGGACTTTAAAGGATAACCTTCAACACGAGGTTTGTCTTTAGGAACCTGATTCATTGAAGAAGGCATTCAGGTTGGCAAGAAAAATTGAAAGCGAAATTATGGAAACAAGGAATCCCATCACTCACGACTATAATTATGGAAGTGTTTTTTCTCCTAGCCTTCCACAACCTACAAGGTTTACACCACAACAATTGGAAGAAAAAAGAGAAAAAGGTCTTTGTTACAATTGTGATAGCAAATACACTAAAGGTCATACGTGTGCTGAGAAGAAATTATTTTATACAGATTATGAAGAAGAGGAATAAAAGGATCAAGAAACATCAAAAGAAGAGGATATACACTAGGAATCCACCCCAGAGAAAGAAGAAATGAATCCGACCATATCTTGTAAAGCATTGGAAAGAATTACCACTCCTCAAACTCTCAAGATAGAAGGACATATCAAGAAGAAAAAGGTTCAAGAAGTGAAAGACCACATCGAGAAAGAGGAAATGAATCTAACCATATCTTGTAATGCATTGGCCAGAATTACCACTCCTCAAACTATCAATATAGAAGGACATATCAAGAATAAAAATGTTCAAGAAGTGAAAATTCACATCGAGCATCAAGAAATGAATCCGACCATATCTTGTAATGCATTGGAAGAAATTATTCAAACTATTGAGATAGAAGGACATATCAAGAAGAAAAAGATAATAGTGTTGATTGATTCAGGCAATACCCATAATTTTATTCATTATAAGATAGCCAAGGAATTGAATTCCTTCCTATATCCAGCACCAGAGTGTCAAGTGATGGTTGCAAGTGGAGGACCCATAAATTGCTCTGGAAAGTGCCATAATAACAAGCTATCTATGGGAGAATATGCATTGAACAACCCAATAATTTCCATTCCAATGGATGGTGTTGATGTTTTACTAGGAGTCCAATGGCTACAATCTTTGGGTAAGATAGATTTTAATTTTCAAGAACTTTTCTTGAAATTTATTTGGAAAGGAAAGGAAGTTGAATTGAGGGGTATCGAAGGGAAACCAGGAAAGATAATCAACTCTAATAGCATGACAAATCTTCTAAATAAATAACAACATGGCGTAATTGCACAATTATGTTCAGTAGAGGATCCCACATCGAAATCGTGTATTTCTCCAGATCTCCAAAACGTTTTGGACAATCATTCCAAGGTATTTGAGACTCGCAAAGACCTCCCACCTATTCGTGATCATAATCATGCTATTCATTTGATTCCAGGAAGTGTTCCTCCAAACATCAGGCCTTACAGATATCCATATGCCCAAAGGAGTGGGAAATCATTCAAAAGTTGCAGAAGATCCCAATTCAAACAGTATTGCGAGAATTTGACAAGGAAGGAAAAATCACATTTGAACCTGAAGCAGTCACAGAACTGAGAAATCGACAGCTACGAAATAGATCAATTTTCATAGTATCTCATCAAGAGGAATAACTTACCCACTGAAGATTCCACATGGGAGGACAAGAATTTATACAGAATCATCAAGAACTACTCAAGAATTGAGGACAACACTTTTTGAAGGAGAGGGGCATGTTAGGTCCCTATACTACTAGTGTAACCCCTTATTGTTATTAGTATAACCCCCTTATTATATTGTTGTGCCCATGTAGTCCCAATATTGTTATTATTGTGCCCCATAGAAGCCCACTATTGTTATTATTGTGCCCTTACATTATTATTGTTATGTCGGCTCTGATTATATTATGACCCCTTAGACTCCTATATATAGAAAGGAGCTCTTGTCATTTGTACCATCTAAGAATTGTTCATTTGTGTAATGTAAAGGAGGTTACCCCCTTGAAGAGGCTTATTTCTAAGGCATTGATCTATCATTTCTATCTTTTTGTGAGATGGTTTCATAACAGCCTTTCATTGGTGACTGGACCCTAGCTAGTATGATGGTTATGCATTGATACACTTATTGATATATGTCTATATGTTATTATGTCTATGGTGTACATGCATTGTTGATTTGATGATCTTGAAGACAAGGTATCCTCCCCTAATTATGCTAAGGTACGTTGATTTATGGTGATTTGGTTTAGTTGACATAGTATGCCTTGCAAGAAAGAGATTAGATGGCCAACAAGGTGGTAGACTACATAGAATCTCCCTATGAATCATATGGGCAACATGGTGTGGGGCACTCTTCTAAACAAGCAAACACCTTGAGAAGTCGAAAGGAAGAAATAAGGAGTTTCAAAGTAGACAATGACAAAATCATATAGGCACAAGAGAAACAAGTAGAGGTGAATGCGATATTGCTTTATAGTTTGTCAGATTTACAGTGATAGGGACCTCTTCAGATTAGCCACGGACATGATGATAGAACTTATGGGGCATATGGAAGCAAGACTCATAGTAGACACATGTCAGATAGATCTGACACTGTCAGAGATGGCATGTTGTTTGACACTCCGACTAGGAGAGGTACTGGACACAGGTATTACTCTAGTTCTAGTTCTAACAGATATCACGGTCGTCATCATTACCATTCGTACAGGAGGAATGATAGGGGATATTTTTTGGATGAGTTCAAGAAGGAAAAGCAACTTACCTTTGATGGAGAGATGAATAAATCACGAGATGTGAAGGCTTGGTTTCTTGGCATGCGGAAATTCTTTAGATTACATGATTACTCAGAAAACATGAAAGAAAGCATATCCCTTTTCAGTCTCGAAGGTAAAGTGGATATTTGGTGGGAATACATGAAGAATTTCAAGGACATACATGAGGATGAGTTGACTTGGCATGCATTTGAAAGTTTCCTCAATAAGAAGTACTTTTTTGAGAGGTATTATGATGACAAAGCTAAGGAGTTATATGAGTTGCGATTGGTTTCTATGACAAATGAGGAGTATACTAGCAGATTTTTGGAGTTGTTGAGACATGTTCCTTACCTCAGAGAGGAGAAGGCCAAGGTTCAAAGATTCATCAGTGGATTTCCATTTTCATACAGAGACTGGATTGAGTTTTATGAGCCTAGATCATTGGAGGGGGCCATCTAAAAGTTGAAGCATTGTCATGAGAAGTCGAAGAGAAAAGTTGAGCCTAAACATGACTTGAAAAGAAATGACAAAACTAAAGGAAAATGTCCACCAAAGAGAGGAAGACCTTAAGATTCAAGTGAGAAAGATCATGCAGTTCCTTACAATAAATTCAATACTATTAAGAAGGTACATGGAGAGTAGCAGGCCAGAGGCGGTGGTAAGGAATCATTGCAGTGTTGAATATTTGATAAGGATCATTGTAAGAGGGATTGTCCAGAGTATCCGAGTGGTGGTAGACCCCAGATCTATAGTGCTCGGGAGGCACATACAGTTGGTGATGTTGGTCATATCATTCCTCGGATTTATGCAGTTGTGGACAAAAGGTAGGCGGATTATCAGGCATCAATCATTGAGATGGATGATAAGCATTGCGATCAAGTTATTTCTCTTTTGATTCATCTTGGATCTAACTATAGTGATATTAATCTTGACCTGGTGGATAAGTGTGGTTTGAGAAAAGAATTGCATCTAGAATCTTGGTTGGTACAGTTGGATACAAGTACGAAGAAGCGAGTTCACCATTGGGTAAGAGCTTGTGCATTTGAGTTAAATGGCATGCCTAGAGCAACACATTTGAATGTACTACCATTGGGATCGTATAGTATGCTTTTGGGTATGGATTGACTATACCTTCACAGAACCAAAGTGGATTGCTTCGACAAGGCCATTGAGTGTGTGGATGATAGTGGGGAAAAGAGGACCTTGCAGGGAAAGAAGAAGCCTACATCAATGAGGATGGTTACTGCTATGCAAGCTAAGCGTAGTTACAAAAAAGGTTGTGTGATGTTTGCAATACACCTTTCCAGTGAAAAGGGTAAGGAGGTTGATGATGCTAATGTGTTGAGCAAGTACCCAATTTTGCAGTAGTTTTGGGATGTATTTCCTGAGGGCATTTTAGAGTTTCCACCCCATAGGGAGGTAGACTTTACTATTGAGTTGGTACTAGGGGCAGCTCCAACATTAAAATCACCTTACAGGATGAGCACACCTGAGTTGGTAGAGTTGAAGTTGAAGCAAAAGGAAATGTTGGACAAAGGATGCATCAGGCCCATTGTATCACCTTAGGGCGCATCAGTGTTGTTTGCAAAGAAGAAAGATGGTACTCTTAGATTGTGCATTGATTACAAGTAGCTGAACAAAGTAACAATCAAGAACAAATACCCTTTGCCAAGGATTGATGATTTGTTTGATTAGCTAAAGGGAGCAGCAATGTTCTCTAAGATTGGCTTGAGATTGGGATACCATCAAGTACGCATCAAGGAAGAGGATATCTTCAAGACTGCGTTCAGGACCAGGTATAGGTATTATGAGTTTGTTGGTGTTCCATTTGTCTTAACTAATGCTCCAGCTACATTCATGTGTTTGATGAATAGTGTGTTGCGTACTTATTTGGACAAGTTTGTTATTGTATTCATTGATGACAAACTGGTATATTCTAAGAATGAGGTGGAACATGTCGAACATTTAGCAGCAACGTTGAGATTGCTAAGAGAGCATCAGTTGTATGCTAAACTTATCAAGTGAAAATTCTTTCAGACTGAGGTACATTACTTGGGACATGTTGTCTCCAAGGAATGCATAGCAGTAGATCCAAAAAAGATAAGAGCCATCATGGAGTGGGCAACTATTAAGAATGTAGATGAGATGAGATCATTTATTGGATTGGCAGGTTACTACAGGAGGTTCATTAGGAAATTCTCACGCATTGCATATCCTATCACATCATTGCATCAGAAAGGTAAGAAGTTTGAATGGATGGCAGAATGTGAAGATAGTTTTGAGCAACTTAAGAAGTTGTTGACACAAGCACCAGTGTTAAAGATTGTGGATCTAGACCAAGATGCTTGCAAAAAGGGACTTGGTGGAGTTCTCATGCAATAAGGACAAGTAGTGTGCTATGAGTCACGAAAACTAAATAAGCATGAGCAGAACTATTTGATATGTGATCTTGAGCTAGCAGTGATTATACATGCATTGAAGATGTGGAGACATTATCTTCTAGGCAAGAGGTTCACATTGGTGAGTGATCATAGTGGGTTGAGGTATCTATTTGACTAGTCGAATGTAAATGCCACCTAAGCTAGATGGTTGGCCACCCTTAGTGAGTTTGACTTCGAGATCATATACATAAAAGGGAAGGAGAATCGGGTTGCAGATGCTCTTCGCAAGAAGTACAGGTAAATCATATAGTTGCTATAAGCTCCTATGGGACAGAGTTATTGGATAGGATTTTGTAGGCAGGTCAACGAGATGAAAAATACATGGAGATCATGCAGATGTTACAACAGAGCATAGGTACAGGTGTAGGTACAGGTGTAGGTACAGGAACAGGGGATCAGGATGCAGACTATCATCTCACGGCAGATGGCTGATGAGGTTTCGAGATAGGATCTATGTGCCAAATTGCAATGACCTCAAGAAGCTTATCTTGAGGGAGTTTCATGTGAAACCGTATTCGGGTCATCCAGGATATCAAAAGACATTGATGGCAGTAAAGAAGTTCTATTATTAGCTAAATCTGAAGAAAAAAGTGGCTGATTTCATGGCTACATGCTTAGATTTTCAGTAGGTAAAGGCAAAGTGCAAGCATCTAGGTGGTCTTCTACATCCTATAGCGATTCCGGAATGGAAATGGGAGGTCATTTCCGTGGATTTCATCACAGGTCTTCCGAGGACAGTGAAGCAACATGAATCTATTATGGTTATGGTTGATAGGTCAATCAAGGTAGCTGACTTCATTCCGGTGAATATTACATATTCATCTAGTGAGATAGCACAAGTTTTAATCAGAGAAATAGTGAGGTTGCATGGTGTTCCAAAGAATATTGTGTCAGACAGGGATGAAAAGTTCACTTCCAAGTTTTGGAAGGAGCTATTTGCAGGCTTGGGTACAGAGTTTGCCTTCAGCACAACTTATCATCCACAAACAGATGGTCAGACAGAGAGGGTCAACAAGATTTTGGAGGATATGTTGAGGATGTACGTGATGCACCAGCAAAGGAAATGGGAGGAGCATCTTCCATTGGTGGATTTTTCATACAAAAATGGTTATCAGGAGTCATTGAGGATGAGTCCTTGAGGCATTGTATGGACAGAGTTGTAACACTCCCATCAGCTCGAGTGATCCAACAAACAAGGTACTTATTGGACCGAACATGTTGACAAACATGGAGCAGAAAATGCAGGTTTTAAAGAAGAATCTAAAGGCAGCACATTATAGACAGAAGAGTTACGTAGATCAACACAGGGTGTTTAAATAGTTTCAGGTTAGGGAGCATGTGTATTTGCGCATCAAGCCCAAGAAAATCTCTTTGAGGATTGGTGCATGTGCCAAGTTGGCAACACAGTATTGCAGGTCTTTTAAGATCCTTGAGAGGATTGGACCAGTGGCATATAGACTTGCATTGCCTCCAATAGTGAAATTCCATGATGTTTTCCATATTTATTGCTTAAGAAGTATATAAAAGATGTTGACCATGTTATTGATTGGTCTGCATTGCAGGTGGAGCAAGAAGGAGAGTTCCAATCAGAACCTTGGTGCATATTGCAACGGAAACATCTCTTGCTCAGGAACAGAGCCATAAAGCAATTTAAAGTGCAGTGGAAGCACTTTGGGCCTGAAGAAGCTACATGGGAGATGGCGGATCATATGTGGACCTGTTGATGCCTCTAAAGTCGTTGCATCAACATCAGGGAAAACCACCCGGTCCGGACCTTAGTGCAGCTCCTTTTCCATTTGGTGTGGTGGCTCCGACTGGATGTAATGGGACCAGTTTCCCAGTGATATATGAGTTGATGGGTGATTGGTTTGTAATGTATAACGAGAGTGATAAGTGCTCTATTCTAAAGTGCAAAAATATACAAAGATAACTAATCTATCCCGGGTGTTCTTCTAACAATGCGATTCTTGATTGTTTCTATTAACAAATAAACATAAAGATGACTTATTCATAACATAGAAATATGCATTCATATGATGATTACTTTGTTTAATTAATTAAACAAAGTAATAATTAAAACATTATCGCATTGATCATAATATATCACTGACATATATATTTAAAAGATGACAACTCTGAAACATTCAAAAGTGACAAGTTAAAGAATTGTTTTAGAAACATATACATATCAATAATAGCAAAGTTGATAAATGCTAATTCACATAGAGAAATAAAGCGAAAACATAGATAATAGTACCGTATGCATTTGGATCTCCTCTGATGTAAATCACATTCAAATTTTGCCTTCTAATTTGGGAATACTTTCACAGGATGCAAAAGTGCAAATCTCATAAAAGCCTTCTTTGTCAAAATTCAGAATTTTGGTCCAGTCTTTTATAAAAAATATATATCGGAAGTACAATAGTGCAACTTCCGATTTAAGTCTTAGTACAAAATTGTGGACCCTTTCTAAAAACATGAAAGGGTCTTTAAATACTACAAATAACAACAAACTATGAAAGAAAGTCGCTATGCGCTGGTATAACAAAAACACATAAATCTGGGATTTATCCTGAAAATAGTAGTGGTGCGGCGATCAAATGGATTCACTGTATTGGCTTATCTTCTTGTGATCGCAGTTGACAAATGGTGAGCATTGGCTGGACGTCTGGTGGCTGACTCATCTGGGAGTGTAACTGAGCTGTATATGTGGCATTTGCAAGTTCAGGGATCATGCAGTTGATCGCATCTGTGAAACACTTCATCGCCATTTGCTGACTATGTGGTTTAACAAGGAAAAACCAGAACATTTCCCATGTTAGGCTTTGAATTCCTCTGATCAATTTTTCTCTTTGAATTAGCTCTTGTTTCCAATGTTGTTCCAACAATTTTACCTTTGGGAGTTTGCCTGGAGAGTAATCTGTAATTAGATTAGATAAATGCAGACTGTTGTTGATTAATTCAATCAGATTCTTTGTTGCTACTCTACATCTGGATGTAGCTCTCTCATCTTTCATTAATTGAGACTCCCATTCGGAAAACAAGATTTCCTTATGTGACTCCTGTATCCTTGGCAAATTGGCAGCTTTTCCCTCTTTCGAATCTTGCCATGATAGAAAATTAGTTAATCTTTCATCTGCCTTCTCTAATTCAAGCCTTGCATCCACTGATTTTTCAATCATAGATGTTGAGATATCACATAAGGGGATAGCCAATGATATATTATGACATAGAATATCCAATTGCCGAGACAAAGCCTTGGTCATTTCCAGGGCTTTAGTTTTGAATTCATTTATCTGGGGATATCCTTTGAATCGCTCTATCTGATCTTTCATTTGCGCGATTTTCTCTTCTTTTGATTTCTTATCCTGCTCGCTCAATAGTTGTAGTTTGCTTAATGCTTAAGACAACTCTTGTTGTTTATGTATGGCCTGTTCATCAATCCTCTACTTTTCATGTTTTAACTGCTCATTTAATTGTTCATTAAGTTGCCTCTGTTCCATCAACTGTTGTTCAAGCTACTCTATTTTTTGTTGTCGTTCTGCCGATTGTGCCTCTAGCTGAATGATTGCCTGGTCTTTTTCCTTCAACAAATGACTAACCTCTAAAGCCTTATCTATTGTTGCTGTTGTATATGCTCCAGCATACTGAGACAGTTTTGTTAAATCTTCGGAGGGATTTACCTCTTCTCTCCATACCACGTTCATCATTTCAATCTGAGGAGTCAAAAGAGGATTGTGATCAATTTTCCTCTTCTTCCTCTGTCTTTTGACTACAACCCTATGCTTAGGACTGTAGAAGACATCCAGTGGTGGTATTTCTTCTATTTGCAGTACAATCTCCTTAGTGGGATTTTCAGGGATAATCTCTATGTCTTTCTGAAGCTTGGGTGGGCCGCTTGTTCCTACAATCGAAACTGTGTTGACTGCTGATTTTTGCGTTGTAGACACTTCTAGTGTAGTGAACCCTTGGGTTTTCTCGGGATTACTAATGATTGAATCAAATTGTTCCCATTCCTTGATTAACTTGGGATCAATATTAATATTTGTATCAAGGGGTTCACTAGTTGTTACCTGCTTCTGCTCCTTTTCTGTTGTTTTCTCCTTCTCAGGAATCTTTTCAATTTCGGGAGCATTCTCAGTAATTTTCTCCTCAATGTAGCCTTGAGGTTGTACCATAGAGGTCATATTTAACAAGTCTAGAGGTAGGGTTTCCAATCTCTGTGCCCTGAGCCTATAGAATTCCTCTAGTCCTTCTACTCCCAATTTGATCTTGGCCATATGTTTGACCCGAGAAAATATTTCTGCTGAAACAAACAAGTCGTCGTAGCTATCCTCCTCATGATCAAATCTGGCGATTTTAGCCTGAGAGGTAACATTGTAGGCAACCTTTCTAGGATCGTACTACCTTTTTGGGATAGTTGCAAGTTTTAACAATTTTATTTTCTTGGCCTCCTTCTCTACATGTTTAAAATCATGCAGGGTAAAAGCACCACATCGAAGGGGAAATGTTGGCCACATGTGCTTTTTAGAATCCCTAAGGGTCCTTGACATCCCTTCAACTGTTATTTGATGTGCTAGTTCCCTGGCCAGTAGTTTATCAGGGATGTACAGAGGAAGAACATGAGGGTTGGCAAGGCTGCCAAAAAGTCTTATATAGGTGAATCTTTCTTCTCCAAACCAACTGCCAATTGCAGTTAGGTCGACTGATGCTTCCTCAGATAACCTAGGAGTAGGCTTATTGAATATGGCATAATACACGGGAAGAATAAAACCATGACAAATTCTATACAGATGGTTCTTATAATGGGATTTCCATAGCTCCTTATGATAGATGTGAATGGGATTGGGATCCTGTGGAGTCCATTTCCATCCAAGAATGGGGTATTCGGAATTAAAACAGATAGTGTCCATGATATAGGCACTCATGTAAAAGGGAGGTATCACCCGAGTTGTTATGAAACCAGCTCAAGAAAAGATAGAAAAGATAGATCAACGCCTTAGAATTCAGCCTCTTCGAGGGGGAAACCTCCTTTACATTACATAAATGAACAATTCTTGGATGATACAAATGAAAAGACCTCCTTTCTATATATAGGAGTCTAAGGGGTTATAACATAATCAGAGCCGACATAACAATAATAATGTAAGGGCACAATAATAACAATAGTGGGCTTCTATGGGGCACAATAGTAACAATATGGGCACTATATGGGTACATCAATATAATAAGTGGGTTATACTAATAACAATAAGGGGTTACACTAGTAGTATAGGGGCCTAACATGCCCCTCTCCTTCAAAAAGCGTTGTCCTCAACGCTTGAGTAGTTCTTGATGCTTATGTATAAAATTCTTGTCCTCCCATGTGGAATATTCAGCGGGTAAGTTCTTCCACTTGATGAGATACTCTGAAATTGATCGATTTCGTAGCTTTCGGGTTCTTGTTTTTGTGACTGCTCCAGGTTCCAATATGATTTTTCCTTCCTCTTCAATTTCTGGCAATATTGCTTGAATTGGGATCTTTTGCAACTTTTGAATAAGTGGCCATACTTCTTCGTCCTTCTTCCATTCATCCCTTGCTTTGTTTATCCAGTCTAGTTGGATAATATAAATAGCACAAAACAATGCTTCCACATCCTCATCCTTGAAGAGTCTTCCCATTCGGTAAGGTCGCCATTTTTTAAGTGCATGTAGTATTGCCAACATTTCCTTCTCATAAATAGCTTGCTTGAGATGTAACAGTAAAAATACCCAATCACCTACATCAAAACATTTTTCACTACGATGTTGATCTACCTGTTGTTTCGTTTGATTTTGCAGCGAAGTGGCATTATCCTTTAAAAGTTGGAGAACTTACTGTTGATGCTCGATGTGATCTTTCTCTGCTTGAACCTTTTTCTTCTTGATATGTCCTTCTATCTTTTGAGGAGTGGTAATTTCTTCCAGTCCTTTACAAGATATGGTCGGATTCATTTCTTGATGCTCGATGTGATCTTTCACTTCTTGAACATTTTTCTTCTTGATGTGTCCTTCTATCTTGATAGTTTGAGGAGTGGTAATTTCGTCCATTGAATTACAAGATATGGTTGAATTCATTTCTTCTTTCTCGATGTGATCTTTCACTTCTTGCACCTTTTTCTTCTTGATATGTCCTTCTATCTTGAGAGTTTGAGGAGTGGTAATTCTTGCCAATGCTTTACAAGATATGGTATGATTCATTTCTTCTTTGTCTGGCGTGGTGTCCTGGCGTATATCCTCTTGTTTTGATGTTTCTTGATCCTTTTCTTCCTCCTCTTCATATTCTATGTAAAATAATTTCTTCTCAGCACACCTATGACCTTTAGTGCATTTGCTATCACAATTGTAACAAAGCCCTTTTTCTCTTTTTCTTCCAATTGTTGTGGTGTAACCCTTGTAGGTTGTGGAAGGCTAGGAGAAACAACACTTCCATCTTTATAGTTGTGAGGGGTATGCTTCCTGGTTTCCATAATTTTTCTTTCCATTATGTCACAAAGCCCTTTTACTCTTTCCAATTGTTGGGGTGTTGCTCTAAAGAAGGTGTTGCTTTTTGTATCCTCATAATGTGCTATCATTTCCTCCGTGAAAATTGACCATGTAACAAGTTTTTTACGAGAACAAAGCCCTTCATACCATAAAAATTGATCTGGTTCTAAATATGAAGATGCAATACATACCTTTTGTAACAGTTGTACACCATGTAGATCAAAATATTGCTCCATCTGAAGTATCCAATTTAACGGATCCTTGCCATCAAACTTCCTCATCTTGCTTTTTCTTGATTTTAGGACCTCGACCTTGAAAAGACTGTAACTTTGTACTTGTGGATATTTAATTTCTCAAATTGCTACCTATAGTATCCCTCTGTGTCCTCTTTCTAATGCCACCAGTCTGATCCAAATTGGATTCTCCAAAAAAGAGTTATGCACAATCTCCCAAGATGACCTGATTATAGACCTTTCCAGAAGAGCGAACTTGTATGAAGTTCCACGTGTCAATTTTTTGACCTTTGACTCTAAAAAATATATACAAGAAAACTAAAGTCTGTCCTCTTTCTGTACCTTCTTACTAAATTTCAATCCTATGCTTAGAGAGAAAGTTATGACGATTTTCCCCAGGTCACCTATTTTGAATGTAATTCAGGAGTCTGCAAAAAGACCAACTTCCTCAGATCATATCTCCGCAAATATCGTGATAAAAGCTCTAAAATTTGGACCCAAGGTTCAGCGTGATTTCTTCTCAAATGGGTTCTTTTTGCGACTTCTGAAACGTCACAGAAAAAAAGTTATAGCGAAAATTCCACGATGACCTGTTTGGAGCAGCAAAACCCTAGAAAACAAAGCTCTTATACCAAATGTTATGAAACCAGCTCAAGAAAAGATAGAAAAGATAGATCAACGCCTTAGAATTCAGCCTCTTCGAGGGGGCAACCTCCTTTACATTACATAAATGAACAATTCTTGGATGATACAAATGAAAAGACCTCCTTTCTATATATAGGAGTCTAAGGGGTTATAACATAATCAGAGCCGACATAACAATAATAATGTAAGGGCACAATAATAACAATAGTGGGCTTCTATGGGGCACAATAGTAACAATATGGGCACTATATGGGTACATCAATATAATAAGTGGGTTATACTACTAACAATAAGGGGTTACACTAGTAGTATAGGGGCCTAACACGGGTAGACACAAGCCTTTTTTTTCTATATTCAAGTATCTCGGTGGCCATTTTATCAGATAGAATGTTTGCCCAGTCCATGATATAACCATTAATTGCAGCCTCCATTAATGGGACCATATCTATAGATAATTTAGGAAAATCATGGACTCCGAAGAGTCTGCACATCATTGCACCAGCATAACAATAAGGAGAAGCCAATGAATCTACAAAGTACATACCCGATGTCTCGTGCTTGTGTTTGGTCGGAAAATGTATCCATTGTCTGATAGGGTCAGATTCAATGTCATTCTCCTTGGCAAAAGTCTCCAAAAATGCTTTGTTATATCACTTCTCCGGCTGAGGTAAATGGTACATTTGTCTAAGATCCTCTGCTCTAAACGACCCGAACACTTTTCCATCAGCTGTAGAGAATGTCCTATATGTGGTCACAATGCTTTCAACAATCCACCTAACCACATCATTATAGGGCAAAACCTTGGCACGTGCTGCTATTCTATGTAGATATGAGCAGGCCAATTACTTCAGAGTATTCTCTAATTTGCTTATGGAATCTGCTGTAGCTTCTTCTTCGAGTTCTTCAGGCTCCTCCGCTTCCAGTAAATTGTAGATACTCTCCCATATTGCTTTTCCTAAGCCGAGGCAGGTAGTATCTAATATCAACCCTTTCTTATTTGGTTTTGGTTCTTTGACTACAACAGGGTCTTGGTTTTCTTCACCTTCTTTCCCATTTTCTTTGGATTCATCAGCTCAGAGTAGCTCTACACAGACAATGAAAAACGTAACAGAGAAATATACCCACTCAAAGCTAATATGAAATGAAAAGAGTTATGGTAATTCACGCATGATAAACCAAATGTAATTAAGTATTACCACGGGTGAAATCCTCGAAGGATTCACCCTTAACTGCAAAATTAATGACCTCCATAACCGCCAATCATAGTTAATAAATGTAATAATTATCCGTCGCATCGCACATATGCTTGATGGTCCTTTAAAACATATCTTTTGATCTTCCCGATCAGCGATCAACGATAAATCACAAATTGCAATTGGGAGATTCATCAGTCAGGCTTAACGTTTTGGGCTGATAGCCCCGATTGCGATAAAGGTAAGGAATATAATAAGGCAGAGGAATAATTAGTGGACCATTTGATTTATTTATTTTTTGTTTATTATTCCTTTTAATATTTACGCCCGCTAATAATACCTTTTGATGGTCTTTTCTTGAAACGCGCGCCTTACTTTATGATATCGCAATCGGGGAATTCGAAAGGGCTTTCGCTATGTGTCATGTGATATGTGCGATCACCGATTGCGATTACGTTATCGGATCGGAGGTTTAGTATAGACCTTTTGGGATGCATCCCTTTCTTTTACTTTGCGATATGCGATCTCCGATCGCATTATCGCATCGGAGATTTGCTTATGAGGGGCTTTTCAAAGAAGGATATATCATATTATATCATATTTTAACAAAAGGTTTCGGATATTAGTTCTATTGGGTCGGACCTTTTGAAAAGGATTTCCATGTGTTATATAATTAAATCCAGGCATGCAATTATTATTGAATCATTGAATTCAACTAAGTCTTAAAAAGGGACCCATTTCTATTTAAAGTTTTTTGATAAAAATTTAGAAATGGGGGGTTGTTGTACAACACAACAGGACCCTATATCCTTCATTGTTTTTCGATTAAGGCAAAGCAGTTTTGGTTTGATATTGGTTATGTTTGGCATATTTTTTGTTGATGTTTTGATATTTGTATATTTTTTTTTCCTGGGGAAAAGATGTAATTTTCATTAATAAGGAAAATTACATGTTGTAGATGCCTTATGCATATGCATAGCAAGTGACCGTAGTCATCTAGTATCAATAAAGATTTGTATGAGTATGTACAATAAACCCAAAAGAGGGTATACTTCCTATATCTGAAAATATATACATATATGTTACAAAATTTCAAAATTTTATCAAAGTATCACCCCCGGTGATTTACTGTTCAATTGACAATAGATAAAAAAATGTAAATAAGTTAGGGCCCATCAGCCCTCTGCAAATCCTGGTCAATGTATGGCTTGTGGTAGAACTGGTATATCTGCTCATTTCTATGCTCACGAATCAACCATTCCCCTCTGGGATGGTGCGTTACCTCTTTAGAACATTGATCCGCAGGTTGGTTGTGCTACCTGTTGATATGAGAACATGAAATCTGATCAAAAAGAGTTTTTAAATACACTGCATCATCCAATATGGTCCTGAGTGTGTGAGCATGGCATGTAGAAATGCAGTTGAACCAATTAATGACAATCTTAGAGTCCCCAAAAACTTGTAAATGTCGGCAGTTTTTGTTTAATGCAAAGTATAAAAGATGGCGAAGCGATAGGAGCTCCACATAATTATTTGTGCCAGCCCCCAACCCCATGCTGATATTATATATATGTGTCTCAGATAAGTATAGTATTATGCCACCGCCACACCCCTCGTCTTGGGCAGAACCATCAAAGTAGACCCATGGATGGGCTTTATCTATAACCTCCGGCGTGATAGTATGAATTGAGGCAACCTGTTCATCATCTGGTATTTCATTGTAACTATTGCATATAATTGGGATAATGAGGGGCCAACAAATATGCTTGCCAAGAAATATGTTGTTGTTCCTACACATCCATATGTACCAGCACATAATTAGAGGGAGAATTTGAGCTTTTAAATTGGGGGCATCATTGTACCAGGTGTTCCAAGCATTCAGTATACTATCACCTTCCCAATGCTGAGTTATGCTTAGCATGTGCAGCACCTATTCCCAGATCTGTTGAGTTGTGTTGAAAGATAGGAACACGTGGTAGTTTGATTCCTCCTCCCTATGGCATAGTACACACCAGGAAGGACCCTGGAAGGAGCGTTTTCTAAGATTTGTTCCGGATGTGGTCTTGTCCATGATAAAGTTCCAAATTAGGAGACGTGTGCGTGGTGGACCTTTCAGCTTCCATAACCAGCACTACCAGTTTTCCAATGAGTTGGGCTTATGGCGAGCATGTATAATAAGGTATCCCTCCTTTGGTGTATAGGTCCCTTTTTGTGCAAGAGCCCATATCAATTCATCCTCATCATCCCTGAGCATCACATGCAATTCTTTTAAAGCATCAATGTATTGCCTCCACTCCATATGCCACTAATCCAGTATACCAAGAGCATCCACCGATAGCCATGCTTGATGATAAATGGATGTATTCAAAATATCCCTGATCTATGCAATGGTTACCACTCCTCAGCAATTTAGGAAACCTATCAACTCTGGAGAAATTGTATAAGTTTCCGCAGCCAATCCATGGATCAACACCTATGCGAATAGACATACCATTGCCAATGCACCAAGTAAGGCCACTTTTTACCATGGGAAGGGTGTGTATGACAGCTCTCTAGATCACTAACATTCCTTTCTTGTTTCAAGCAGGTAGTCGAATCCAATCCATAATAGTATAAGGCTAGATATATTTGTAGGTAACCACCTCTGTCCAAAGGCTTTTGTGCTTCAGGAGAAGCCACCCTAATTTGGCTGCAAGTGCCTGAGCAAAACTAGAGATATTTTTAAGGCCCCAGCCCCCCATTTTTGGGGGGTTGCAATTCTGTTCCAATTAATCCAAGTAAAGGGTTTCCCATCCTTGTGTCCTTTCCATAAGAAGTGGCATCATAATCTCTGAATCCTGGATAAAATACCTTGAGGAATATAGGCAAGGGACATCCAGTAGACTAGGGTTGCTTCAAGGACAGGTTTTATGAGTAGCAAACAACCAGCTCTGGATAGTAATCGATGGATCCAATTGTTGAATCTTTTTTCAACCTTTACAACTAACCAGGTCCAATCAGCAATTTTATATCCATGAGATTTTATCTTGAAGCCTAGGTACTTCAATCCATCCTCCAGTAGTAGGCTCTAGAAAGGAAATTTGAGGTGTGCATGATAGGTCTCCTTTCGGGAGCAAGCAGAGAGGGGGATGGTGGATTTGGGCCCGTTAATTTCCATCCCTGTTGCAGAGCAGAATAATTGTAGCACCTCAGAGAGAGTGTTGTATTCTTGGATGCCTCCATTGAGGAAAATCATAATATCATCCACAAATAGCAAATGTGAAAGAGTGCATTGCTCCGTGATCTTGAGACCCTTGAGTGTCCCAGATCTTTTTTTTATGCGATCAACCTGCTTAATCCTTCCATTTCAATTAAGAAAATCAGTGGGGAGAGTGGGCATCCCTGTCTGATACCACGTTCCACATGAAAAAAATTGGTGGCTGATCCATTGATTAAAGTACCGAAAGATACAGTTGTAATGCGAATCATGATCCATCTAATGAAATAAAAAGGAAAGCTCAAGTGAGTAAGAAGCATCCTAATAAGAAGCCAGCAGACTCGATCAAAGGCCTTTGAGAGGTCAATTTTGAGAATGGCCCCTTTCAGCTTCTTCTATTTTATGGAATGTAGGGCCTCCTGGGCTGTGCCAATGGCCTCATGTATTTGTCAGTTGTGTAGAAAGAAAAATTGTTCAAAGGATATGTTGTCTGATAGGATCGGCTTGATACGATTAGCAATGATCTTAGAGGGGAATCCGTCTTGGGAATTAGTGCAATAAAGGTGGAGTTAATGGCTTCATACATTCTGCCCAAGGAACGGCATTCCTCGATCACTTTGAGTAGGTCCAGGCCAATGGTGTCAAAAAATGTAAGATAGAATTCCACGGTCCAACTGTCCGGCCCCAAACTTTTGTCCTTCTTGAACCACTTCAGGGTACCCTCTAGTTCCCCCAATGTAACAGGTTTGATGAGGTCCTCCTCAGTGTTTGGCTCCACAAATCTAGGGTAATGCCCCACCATACGAATAATATTGGCAAGTGTTGTACCAGGTGGGACTTTGAAAAGCTGCTTCAAGTGTGTGTTTCCCATCTATACCAAATGATGATAGGTTTTAGTAGATTGTCCATGTTCCGTGGGCATCTGCCAAATGGTATTGCGGGCCTTCCTTCCATTAGCATATTTATGAAAGAACTTAGTGTTTCCATCCCAAGCTTGTAGCCAAATTGCTCTGCTTTTGAGCCTCCATGTCTCTTCCCGATCTAACAAAATCTTGGATTTCTGGGCTTCCAAGCCAATGATCTGTAGTTTTGCTTCAAAAGAGGTGTATCCTCTACCTTGATCATCCGTTAATGAGGCTAGCTGATTTTCAATATCACGGAGGGTCTGCTCCTCCCTGGCCTTTTTCTCCTTTGCCCAGTCAATAGATAGTCTTTTGAGATTTACTAGATTACAGAAAAAGCCTTCAGCCAACCCTTGATCATTTGGTAGGGAGTGTGCTCTCCAATATTTTGTAACTAACCTGAGATATTCAAGGTCCTGTAACCAGGTCGATTTAAACTTGTAGGATGATCTGCGTATTTTTGAGGGGCCGGCCAATTCTAGGTAGATAGGGGAATGATCTGAAATCCCCCCTGTGCCCACCCACTATCTATAATTAGTAAGGGATGCAACCAGGTCTTCATGAATAAGGAACCTGTCCAGTCTCCTGCCCAAAGTTGCATCTCCTATCCTTATGTTGTGCCATGTAGGAAACTTTTTGTTCATGGGTATATCAATAAGGCGGTGCCGCTCTAGTAGTAATCCCAGTTGATCTGAGAGTGGATCCAATTATGACTGATGACCCCAGGATTCTTCATGACCAATAGTTAAATTTAGGTCTCGGCCCAGGATAGTGGAGTGGTCAATTAGGGGGTTCTCAAGTAACTGCTGCCAGAAGTCCAGTCTGCTATGATTGGGGGCATAAATATTCATAATACAAAGATTCCTGCCCAGTTTAGCTGAGAATATATCCATACCCAGGAATCTATGACCTCCCTATGCAAAGATGACCTTGATGGTTTATGGGTTTACCCCAAGATAAATACCCCCTGAACACCAAACGACATCCAAAGCCTGAAATAACCATCCAGGCATAATGGCTTGGAGGGTCTTGATAATCTGCTCGAACCTACCGAGGGTTTCTCGTAAAAAAATAATATCACATGGCTCACTACCCAGAAGCCTCTTGAGAGCTAATTTTTTAGAGGGGCTAGCTAAACCCCTACAATTGAAGGATAGCCACTTCATGGGGGAACGCTGCCAAGGGTGTCTTGTGCTCTAAGTACCCTTTCAATGGTGTTCTGTTTTCCCTGGGCCACATCAGCCCCAGCAATCTTGATGCCTTTGGATATCTTGGATGGCCTCCTGTGAGAGGGCTTCTACACAACTTTTGAGGGTGTAATGTCCAGACCAAGCGATTCAGGAAGAGCCTGGTGGCAAGGGTGAAGGTTGTGTGGGTGTGAGCCCAATGCAGATGGGGAAATAGGGGGGTCTCAGCAGCCATGAGAATGTACAGCCGGAGGGGTAGTGGAGAAAATGGACAGAGGGGGATCAAGTGCACAAGTGATGGGGGAGGTAACCATGTAAGGTAAATATGCAGTAGATTCCATAGAGATAATAAAATTTCTAACATTCAGAATAGAGGAAAAGGGGGAAGAAATAGTACCCGTTGATGGAGGAGCCACCGTAGCAGACCGGGATCTAGTCATGGGCAGGGAGATAGGCGGAATCTGGGCAGCACAAGATGGCCGAACAGTGTCCCCAGCTGCATCCTTTCGACTATCTGGACCTATGGGCTACTCATCCACAATCAAATCTTCTATCTGGCAATGCTTATTTCCCTTGGATGTAGGAGGAGAAGATGGCGAGGTGAGTGGAAAATATTTGTAAACATGCCCAACCTTATGGCATCTTCTGCACCTAAATGGGACACCTTCATAATCCAGGTTTTGTCTGCGTGAGTAATGCCTCCAATGAAGGGTTATCTTCTCCTCCAGACCTTCTCTGGTATCCAAGTGACCCAGAATACGTCCCATGGTCATATTGCATGTTGTTTCATAGGACTGGTCATGCTCTAAATAGGTTCCAAATGCACTGTCGATGTGCTTGAATACATCTGAAGACCAATATTGCATAGGTAGCCCTGGTAATCATACCAATATCGGTCCAGCTCCTAGTTGTTGCCTTTCTGGATCAAATAATGGATCCCATCTTTTCATCAAAACTAGGGCATATTCTATGTGCCAAAACCTTGAGAGTATCCAGTCAGTGTACTCCTCCCTGTGAAATCTAAGAGCGAACCATCCTCGCGTGAGAACATGAATGGTGGGAATTTATTTGAGTAGAGATCCCCAAATCTCCATGGTCCAGAGGTGTAGTCTCTCCGTAGAGTAATTCCGCCCTCGGACTCAGCCTACCAGAACCTTCTTGGATGTATCAACCACTTCACCCATCGAGAGATCTTCCCTTAGAGAGAGGTTGATGTCCCTGTCAATGACCCTCAAGCACCTCCCTTTCTTGACTTTATCAAACCTACGTGTATTCGGGTAGTCCCGAAAAAGTCCCTGGATGCCCTGGTTAACCGTCTGTGGGGTAGAAGAAATGGATTTAGGGTTAGGTATTGGCATGCTGAAACAGCCAGAGTGGATGGGAGTATTGGGAGGAGGGTCATTAGGGTTTGCTACAGAGCCTCCAGCCTGAGAGGAGAAGAGGGGGGTAGCAGACCCGGGTTATGTGAAGCCGAGAAAAAGGGGGTGTTGGATGGGGCAGAGATGTGTGGAATGTGAGGCAACAGAGAGTCAAAAGAGGGGGATGGGTGTAAACAGGTGCCGATAAGGTTAAGGGTAGCTGGGGATAGGGGAGGGAAGTCCAAAATGGATATGCCTTCAAGATCAACTAAGGGCAGCATGTGGGGCACATATGGCCCAGGAAGGTTCAGTACAAGGTTTCCAGCAAACAGAGGGCGGAAGGATGAACCAAAAGAACTAGAACCCAACACGGCACGAGGGTGAGTCCATATTTCTTCGTGGGGATTGGGGTCCTCAGTGTAATCAACGGCATTGAGGTCCATGAAAACTGACAGGGAGTAGGTCAGAGGTGGTTACGGTCCGCGAAAAATTCAAGTTGACCATAGAAACGAAACGCTAGGAAGCCCGCGGGTTGTAGACATGCCAGGCAGAGGCAAGGCATCCGTGATGGTTAACCGCAACCGCTAGGTGCAACACAGCACCGACCCAGGGCCACAATTATCGTCTTCCTCTAGAACTCCATTCTCTACCCTCCTATATATTTGCATATGTATATGTATATGGATGTAAATACCACCATGAGCTAAGTTATAAAGCTCCAATAAGCGGTATGGGTGTCATGTTATTATGGTTGTTATATTGTCATGTTGTCATGATGTTTTGCTTTTGAGTAGGTCTTTCATTGTAAATACTGCAACGAGCTAAGTTATAAAGCTCCATGGGCAATATGTTTTCTTTTCAGCGGTTTTGTTGAGGTCATGGTGTGGTTTAACACCGAGGACGGTGTTCCCCAAGGAGGAGGGTTCTGTAATAGCCCTGGTAAAAAGTTCATGTAATAAAAGTTAATAAAGGAAAAATAAGACCACAGTTAAGGGACACTTATTCCAAGTTGAATGTTGGGCAAATATATCTTAGTGGGCATCACTGGATGTGTGTTTTGGTTAAGGAAAATTGCCAAAGGCTAAGGAAAAGGATTTAAAAGGGAAAAAGGCAGTTTTTTCATATTTATTTATGAAAATAAAAGAAATTAGGAGAAAAGGAAGGTAAAAGGTCACAGGTTACATGTGAGGAGGAAATTGAAGGAAAATAATGGAAAATGAAGAAATTAGAGGCCTCGCGTATAAAAAGGCTTCTCAGGATCAGTTCATGGCTTTTGTCAAGTTCAAGTTTGGATCTCTCTCATTACTTTCTCTTTCTCACTCTCTTGGTAACTTAAGAGTTTTCTTGGAGCACTCTAGTTTGAAGCAAAGGAAAGGGAAGGCAAGGAAAGTAAAGGAAAATAAAGCAAGGAACAAGGAAAGGAAAGCAGAATCAAGCATCTTCAGCAGGAATACTTGCAAGTAACCTTTTGCAAGTGTGATTTCCTAGCTAGTTTGTAAATGCATGTTGGTGTATGGTTCTCTTGCTATCAGTGGCATGGTTTGTCGAGTTATGACAGTCGTTTTCATCCTAGCCTAGCCTTTTTCTGGATGCCATGGTATGTTGGGATGTTTATTTCAGTTTGGAACTTTGGAATTGCCGAATGGATTTCAGAATCTGGGGTGGAGGTGGTCACAATGTTCATTCCCAAAGGCCTAGGAATCCCTTGAGAATCCCTAAGTGGTCGCAGTGAAGAGTGAAAGTTTTGTTGTTCAGAGAATATGGTCTTTTTGATGATGTAAATTAGGTTCTTATTTGTGTATTCAGCGAGATCATTCCCCTACGGATAATAATTAGTTGAATGTTTCAATATAATACCATTTTATAATGAAAAATCGTAAAGTCTTAGCGATGAAAAGTATGTTACATTGTCAAAAACAAGTGAAGTCGAAATGTCGAACCTAGAAATGATGTTCTACTGAAGGAAATTTACGACTTCCTGATCATTCACTTGTTTGAGTGGAACTGTTTATGCCCATCGCGTGAAATAATCTGTTGCGGTGAGAATATAGTGGTGTTGCTTCGATAAATGTGGAAAGATTTCTCCAATGATATCCAAGCCACATTGTTGAAAAGATTCTTCCACTGTAATGGGTTGCAATGGGGCGGTTGACTTCTTGTTTCTGTCAGCACACCTCTAATAGACTGGACATTTGCAGACGTAAGCATGTGCATCTCTGAAAAATGTAGGCTACTAAAAGTTAGCCTGCATGAGTTTATGTGTTGTTGTGTTACCCGCAAAATTTCCTTGACTAGTTTGTCGTGGGGATCACGCAATAGTTTCTCTCAATCATGAACTTCCAAATACCTGAGAAATACTCCATAATGGTGTTTTCTGAAAAGCACCCCATACACCAATTGGAAAGATATTTTTTGAGACTTAGTGCCCTATTTTTCTGTGTGGATAGACAGGGTGGCATGTTGTCGTGCTCAAGGTATTGGAGCACATCCGTGTATCAATAGTTCATGACATTAGTGGGGGAATCTCTCTCGACATTGTACATTTCAATTTCTTGCTCCCAACCTCAGAGATCTTCTTCTTCCTTTGTGTCCATTTCTTCTACTGCTAGTCAACATAAACCATGGCCCTTGATTTTGTGAACTTGTTTGAATTCTAAGTCATAACTTGTAGACTAGTCATCCTATTTGCTCTCCTCTCACCCAGCTCTTGTTGGACAAGCAATGATTTGACTATTGGATGGGGAACAAAGATAATACATTGACTTTTTAGAAGATAGGGTCAAAAATTCTTCACTGCCTTTGTATATTTTGTAATCCTACTTGTCAATGGCAGGATAATTGAGTTCAGGTCCTTGAATACTAGCACTCTTGAAAGATATAGGCTGCTCATTATTTTTGTCATCCTTTTCTGTGAGCACAACGGCAAAATAAGTGTCATAAGAAAAGGTGTAGAGAAAAAAATATTTGTTGAAGTCTGGGTTGTATAATGCAGGTGCTTCTGTGATAGCTTATTTGAAATGAGAAAACACATCCTTTTCCCTTTTTTCCCATCTATATATTGCATTCTTCTTTTTCATCTCCTATATTGGTTTCACAATCTGAGCATAGTCGAAAATGAAATTGCGGAGGAATTAATTTTCCCCAAAAAGAATTGCATAGATTTTTCGTTCACTGGGAGTGGAATCTGCGTGATTTCTTTGACCCACTTTAATCCCAATCTTAGCAATAATGTGGCCCAAGAGGTTACCCTCGGACACTGCAAATATCCTCTTCTTGGGATTGAGAGATATCCCATACTTATGACACTGCTCAAAAATTTTCTTATAGTAGCATATGTGATCTAGACTTTGTTTGGAAAACAATGTAACATTATCAAGATAGACCACTGTGATCTGTCCAATCAATCCCAAAAATGTGATGTCCATGGCACGTTGAAATGTAGCACCAGCGTTAATCAACCCAAATGGCATTTTCTTGAATGTGAATGTGCCCCACTTCGTAAGGAAGGTTGTTTTAAGTCTATCAGGCTCTAAGACCAGAACCTGGTTGTATCTTGAATATCCATCCAAGAGAGAGAAAAATTTATGACCCTAATATTGTTTGCAATATTTTCTCCATAGACGTCATCAGGTAATTATCTTTGTCTGAGGCACAGTTAAGATTTCGGAAATCAACACACAAACAGATTTCCCCGAACTTCTTTCTTACCATGACCAAATTTGGTACCCAGGTGGAGTGTTGCACTTTGTATATGATCTTAGCATCCAATAATTTCCTTAATTCCTTTTGAATCAAGGATTCAAGTGTCAATTGTACCTTCTGTAGCTTTTGTGGAATAGGCTTGGTCCCTTCTTTTATTGGAATCATGTGTTGGATAATTTGTGTGTCATAAGTTTTCAACTCATCATACGTCCACGTGAATACATCTTGATACTGCTTGAACAAGTGGATAAAGGCTTGGCACTCTTGTGGTGTACAGCAAGTACCAATATTGACAAACATCGGATCCTTTT
The DNA here is from genome assembly GCA_031772625.1 of Pinus tabuliformis. Classification (NCBI taxonomy): domain Eukaryota; kingdom Viridiplantae; phylum Streptophyta; class Pinopsida; order Pinales; family Pinaceae; genus Pinus; species Pinus tabuliformis. The sequence continues at coordinate 24,761,122 of CM062809.1, forward strand.
CTATTCCCAAATTGATCTACTCGTGTGACATCTAGAACTATGGGTTTTAGCATTAACAGATCCCCGAAAGCTGTTATGCAGGTCATACATCTTTTCCAGTGATACCATGCCTTTAGGCATAATATTTCCTTTGCTTGAGATAGCTTCACACTGCAAGGTCCTTTCATGCTCGTCTTCATCAATTGTTGCGTCCTTGAAAATATCAGCATTTTCCATGAATTGCAGTATCTACTTGTCATCATTGAAAATGTGTACATTAGTGATATTATCATGGAAAGGTGGATTTTAAATATTTTCAACAGAAAAATCGTACCTTAACAGTGACAACCTAGCAGCAGCATTTTCCAATGCATCCATAGTTGCATTACGCATTTTAAGAACAACAATAATATTAAAAGCTTGGAATTATGAAATCAAATGCCATACCTCTTGTTGATAGCTTTTAAGATGAGGTGACACACAATGTATGGTATTGCATATCTGCCATACCACAATTTCTAAGTCACCTACTACTTTTAGGATGGAAAAGTTGAGGTCATTGGCTATTTGCAAACCTAAGATAAGTGCCACATATTCTATAGTTTTATTCGTGCACTCAAATTCCAATTAGATAGAGATCAAATGTTTTATCTCTAGTGGGTCTATTAAATTGCAACCATCTCCAGAGCCCTCCTGCAATTTGGAACCATCAAATTACAAATTCCACATATCATATGTACAAGGACTAGGAACTACACTGGTACTATTATTACTATCACTAACTATACAAATGTCATGTTCACCAGTTGGACAAGGAAGGAGCTCCAACTATGTATCTGGTGGGACTGGGGATGTGAAAGCCAAAGCCACAGGTTCATTATGTCCATCCAAGGGAGTGACAATATGTTTCATGTATCTCTCAAAATTCACTTAGATCTTATTGTTTCTTCCCTTGTACGGAAGCCATAAATGTGACCAGTTTGTATAAAAATACCCTTGTAGCTTGCTGGACCAATCTCTGCTCAACATCACTCCATATGCTTCTAGAATGTCCACAATCACTATGTTGATGCATTGGTGGACTCACTCATCGAATGATAAATGATTAATCACATCTCTAAGTTCACCAACTATATGGACAAGAGTTATGTCCATCTGAATAATTTGTGCATCTTTTTGGTCCCATTTTGCGTTGATTTTCTTGGCTAAAGATAATGGAATTACGTTCCTTGATGCACCGGAATCAACCGAGAAATTATGTACATTGAAATTGAAGATTTTAAAATTTAACAGAAAAGGAGGGCAGAGTGTATTTGCATCCATTATTAAAGCATTAAGTATAGATTTGAGGGAACTAGAGGACGTACCATATCCCTTGTCAGGAGAAACATCATTAACTGCAGTGCACTTCTCAAGTGCACTTAAGAGGATGTCTCGTTGGCTTGTGATCTTTTTTAGTTCAAACATTGAGATGTTCGCATGGACCTTCTTCATGTCGTCAACTATGTTGCAATCTACAGCGGGAAGGATTATCGAAGTGTCTGGGGGCGTGACTTCATTTGTGACTTTTGGAATGTTGGTCTTACTCTTAATTCTTATGGAAGCACTTTTCATTGTAGTTGCGTTACCAGACTTGCTCTGAGTGTTTTGTGTTGATTTGACGGGTCAACTAATCTTTCTTAATAGGTTTTCTTTAAGTTTATGCTTCGTCAACTCTGGTCCAGTGGCCGGTCCTTGGCTTCTCGAATTGTATCGATTGGCCTGCTTCTCAGCCAGACCATCACTCATAGGCTATTTGTCAGTCGTACTCTTTTGGGTTGTGAGTATGCAATTAAACATGTTTACTGCATGCCCCACACTTGGATTCTCTTCAGTTGAAGCAACTTCTAGATTTTCTTTTGTAGGCACATTCTTCTCCTCATCCATTACCACATCAACAAGGTGCGTAGCAAGAATTCTCATGGAAATATTCGATTGTGGGCATGTTTTCTTGGAAGGATATTCTTGATGAGACGAATAGTATTGGTTTATACCCATGATTTCAATATTCAATACAACATTGAAGCTCTGCATAGACTTAGATGGTTAGTTATTGCTACTACTGGAATTTGTAATCCTTCTAAACAAGTGTAACTTAGGAGGCTTGCTTCTCACAGTGGTCTCTATTGACCTTTGTTTCAGTTCTGCCAACTCATTCGACAGAGTCTTGACAATACAGGTCAAGCTCTCAAGATCAATAGTTTTTTTCCCTTTGGCCTTGCTCACAGAGGCTTTTGACCTTTTACCCATGTCTTTGGATTCTTTAGTTGTTTCATCATCTACAATGACTCTAATCATGCGCAAGTCCTTTTCAACCACGATTGCCTCTTCATAATTTTTTTCCAAAGTTTGTTTCACAGTTCTCTTTACAAATTGCACAATGTTAGTTAACAAGGAAAAGTGTAATAATCGAGGTGATGGAATCATGAGGTTTAATGTTTGCTGAGAACTTATTCAGAATGCGTTTAAACCTCTGATTGAAATCTTTCACTTTTTCCTTTTGCTCCATCTTGAGACTGCCCAACTCTTTCAATAACATGGCGAGGGTCTTGTCATCATCAAATTTCTCAAGGAAAACTTTCTTAAACCCCCTCCAGTTCTGGATGGAATTCATAGGAAGACTATAATAGCACATAACTTCTCTACCATCCAAGGTACACAAAAATAGTCTACATGCAACATCATCAGGACTAGGTATGGGCATTAGGAGTTTGTTGTTGTTCCATTTGTCTTAACTAATGATCCAGCTACATTCATGTGTTTGATGAATAGTGTGTTGTGTACTTATTTGGACAAGTTTGTTATTGTATTCATTGATGAAATATAGGTATATTCTAAGAATGAGGAGGAACATGTCGAACATTTAGCAGCAGTGTTGAGATTGCTAAGAGAGCATCAGTTGTATGCTAAACTTAGCAAGTGCAGCTTCTTTCAGACTGGGGTACATTAATTGGGACATGTTGCCTCCAAGGAATGCATAGTAGTAGATCCAAAAAAGATAAGGACCATCATGGAGTGGGCAGCTCCTAAGAATGTAGATGAGGTGAGATCATTTATTGGATTGGCAGGTTACTACAGGAGGTTCATCAGGAACTTCTCATGCATTGCATATCCTATCACATAATTGCAGCGGAAAGGTAAGAAGTTTAAATGGATGGTAGAATGTGAATATAGTTTTGAGAAACTTAAGAAGTTGTTGACACATGCACCAGTGCTAAATATTGCGGATCCGGACCAAGTGTTTGTTGTGTGTACAGATGCTTACAAAAAGGGACTTGGTGGAGTTCTCATGCAAGAAGGAAAAGTAGTGTGCTATGAGTCACAAAAACTGAATAAGAATGAGTAGAACTATCCAACGCATGATCTTGAGCTAGTAGTGATTATGCATGCATTGAAGATGTGGAGACAAAATCTTATGGGCAAGAGTTTCACATTGATGAGCGATCATAGTGGGTTGAGGTATTTGTTTGACTAGCCGAATCTAAATGCTAGGCAAGCTAGATGGTTGACCAGCCTTAGTGAATTTGACTTTGAGATCATATACATAAAAGGGAAGGAGAATCGGGTTGCAGATGCTCTTAGTAGGAAGGTACAGGTAAATCATATAGCAGCTTTAAGCTCTTATGGGACAAAGTTACTGGATAGGATTTTGCAGGCAGGTCAACAGGATGAAAAATACATGGAGATCATGCAGAGGTTACAGCAGAGCACAGGTATGGGTGTAGGTACAGGTGAAGATACAGGCACAGGGGATCAAGATGCAGACTATCATCTCACGGCAGATGGCTTGGTGAGGTTTCAAGATAGGATCTATGTGTCAAATTACAGTGATCTTAAGAAGCTTATTTTGAGGGAGTTTCATGTGAAACCATATTCAAGTCATCCAGGATATCAAAAGACATTGATGGCAGTAAAGAAGTTCTATTATTAGCCGAATCTGAAGAAAAAAGTGGTTGATTCCATGGCTAGATGCTTAGATTGTCAGTAGGTAAAGGCAGAGTGCAAGCATCTAGGTGGTCTTCTACAACCTATAGCGATTCTAGAATGGAAATGGGAGGTCATTTCCGTGGATTTCATCGCAGGTCTTCCAAGGATAGTGAAGCATCATGACTCTATTATGGTCATGGTCAAAAGGTTGATCGAGGTAGCTGACTTCATTCTGGTGAAGATTACATATTCAGCTAGTGAGATAGCATAAGTGTTCATTAGAGAAATAGGGAGGTTGAATGGTGTTCCAAAGAATTTTGTGTCAGATAGGGATGCAAAGTTCACTTCCAAGTTTTGGAAGGATCTATTTGTAGGCTTGGGTATAGATTTGGCCTTCAGTACAACTTATCATCTACAGATATATGGTCAGACAAAGAGGGTCAACAGGATTTTGGAGGATATGTTGAGGATGTACGTGATGCACCAGCAGAGGAAATGGGAGGAGTATCTTCCATTGGTGGATTTTTCATACAACAATGGTTATCAGGAGTCATTGAGGATGAGTCCTTGAAGCATTGTATGGACAAAGTTGTAACACTCCTATCAACTAGAGTGATCTAGTGAATAGGGTACTTATTGGACCATACATGTTGACGGATATGGAGCAGGAAATGCAGGTTATAAAGAAGAATCTAAAGGCATCACATGATAGACAAAAGAGTTACGTAGATCAGCACAGGGTGTTCAAAGAGTTTCGGTTGCACATCAAGCTCAAGAAAAGATCTTTGAGGATTGGTTCATGTGCCAAGTTGGCAACATGGTATTGCGGGCATTTTGAGATCCTTGAGAGGATTAGACCAGTGGCATATAGACTTGCACTGCCTCCAACAGTGAAATTCCATGATGTTTTCCATATTTCATTGCTTAAGAAGTATATAAAGGATGTTTATCATGTTATTGATTGGTCTGTCTTGCAGGTGGAGCAAGAAGCAGAGTTCCAGTCGGAGCCTCGGTGCATATTGCAGCAGAAACATCTCTTGCTCAAGAACAGATCCATAGAGAAATTTAAAGTGCAGTGGAATCAATTTGGGTTTGAAGAACCTACATGGGAGATAACGGATCAGATGTGGACCCTATATCCTTCATTGTTGGTCGGTTGAGGGAAAGCAGTTTTGGTTTGATATTGGTTATGTTTGGCATATATTTTGTTGATGTTTTGATAGTTGTATATGTATATGGATATAAATACCACCATGAGCTAAGTTATAAAGCTCCAATAAGTAGTATGGGTGTCATGTTATTATGGTTGTTTTATTGTCATGTTGTCATGATGTTTTGTTTTTTAGCAGGTCTTTCATTGTAAATACTGCAAAGAGATAAGTTATAAAGCTCCATGGGCAGTATGTTTGCTTTTCAGTGATTTTGTTGAGGTCATGGTGTGGTTTAACATCAAGGACGGTGTTCCCCAAGGAGAAAGGTTATGTAATAGCCCTAGTAAAAAGTTCATGTAATAAAAGTTAATAAAGGTAAAATAAGACCGCTAGTAAGGGACACTTATTCCAAGCTAAATTTTGGGCAAATATATCCTAGTGGGCATCACTGGATGTGTGTTTTGGTTAAGGAAAATTGGTAAAGGCTAAGGCAAAGGCATTTTTGTCACATGTATTTATGAATATAAAAGAAATTAGGAGAAAAGGAAGGTAAAAGGTCAAAGGTTTCATGTGAGGAGGAAATTGAAGGAAAATAATGGAAAATGAAGAAATTAAAGGCCTCACGCATAAAAGGTATTTTGAGGATCAGTTCATGGCTTTTTTCAAGTTCAAGTTTGGATCTCTCGCATTACTCTCTCTCTCTCACTCTCTTGGTCACTTAAGGATTTTCTTGGAGCACTCTAGTTCGGAGCAAAGGAAAGGGAAGGCAAGGAAAGTAAAGGAAAAGCAAGCAAGGAGCAAGGAAAGGAAAGCAGGATCAAGCAGCCTCAGCAGGAATACTTGCAGGTAACCTTTTGCATGTGTGATTTCCTAGCTAGTTTGGACATGCATGTTGGTGTATGGTTCTCTTGCAATTGGTGGCATGGTTTTTCGAGTTATGACAGTGGTTTTCAGCCTAGCCTAGCCTTTTTCTAGATGCCATGGTATGTTGGGCTGTTTATTTCAGTTTTAGAACTTTGGAATTGTCGAATGGGTTTCGAAATCTAGGGTGGAGGTGGTCACAATGTTCATTCCCAAAGGCCTAGGAATCCCTTGAGAATCCCTAGGTGGTCGAATGTAGAGTGCCAGTTTTGTTGTTTAGAGAATATGGTCTTTTTGATGATGTGGATTAGGTTCTTATTTGTGTATTTAGCAAGATCATTCCCCTGCGGATAATAATTAGTTGAATGTTTCAATATAATACCATTTTATAATGAAAAATTGTAAAGTCTTAGTGATGAAAAGTATGTTGCATTGTCAAAAACAAATGAATTCGAAATGTCGAACCTAGAAATGATGTTCTATTGAAGGAAATTTATGACTTCCTGATCATTCACTTGTTTGAGTGGAACTTCTTATGCCCACCGCGTGAAATAATCTGTAGCAGTGAGAATATAGCGATGTTGCTTTGATGAATGTGGAAAGATTTCTCCAATGATATCCAAGCCCGATTGTTGAAAAGGTTCTTTCACTGTAATGGGTTGCAATGGGGTGGTTGACTTCTTGTTCTGTCGGCACACCTTTGACAGACTGGACATTTGAGGGCGTAAGCATGCACATCTCTGAAAAATTAGGCTAGTAAAAGTTTGCCCGCATGACTTTATGTGTTGTTGTGTTACCTGCAAAATGTCCCCCGATTGGCTTGTCATGGAGATCACGCAGTACTTTCTCTCAACCATGAACTTCCAAACACCTGAGCAGTACTCCATAATGGTACTTTCTAAAAAGCACCCCATACACCAACTGGTAAGATATTTTTTTAGTCTTAGTGCCCTATTTTTCCGTGTGGATAGACGGGAGGGCACGGTGTCATGCTCAAGGTATTGGTTCACATCCGTGTACCAAGAGTTCATGACATTAGTGGGGGAAGCTCTCTCGACATTGTACATTTCAATTTCTTGCTCCCAACCTCAGAGATCTTCTTCTTCCTTTATGTCCATTGCTTCTGCTGCTAGTCAACATAAATCGTGGCCCATGATTGTGTGAACTCGTTTGAATTCTAAGTGATATTCATGTAGACCAGTCATCTAGTTTGGTCTCTTCTCGCCCAGCTCTTGTTGGACAAACAATGATTTGACTATTGGGTGGGGAACAAAGATAATACAGTGATTTTTTAGAATATAGGGTCGAAAATTCTTCACTGCCTTGCATATTGCGTACACCTACTTGTTAATGGCATGATAAATTAGGTCATATCCTTGAATACTAGCGCTCTTGAAAGATATAGGTTGCTGATTATTTTTGTCATCCTTTTCTGTGAACACAATGGCAAAAGAAGTGTCATAATAAAAGGTGTAGAGAAAAAAAATTTGTTGAAGTCTGGGTTGTATAATGCAGGTGCTTCATTGATGGCTTATTTAAATGAGAAAACACATCCTTTTCCCTTTTTTCCCATCTATATATTGCATTCTTATTTATCATCTCCTGTATTGGTTTAACAATCTGAGCGTAGTCGGAAATGAAAGTGCGGAGGAAATTAATTTTCCCTAAAAAGAACTGCATAGCTTTTTTGTTCACTTGGAAGGGAATCTGCGTGATTGCTTTGACCCACTTTAATCCCATTCTTAGCAATAATGTGGCCCAAGAGGTTACCCTTGGATACTGCAAATATAATCTTCTTGGGATTGAGAGATATCCCGTACTTAGGACACTGCTCAAAAATTTTCTTCTAGTGGCATATGTGATCTAATCTTTGTTTGGAAAACAATGTAACATTATCAAGATAGACCATTGTGATTTGTCCAATCAATCCCCAGAATGTGATGTCCATGGCACGTTCAAATGTAGCACTAGCATTAATCAACCCAAACGGCATTCGGTTGAATGTGAACGTGCCCCACTTCGTAAGGAAGGTTTTTCTAAGTCCATCAGGCTCTAAGACCAAAACCTGGTTGTATCTTGAATATCCATCCAAGAGAGAGAGAAAATTATGACTCTGATATTGTTTGCAATATTTTCTCCATAGACGTCACAGGGTAATTATCGTTGTCTGAGGCACGGTTAAGATTTCGGAAATCAACACACAAACGGATTTCCCCGGACTTCTTTCTTACCATGAGCAAATTTGATATCTAGGTGGAGTGTTGCACTTTGTATATGATCTTAGCATCTAATAGTTTCCTTAACTCCTTTTGAATGAGGGGTTCAAGTGTCGGATGTACCTTATGTAGCTTTTGTTGAACATGCATGGCCCCTTCTTTTATTTGAATCATCTGTTGGATAATTTTTGTGTCATAAGTTTTCAACCCATCATACGTCCACGCGAATACATCTTGATACTACCTAAACAAGTGGATAAAGGCTTGGCACCCTTGTGGTGTACAAGAAGTACCAATATTGACAAACTTCATATCCTTTTCTATTCCCAAATTGATCTACTTGTGTGACATTGTGGAACTATGGGTTTTAGCATTAACAAGTCCCCGAAAGAGGTTATGTAGGTCATACATATTTTCTAGTGATACCACGCCTTTAGGCATCATATTTCCTTTGCTTGAGATAGCTCCATACTACAAGGTCCTTTCATGCTCGTCTTCATCAATTTTTGCGTCCTTGAAAACATCAACATTTTCCATGAATTACAGTATCTACTCATCATCATTGAAAATGTGTACATTAGTGATATTATCGAGGACAGATGGCTTTTAAATAATTGCAACAAAAAAATCATCCCTTAATGGTGACAACCTAGCAGTAGCATTTTCCAATGCATCCATAGTTGCATTACGCATTTTAAGAACAACAATAATATTAAAAGCTTGAAATTATGAAATCAAACACCATACCTCTTATTGATAGCTTTTAAGATGAGGTGACACACAATGTATGGTATCGCATACCTATCATACCACAATTTCTTAGTCACCTACTACTTTTAGGATGGAAACGTTGAGGTCAATGACTCTTTGCAAACCTAAGATAAGTGCCACATATTCTGTAGTGTTATTCATGCACTCAAATTCCAATTGGATAGAGATCAAATGCTTTCTCTCTAGCGGGTCTATTAAAATGCAACCATCTCCAAAGCCCTCCTGCATTTTGGAACCATCAAAGTACAAACTCCACATATCATATGTACAAGGACTAGGAACTACACTGGTACGATTATTACCATCACTAACTATATAAATGTCATGTTCACCAGTTGGACAAGGAAGGAACTCCAACTGTGTATCTGGTGGGACCGGGGATGTGAAAGCCAAAGCCATAGGCTCATTATGTCCATCCAAGGGAGTGACAATATGTTTCATGTATCTCTCTAAACTCACTTGGATCTTATTGTTTCTTCCCTTGTACAGGAGCCATAAATGTGACCAGTTTGTAGCAAAATACCCTTGTGGCTTGTTGGACCAATCTCTGCTCGACAACACTCCATATGCTTCCAAAATGTACAAAATCACTATGTTGATACATTGGTGGACTCACTCATCGAATGATAGACAGTTAATCACATCTCTGAGTTCACCAACTACATGGACAAGAGTTATGTCCATCTAAATAATTTGTGCATCTTTTTTGTCCCATTTTGCATTGATTTTCTTCGCGACAGATAATGAAATTATGTTCCCAGATGCACCAGAATCAACCAAGAAATTATGTACATTGAAATTGAAGATTTTAAAATTTAATAAAAAAGGAGGGCACAGTATTTGCATCCATTGTTAAACCATTAAGTATATATTTGAGGGAACCAAAGGACATACCATATCCCTTGTCAAGAGAAGCAGCATTACCTGTAGTGGATTGCCCAAGTGCGCGTAAGAGGATGTCTCCCTGGCTCGTGATCTTTTTTAGTTCAAACATTGAGATGTCTGCATGAACCTTCTTCATGTCATCAACTATGTTGTAATCTATAGCGGGAAGGATTATCAAAGTTTTTAGGGGCGTGACTTCATTTGTGATTTCTGGAATGTTGGTCTTACTCTTAATGCTTACAGAAGCACTCTTCATTGTAGTTGCATTACCAGACCTTCTCTGAGTGTTTTGTGTTGAGTTGACGGGTCAATTAATCTTTCTTAACAGGTTTTCTTTGAGTTGCTGCTTCGTCAACTCTGGTCCAGTGGTCGGCCCTTGGCTTCTCAGATTGTACCGGTTGGCCTGCTTATGGGTCAGACCATCACTCAAAGGCTATTTTTCAGTCATACTCTTTTGGGTTGTGAGTATGCAATTAAACATGTTCACTGCATGCCCCACACTCGGATTCTCTTCAATTGCAGCAATTTCTGGATTTTCTTCTGTAGATACGGTCTTCTCCTCATCCATTACCGCATCAACAAGGTGTGTAGCAAGAATGCTCATGGAAATATTCCATTGTCGACATGTTTTCTTGGAAGGATATTCTTGATGAGAGGAATAGTATTGGTCTATGCCCATGATTTCAATATTCAATATAACACTGAAGCTTTTCGCAGACTTAGCTGGTTGGTTATTGCTACTGCTGGAATTTGTAGTCCTTCCAAACAAGTGTAACTTAGGAGGCTTGTTTCTCATGGTGGTCTTGCTTGACCTTTGTTTCAGTTCTGCCAACTCATTCGACAGAGTCTTGACAGTACGAGTCAAGCTCTCAAGATCAATAGTTTTTTTCCCTTTAGCCTTTCTCACAGAGGTTTGTGACTTTTTACCTGTGTCTTTGGATTCTTTAGCTGGTTCATCGTCCACAATGACTCCAATTGCGCGCAATTCCTTTTCAACCGCAATTGCCTCTTCATAATTTTTGGTCAAAGTTTGTTTCACATTTCTCTTTAAAAATTGCACCTATTTTAGTCAGCAAGGCAAAGTGTAATAATCAATGGTGATGGATTCATGAGGTTTAGAGTTTGCCGAGAATTTATTCATAATGCGTTTAAACCTCTGATTGAAATCTTTCACTTTTTCCTTTTGCTCCATCTTGAGACTGCCCAGCTCTTTCAATAACATGGTGGGTGTCATCAGCAAATTTCTCAAGGAAAATTTTCTTACACCCCCTCCAATTCTGGATGGAATTCAGAGGAAGACTATAATAGCACATAGCTTCTCTACCATCCAAGGTACACAGAAATTGTCTACATGCAAAATCATCATAGCGTACCTCAAGTGTTTGCAAATGTAGGTAGAAGTTGTCTATATGATCCTTCGACTTCACTGTTATGCCAGGGTCACACTTCGTTAGGAGATTTTTCGGATGCCTTAGCATCTTGTTTAACGCAACCAATAGTGTAAGTGGGCCATGAGACATCTAATCTACTACCATGTATTCTTTGTTGCTTTCCCCTTCTTCTTACGAATTTGATTGGTCTTATTCTTCTTCTTATTATTATTCTCAGACCAACACATGGAAATTATCATCTGAGAGAACTTCGTTATCACTGTCACCACTGTTGAAGGTTGGAGGTTGTTCTAGTTTTTCTATGTTTTCTTCAGAGTATGTTAAATCTTCAAGGATGGAGAGAACCAACTCTTGAACTATTGAAACCACTATCCCAATAGGGGTGGTTTGGTTCTTCTTTGGAAAATATGAAAGATTTTCTATTCCAGGTATCAATCCAATAACTCTCACAAAATTTTGGGTGATGGGGTAGATAGCCTGAAGCTGTTCATATGTGAGTTCATAAGGTTGTGCAGTATCAAGCTAAGAAGAATTACCAACATCAGGAATGCACACAGAGGAGTTTTTTGGAATGTTATTGCCTTGACCAGAGGAAATAAGATTGGCATTAGTGGGGTTATCAGCCATAAAAGTTTAGTTGCCCTTTTTTTAGCGCTAGAAATGTTGATAGTGCTAGACCCGCCAACATTCAGGGGACCTGCCTGATATGAAGTCCCAATTAGACCTCACACCATTTGGTGTAGGAGTCCCATCTGGTATAATGTCCTAGTTGTTGAATCCTTAAATATTTTCCTTGGCTCTAACTATCAGCAAGAGAGAGGGATGCAATGGTGCCTTCGAAAAGCAAGAAGGTGTGCCTGGTGAGTGTGGAGAGGGGAGAAAAGTGAGCCTCTAAGAGAGAGGTAGTAGTACCACCCAAGAAGAGGCACACATGAACCAGAAGGATCCGTTAAACATCCAGCGGAATAGTCCAAAGAGGATGCAATGGTTGTACAACCGACAAATGAAGAAATATTTGTCTAATATCCTATGGAATAGTCCACAAGGATGGGACAACAAAAACAACCATTACAACACTTTCTCAATAAGATAAGTACTAAAACAATCGAAATAGTTCAACTAAATTAGCACATGTGGAAGCAAACATGAATTACAAACATCTGCAGAATAATATTACAAACATTCATAATCCATGCATGAAGAACTTGATGACCTTGAAGGATTATGTTATTAAGTAAAAGTTCCAAGACTCATGTTTACAATGTACATCACTAGCTCCAGTGGTGGAGAATTGGAGCCACTCCTTGCTCCCCAAAGAACTATCTTATCTCTCTAATGCTTTGCGAGAGGATCCGAAGTGAAAAATACCTTTGCCCATATAGTGAGGGAGTATATATAACCAAGGGGTGATGCTTCCCCTTCCTTGTGACTCTTTGACTACCCTCATGACTATTTGACTTCCCATGAATTTTCAAATTTACATGACTCATCGTATTCCACACATGTCCTTTGGACTTTCACTTTACAATACATTTCTGAAACATATGTTACATCATTTGCCACAAGGTGTGGCATGTGACTGCTCATGACATGACATGACATGGACTGCATGATGTTGTGGCAATGTCAAGCCACTATTGTTGCTAAGTTCTGAGTGTTTTCTTCTCCTTTTCACCTCTGTATGACTTGGTGATAAGGAATCTTGAATGATATTAAGTCTTGAGTTACAATCGCAAACTGATGTCCCTTCTGCTTCTCTTGGTTTCTTAGCTTGTGTATTTGGCTACAAGTGTATCTTTCAGCGAGATCCCCTCCTTCAACTCCTTCTTCATCATCTTTTCATGGTGTGATAGAGTACATGTATCTACAATTCACTCATGACAAGATGGCATAAGTTTGAAAACCCCTTAGTCTAAGATAGTGCATTTTAATCCATTATCTGAGCTGAAACCAAGTGATAGGTCAGGTAAGAAGGCTCAGTGACTACGAAGTGTGCATTTACAGTAGGCAAGGGTGAGGCTTGAGCTCTGAGACTACACAATCCATAGTTCAGGTAGGACTGAAGGACAAGACTACGCATTTTTTAGAGCTAGTGGAATAGGCTAAGGGATGAGCTTGAGAGGACACACTATGCATTGTTTAGAGGCAAGGGAGGCAGGGCTATTGCAAAATCGCACAATTCAAAGGCTCAAGGGATGAGATTGAGGCTTGTGATTTCGTAGTGCACAGTGAAGGGCAGGCTGGGAGGAACGATTGTGCAATTCTGGAAGCAAAGGTCAGAGCTTAAGCACACTAATTGTGCAGTGCAACAGTCCTGGGAGATAGGAACTGCGCATTGCGTAGTGTCAAGGGGAAAGGTCTCAGCTAGAGGGTTGGAGTTTCACAATGTGTAGTTCAAGGAGGTCGGGTGAACCCATGTTTCTTATTCGAGAAGCCTTATCATAAAAGGCCAAGTGTAAGACTAGTTAAATTGATGTGGTCAATGAAAAGACTTCGATTGTGATCTCACACTTACAATACTTGATGAAAAAACAACATAAATCACCCAAGACACATGAATAATGCATTTCCCTGCGTGTGACCACTTTACGACCATTTACGAGAGTGTAACACTTAAGATAGAATTTGGGATGACCGTGACGACACTTGTGTAGCAATGCTCAAAACTTTGTGAATGAGTGTGAAAGATGTTTACATAGTTTGAACAACTCATATACACACAACTAGACCCTTGAAACCATCAGAACATGCTTCTACATATTGTGTGACAGCCAATCATGTTGAAAGACGATAGTTAACCCAACTTGCAAAAGGGAGCAAAATACTTCAAGAAATCTCATGACATGATTTTCGGTGTTTGAAATGAAAATATGCAAGACCAAGGAAGGCTCTGAAATTGAGTGTAAACCAAAATTTTGGAGGGTGTTGTAGCATCTATAACACTTCGTGACACACTAGTAGAATTCTAGATTCTCTATCTCAGTTAACTTCTTCTGTGCATGGCCTTGGTTCTTCAAGAAGTATTGATTCACTGTGCAGATTACTTTGGTCTTCCCACTTACCCCATGAATAGGCATGGTCCCCTTTATTCCTTCTCGATTAAACACAACATAAGATTCAGCAATATCACAATGTTTCGACTTGGGAAGGGTAGTGTAGCTCATGAGCTTAAGATTTTTAGAGTATAATTTTTCATCTTTGGTGTTTCTCTGCTTCCAGTAGGTGTGGACAGTACCCCGACGAAGTCACGCAGGAATACAAACATTGCTTCACTGCCAGCAAGCCTGGACAGTATCCCGACTTAGTTTCTTGCTTCACCTCTCTGCACATGGAGCCTTTCTCTTATTTCGCCTTTATTTATTTATTTTAAAGAGGATTTTACATCGATACTTATTCATTTTTTGGCAAAAGAGGGATCCCAACTTATTTAAATCAGAAGAGGTTATTCCTTCAGAGAAGCATATAGATACATGTGATTTAGGTTTGCTTGTTTAGATTTTTCCCCTTCTCCTCTTCTAGTGATTGGATAAGCATGAAAACACTGAAACACAAAACCGATTGTGGGCATAAGGTTTCCTGAATAGACACAGGTTCATGGTTGGACCAAAACTCTCCTTATAGACGGATTGTATTTTCTGTCGGAACTTCATCGGCCAAAATATTAAACCAACACAAGGAAGATGGACAAAAGGTTAGCCAAATGTTGAAGTGTCACAAGACTCTTTAAAGTTCAGCCACACACATACTAAGAAGCCACAACATGTTCATGCACAACACTTATTCACACGATGAAAATAAAACAAAATTCAAACAAACAAGAAAGAAAATACTATGTACACAGTGTAGGGCACAACCCCAGATCTTCATTGGAAGTAGTGTTTTAAGTCTTGGCCATTGATAGGGAGAGATTCAATCTTCCCATCAAGTGATTGAAGATGATAAGTGTGTTGGCCAAGCTTTTCATGGATAGTGAATGGCCCAATCCACATGGACTGAAACTTAGTGTGTTTGCCTTTGTCCTTGTGGGATTTGTCCCACTTCAAGACTAAGTCACCCACACTAAAGTTGTTCTTCCCTGTAGACATTTTGTCGAACCTCCTATTGACATGATTCTGAAAAAACAAAAAAAATAAATAAATAAATAGAAAAAATGAATAAAAAATAAAAATAAAATAAAAAATAAAAAATTCTTTCAACCTTTCTTCTTGTAATCTATGAAGGGATGGAATCCACATGGACAGAAACTTAGTGTGCTTGCCTTTGTCCTTGTGGGATTTGTCCCACTTCAAGACTAAGTCACCCACACTAAAGTTGTTCTTCCCTGTAGACATTTTGTCGAACCTCCTATTGACATGATTCTGAAAAAAAAAAAAAAAAAAAAAAATAAATAAAATAAAATAAAAAATAAATAAATAAAATAAATAAAATAAAATTAAATAAAATAAAATAAAAATAAATAAAAAAATAAAATAAAATAAAAATAAATAAAAAAATAAAATAAAATAAAAATAAAAAAATTCTTTCAACCTTTCTTCTTGTAATCTATGAAGGGTGTCCATCCTATGTTGCACTAATAAGCATGGCTTGCCTTGGGATTCTTTCAAAAGTTGGAGCAAAGGAAAGTGGATGTTAGGTGGGAGGATGGCTTTTTTCCATATACCAAGAAGTAAGGGGAGATGTTCAGAGAGGGATTCGGTGTGACTCGTTCATCCTTTCAACCTTTCTTCCCATGAAGGGTGTCCATCCTATGTTGCACTAATAAGCATGGCTTGCCTTGGGATTCTTGCAAAAGTTGGAGCAAAGGAAAGTAAATGTTAGGTGGGAGGATGGATTTTTTCCATATACCAGGAAGTAAGGGGAGGTGTTCAGAGAGGGATTCGGTGTGACTTGTTCATACCATAAAGCATTTACCAAAGCAAAGTGCCAGTTTCGCTTCTCAGAGAATATGGTCTTTTTGATGATGCGGATTAGGTTCTTATTTGTGGATTCAGCAAGACCATTCCCCTACGGATAACATTTAGCTGAATGTTTCAATATAATACCATTTTCCAATGCAAAATCATAAAGTCTTAGTGATGAAAAGTATGTTGCATTATCAAAAAGAAGTGAAGTAGGAATGTCGAACCTGGAAATGATGTTCTGCTGAAGGAAATTTATGACTTCCTGGTCATTCACCTATTTGAGCGGAACTGCTTCTACCCACTGCGTGAAATAATCTATAGTAGTGAGAATATAGTGGTGTTGCTTCGATGAATGTGGAAATATTTCTCCAATGATATCCAAGCTCTACTGTTGAAAAATTTCTTCCACTGTAATGGGCTGCAATGGGGAGGTTGACTTCTTATTTCTTCCGGCACACCTCTGAAAAACTAGACACTTGCGGTCGTAAGCATGCGAATCTCTGAATAATGTAGGCTAGTAAATGCTAGCCCACATGAATTTATGTGTTGTTGTGTTACCCGCAAAATGTCCCCCGGATGGTCCACGTGGATATCACACAATACTTTCTCTGAATCATGCACTTCCAAACACCTGAGAAGTACTCCATTATAGTGCTTTCTAAAAATCACCCCATGCACCAGCTAGTAAGATAATGCTTTGAGTCTAAGTGCCCTCTTTTTTCTTGTGGATAAATGGGATGGCATAGTGTCATGCTCAAGGTATTGGCACACATCCGTGTACCAAGAGTTCATGACATTAGTGGGGGAAGCTCGCTCGACATCATACATTTCGATTTCTTGCTCCAAACCTAAGATATCTTATTCTTCCTTTGTGTCCATTGCTTTTGTTTCTTGTCGACATAGGCCATGGCCCTTTATTGGGTGAACTAGTTTGAATTCTAAGTCATCTTCTTGTAGACCATTCATCCAATTTCTCTCATCTCACCCAGCCCTTGTTGGACAAACAACGATCTGACTACTGGGTGGGGAACAAAGATAATACAGTGATTTTTTAGAATATAGGGCCAAAAATGCTTCACCGCATTGTATACTGCGTAAGCCTGCTTGTCAGTGGTGGGATAATTGAGTTCTGGTCCTTGAATACTAACACTCATGAAATATATATGTCGCTCATTATTTTGGTCATCATTTTGTTTGAGCACAGCGGCAAGAGAAGTGTCAGAAGCAAAAGTGTAGAGCAAAAAATCTCTGTTGAAGTATGGGTTGTATAATGCAGGTGCTTATGAAATAGCTTGTTTCATATGGGAAAACGCACCCTTTTCCCTTTTGTCCCATCTGTACACTACATCCTTCTTTATCATCTCCTGTATTGGTTTAACAATCTGAGCATAGTCGGAAAAGAAATTGTGGAGGAAATTAATTTTCTCCAAAAAGGATTGCATAGATTTTTTGTTCATTGGGAAGGGAATTTGCATGATTTCTTTGACCCTCTCCGAGTCCACTTTAATCCTACTCTTAGCAATAATGTGGCCCAAGAGGTTACCCTCGAACACTGCAAAGATAATCTTCTTGGGATTGAGAGATATCTCGTACGTTGCGACATCGCTCGAAAAATTTCCTCAAGTGGCGTACATGATATGATCTTCGTTTGGAAAACATTGTAACATCATCAAGATAGAAAATTGTGCTCTGTCAAATCAATCCCCAGAATGTGATTTCCATGGCATGTTGAAATGTAGCACCAATGTTAATCAACCTAAACGGAATTTGCTTGAATGCGAACGTGCCCCACTTCGTGCGGAAGTTTGTTTTAAGTGTTTCAAGCTCTGAGACTAGAACCTGGTTGTATCATGAATATCCATCCAAGAGAAAGAAAAAAAAATCTGACCCCAATACTATTAGCAATATCTTCTCCATAGACAGCATAAGGTAATTATCTTTGTCTGAGGCATGGTTAAGATTTCGGAAATCAACACACAAGCAGATTTCCTCAGACTTCTTTCTTACTGGGAACAAATTTGATACCTACGTGGAGTGTCATAGTTTGTATAGGATCTGAGCATCCAGAAATTTCCTTAACTCCTTTTGAATGAGGGGTTCAAGCGTCGGATGTACCTTTTGTAGCTTTTGTTGAACTGGATTGGCCCCTTCTTTTATCGAAATCACGTGCTGGATAATTTGTGTGTCATAAGTTTTCAACTCATTGTACATCCATGCGAATACATCTCGGTACTATTTGAGCAAGCGGATAAAGGCTTGTCACTCTTGTGGTGTACAACAAGTACCAAGATTGACAAACTTCGGATCCTTTTCTTTCCCCAAATTGATCTACTTGTGTGACATTGTGGAACTATGGGTTTTAGCATAAACGTTCCCCGGAAGTGGTTCTGCAGGTCATACAGGTTTTCTAGAGATACCACGCTTTTCGGAATGATATTTCCTTTGCTTGAGCTAGCTGCATACTGCAAGGTCCTTTCATGATCATCTTCATCAATTGTTGCATCCTTGAAAACATCATCATTTGCCATGAATTGCAGTATTTGTTGGTCATCATTGAAAACACATAAATTAGTGACATTAGCGAGGACGGATGGCTTATAAATAATTTCAACAAAAAACCATCCCTTAATGGTGACAACCTAGCAGCAACATTTTCCAATGCATCTGCACTGCGTTATGCATTCTAGGAACAACAATAGCTTGGAATTGCGAAATAAAACACCATACCTCTTGTTGATAACTTTTAAGATGAGGTGACACATAATGTATGGTATTGTGTACCTGTTGCACCACAATTTCTGAGTCAACTACTTCTTTTAGGATGGCAATGTTGACATCAATGGCTATTTGCAAACCTAAGATAAGTGCCTTGTATTCTGCAGTGTTATTCATGCACTCAAATTCCAAGTGGCTAGAGATCAAATGTTTTCTCTGTAGCAAGTCTATCAAAATGCAACCAGCTCTAGAGGCCTCCTACGTTTTGGAATTATCAAAGTAAAAAGTCCACATATCATATGTACAAGTACTGGGAACTACACTAGTACTATTATTACTATCACTAACTGTACAAATGTCATTTTCACCAGTTGGACAAGGAAGGAGCTCTAATCATAAGAATTTTATTAGCCCTAAAATTTCGTGGATGCAAATCATCCTATATTTGTTGTTTTTGTCATTATTTTGTAAGTTGATTGTTATCAAACTTTTATATTACTTCATTAATTGTGGTTTTGGTCAACATTGGAGGCATAATTTTAAATATTTACAAAAACAATGATAAAAGTATGTAAACTAACAAACACCTAAGTTGAAAACCAAATTATCACAAAATCCAAAGTAAACTTATAAAAAACTTAGAATTAAACAAATATGTTAAAATTTTGATTTTAAAATTATAAATTACAGAATTGGAAATACTTAGATTTAAGTGTAAAAATGTTTCCACTGGAAAAAATGTTTCCATTGGAAAAAAAAATGTGCAAAAATGTTTGTGAATCTTACCAATATATAAAATTCCAAGAAGACGAATAAAAAACAATGTAATTAGCGAAATAAAGAAAACAAAAACATATAACAATAGTATAAATGTTGAAATAATACAAGTACATGTCACTCTCCATTGTCATCACCCTGATTATCTTCCTCGCTTGGCATGATAACATTGTTGTTCTCAAAAATATGTTTTGATCTAGGGTCATGTCTTAATATGAACCTTCAATCATTATCCAACACATTTGGCTAAAAACACACTTGGTTGTAGTGTTTGGGGAAAGCATAAGGCTCCCTAGCTTCATGCCACATCTTTCTAGAGTTGATAGATGTCGATCCATTATCGCAATCTTCCTTTACATTATTCCAATCAAAGGTGTACCACCACTTGCACCTAAAAATAACACAATGGAACAAAGAGAAGTCCATTTCAATGATCTCATGTATCTTTCTGATGTAACCTAATGTCCCTTGTATTAGGTTTTGATCGCACAAGCTAGCACAACTAGATTGGTCAAACTCGACTTCCATTCGATAATATTATGTCATGCATCCATCATCAGCGTCCTCTGTGCGAAAAATATGTTTGTATGCCCACATAGATGGGAACAATTGCACCTGTAAAAAAGTGAAAAAAGCACAATGTCATGTGTCTAATAACCTGAAAATAATTAAAATATAAAATATAGATGTTACAATTCAAAGGTGCATTATGAAGTTAAAAATGTACGGAAATAGATTATTACCGAGTTACTACATCCAATCCCTATGTTTAGCACATCCTCTCCAACACGCGGGTAACGACCAGATGCACTGTATTTCTCTTTGACTTGGTTAGCAACCCAACTGTTAGGGTATATCATTGACATATTTTCTTTTTAATGATCAGGATAAGGCACGCTTATACCATTCAACCATATGAATTCTTTCCTAGCACTATCCCATTTCCTCCTCTTATGTTCATACAATGCGACCCATGGTTGTGTTGCTTCTGAATTATAAAGAATGAATTTGTTGATGGCTTCAATTTTTGAATTTACAGATGAAATAAAACCGACATATATATTATGTATGAGATCAAAATATATATTATGAAGTTCAGTGTTAATAGTTACTGTGTAGAAATTTGACAAATGATAAGTCACTTACTCTTTATCATGTGCATTTTTCCATTCCTTTCAAGAAGATCCCCCCTCTCTTTTGTCTTCATCCCTTTCGTCGCCCCAAATCACCACACCTGGTGTGTTGTCAATCTGCTTGATGTACTCACTGGCATAATAGAAAGACTCATACAATATGTACCCGTCTGCCATAGACCCCTCGGTTTTTCCCCTTTGTCAAACAAAACCTTTCAATTTCTTCATGTACCTCTCTAAGAATAAAATCCAATGACAAGAAACTACCCCAACTAATTCAACCTCATCTACTAGGTGAATTAGAAGATGAACCTACAATTCCATGAAACTCATCGACAGTTCCTTCTCAAACATACAAATAATCTCAGCTATCTCTTGATGCCACCGTGGAATGTTAGCCATATGAATCTCCTTTGATTTGATCCAATGTACAAATGAACATAATTTAGATATGGCACACATTTCATCTTGGGGGAAGTCATGGTTCACACCCCCACCCACGAGAAAAGGCTAATGACACTGCAAAGTAAACGCATCAAAAATTACTTATATTTTATCCTATGGCATAAAAATAATAACAAATAATAAAATGATGTTTTTGATATATGTACTCTTAGAAGGTTTAAATGTTCATGTGATTTCAACCTCGATAAATGGTCTTCCATAGTGAAGCAGTGTCAGTGAAGGACCATATAAAAAAGGCACCCTCACACCCATTATAGCTTCCTTTGCCAAAGAAAGGTCTTCTTTCTTTAAAATCCATGGGACATCACCTTCTTTGAAAGACCAAGAGAGACGAACAGCTCCTCTACTTTCTTGTCTTGGCCAATGTTTCTTTTTAGTTTTTGAAGAAATAATATATTTGCTAATAGCCAATGTGTCATTTTCTTTCGAAGATATGTGCCTACATAAAGAAGATGAAATTTTTTTTAATATATGTATGGGATCTAGTAAGTGGGAAATCTTAAGATGCTCCCAATATGGGGGCTCATAAAATATAGATTTCATTTTCATCCCAATGGGAAATTTCTCAACATAGGTGTCGAAGAATTTTGGATCATCGAACATAGGCTCCCTATTTGAATCAAACATTTCTATAATCTCCTTCTCCTTCTCTCTCTCATGTTCTCCAAGTCATTCAGCTAGTGTCATTATTGCAGGCCTTTATGTCCTCTCTGGTTTACCATTGAAAGCATATGTTGCTCTTTTGTAAGGGTGTTCTTCTAGGAGGAATAACTTGGAGAAACCATACACTGGATTTCGTAGGTGGTTGGACCACCTAGCCTTCAAAGAATGTCCACAACATTTACATCCATGATACCCTTTTGTTACAAGACCTATGAAATTATTGTATACAGGGCGCATTAGTGATCATGAAGTTCAGAACAATTACAATGAATTAAATTAATATGTGAAACAACATTTTTATGTATATAAACAAATCAATAAACATGTAATTTACCAGAGAAAACTCCTAAGCCCGGTTAATCATGTGTGGTGTAAGCACATATGCCATACAATGAAAAACTCCTTTTTGTTGCGATGGGTCTTAATACATCGTATACATGTATCCATTCCCATAATTCCTTCAATTCATCTACTAATGGTTGTAAGTAGACATCCATATTCTTCACTTGTATTCTACCAGGGACTATGAGAGCCAACATAAGATGTTCATTTTTCAAGGAAAACCATGGGGGGGTATTGTTATTGATCAATACTACATACCAAATAGAATTTATGGTTTTTTGGAGGGAATATGGATTGATGCCATCCATGGCTATGTTGATTTGTAGACTTCGTAGTTCATCCTTGAATTTTTTCGCCCATGTATCCTCTATATGCTTCATGGCTATTGAATCTGTTGGGATTCGCATAAATCCTGACTCATTTCTCTGTGAGGCATTCCATCCCTACAACATAGCTAATTATTTACAACGAAAGAGCCTTTGAATCCTTGGGGTTATAGGCACGTGCCTCAATATCTTATGAGGAGGGCCATGTTATTTACCCTTTTTTTATGGTACCTGTCATGCCCACGTTTCGAACATATCTCTTTGTCCGCATATTATCCTCTATATAGAATACAATCATTCAGACATGCATGATATGATATGTACTCAACACCCAACATTTCCAACAACTGCTTTGCCTCTTCACAATTATCGGGCAATACATTATCACTCAAAGGAACCTTATCTTTGAATAACCTGCAATTGGTGGACAATATAAATCATGTACAATGGCAATATTTAACGTTCATAATATCGACCATTTTTAATGTTGATTTTGTGACAATATTTCTCAAAATATAAGGGACTTGATCATGGTCAATTACCTCAATATTGTTGAGAAACATGCATTTGACATGCCAAACTTTGCTTTCAAGTTGTATAGTTACATCGTTGTCCCCAGTTGGGTAGACTTTGACTGGCCTCTAGGTCTAAAGAGAGGGGTAATGGAAGCAGATTTCAGACTTTCAAAAAATGTATCAGTGATATGAGCATCATTCCCTAGATGATCATTCTAGAATGCATATAACAACATTATATCCATGGCAGTAGTATCTCATAAGTAATCATCCATACCAACCTCTATTTGATTGCCTCCATTGCCAACCCTTAATGAAGAAATATTATTGTTGTAGTCATTACTAATTGGTGAATCTAGATGTAATGGGACTTGAATAGGTGGTTGATTCAACCATTCTTTATATTCTTCCTCTCTGATTTTTGCTCTTAATGTGGCCTTCTCTCGATTTGAGATTGTAGTGGGGTGCACCAAAAGATGGTAGGTGGGTCGCTCATCATCACTAGAATCCTAATTTCAAAAAATATGGAACATTAGTGCATCAATGATATTAGTAAGCACAATGCACTTGGTTTGTTGAAATTACATTATACCAAACAATTATTACCATCACTAACCCAAGATTGCAGTTGGAAGATGGCATGTTACAATTGGCAAGGTAAAGTGACTGCCCATTTTCATCTACCAACTGCTTGCAGTATGCTGCTCCTAATAAGAGTTTTCCACGTTGTTGAACTGGTGGAATATTTTCTGGATATGAACTCAATTTTGAATTCGAACCCTCCAAATTTGGATACGCTTTTATTCAAATTGACATGGATAAAAAAAATAGATTGAATTAGATAACCAAAATATAAATAAAATATGAACTTACTGGAGATGGGGGAGAACTCCATGAGGGACTTTGAGAAATATGGAACGAGCTAGAATTTGAAGAATTGGCCATTTCATATTATGAGATTTTCTCCCTGCATTTGAGCAAAATCAGCAATAATTTTTTGTGTACATACCTAATTAATTTCGAAAACCATATAACCACAATCTAAATTTTAATATAGTTATCAAACCATTTTTCAATAATAAGACGACTTTTGGTGGAAAATGTATACTATGAACTATTGTAACTCATATAGATGCATCCTAAAGGACAATTTGAGATGAATATGCCATTTTAAGTGAAAATAAAAATTTAGATAACTTTTAAAGCATATCGATGCTCTTGTAAAAATAATTGCACTGATGCGTTTAAATAATAATCACACTAATGCGTTAAAATAATAACTACACTAGTTTCTATGATTTCAAAAATAAAAATGGAATTCTATCATATCACTGCATTAAAAAAAATTAACACACCGATAAGTTTTCTTAATCTGTGTGTGTTACTATTAAATGCACCAGTGCTTTTTACTATGAAACAAATCTATGTTCTAAAAAACTAGCAAAAAAAAGGCGCGATTTTATTTTTTTCAAATTGAAAAATTAGCGATAATTTATTTTTTGAAATCTAATTTCATAAAGTCTTATAAATAGTAAGAAACTATTCATTATTTCATTATTTTCCCCAAAATTTCAAGGGAGAGATTTGCAAGAGAGACATACTAGGAGCACTGTGGAGCAGTAGACTACTTTGGAACAACGAAACTATTCGAAAGATCAGAATTTCAAAGGTATGGTGATTAACTCAAAACCCTGCATAGTAAAAAATTTAAATTTTACTGTTGATGTTACTAATAAAAAAATTACATTTGTTTGTTAGATTTAATTAAAATTCAGAAGAAATAAAAACCCTACATAGTAAAAAATTTACTATTGATTTTACTAATAATTTCTTTTACAATCTTTGTTCCTATTTAGATTTAATTAAAATTCAGAAAAAGAAACAAAAAATAAATAAATACTTACCTTAAACCCTTGCTTTTTTTTGCTTATGTGAGTGAAAAATTTCACCTTAGGGCTTAACTCCCTCTACAACTTCACAATTAGGCATTTTCATTTTAGGCAGTTTAGATTTAATGGGTTTGTGTTACTATATATAAAGTGTTTCACATGTAAAGTGGGGGAACCACTTATTGAATCAAATCCAAACCTTGTCGGTCCTGTCCATTTTTTCAATAACAACTTATGTTTATCGATGCGCCCTATGTAATATAACGAATTGGTGTGCCTCTGCCATATAACACTGTTAAGTCCAAAAAACTTGTGTTTATTTTTTTATGTTTTTGTTTTTATTGTGATAGTAGTGTTTTTATCGTTACATATCACATTGTCATTATTTAAAGTTACTTAAAATATATATACTTTTTATTGTCGGTGCTCAACAATTAAATGCCCTAGTGCGGTTACTAAATTAAATGCACCTGTGCATTTATGCACATAACCGCACCGAATACCAAATCTCTTTTTGGTTGAAAATTATGTGATTTATTTATAAAATATATCTAATGACTTTTGTATTGAATGGTATAGGTTATATATTGATTAAAAAATGTCTGAGAACTTGTAAAGTAACAAAAATATTGACTGAAACAATGATAACACATCCAAAAAAGCAAAATAGGCAATTTTTTTGTATATTCTTTACAAAATTAATATGTTTGAACTATATGTAAGTTTAAATAATATGTATTGATTAGTGTGTGTCATGTAGAGCTAAAAAATGAGGAAGTTCAATAAGATTCTCTCTAATCTAAGTGTAGAAGAGCGTAAAAGCCTGATAGAAAAATTGCAAAAGGATGAATCAGGTGAATGAAAAAATATTATTCAATGTGAGTTTTTTTTTTGAATTTTCATTAATAATATACTTAAGAATATTAGATAACATGTTTTAAACAATCTATTAATTCACATATGTTTAATGTTCTACAGGGGCCAACAACGAAGGAAAAGAATGATGTTATAAGAAAATAAAAAATTATAGAACATATAAATGATAGTGAATTGGTCTTTAGCTAAGTGGGAAAAACTTTTACAAACCTATGAGGGATATAGTGGAACGAACATATAGACATACTTTCCACTTACAATACATAAATCAATCCAATGATTCCAAGAAACAAGTTATATTTAAACTACAGGAAGCGTTTCCAGAGCAATGGTCAATGAGACTTATCAAACTTGCAATAATAAAAACATACAACAACAAAAAAGAATCATTCAAAAATAATACTCCTAACTAAAATGTTTTTTCTAGAATTACATGTATATATAAATACAAAACGTTCGTTTATTAATATCAATTTTTTTATATTTAGTTTCATATATCAATATAAAAATAGTTTACTGAGGAAGATTATGGAAATCCCAAAGGATCAACGAGTTGATATCCGAAACAAGCCAATAGGAATGTCTAAGAAAGTGTACGAGGAGATGATCAAATAAATGGACATAATTGCATCACATGAGGAGCCATCTCAAACAACAAGGTGCTTCAAATGTATGTAACCATCAATGTTTTCTATTAGGTGCATATAAACAAATAACTTAATATTAAATATTAATTTTCAAGTATTTTCTTACAAAAAAAAAAAACAAAAAAACAAAGAAAAACAAACAAACAAAAATAAAAACAAAAAAAACAAAACAAAAGCAAAAACAAAAACAAAACAAAATGGAACTCATTCAACACATAAAACAGGACAAGGAAGAAAAGGGTTAATATCAAAGTTTGTGAGTAATTGTTAATATTTCCTTATAGAAAATTAAGATTTCATTTTTGTATATTTTAAGTTTCTTTACAACAACCATCCTTGAATGTTTTCAACTAGGTGCTAACATACAAAGAAGAGCCATTGGAAGAATTGATTGACATTGGGTTAAATATAAGTTGTGAGTATATGTTGCCATATCAAAATTAATTGTGAAGTTTGTAAGTATCTATGTTGTTTTACTTCTCTGAGTTTATAATTAATAGAACAAAAAAATCCTTTAATTACAAAAGGGAAAATATTATAACCATAAAATTATATTTAATTAGATAATATATTGTTATTAAATTTTCTTTCTTTTGTCTTGGAGTAAGACCTAAAACTATTTATGATCAACTAAGAACTTGTCTTCGTTGGATGTAAGGAAATAGGTTAATGATTGAAGACCTAGAGGTATCTGGAATGAGTGCAATTGCGCCCCCTTATGGACCATCAACGCTTGATTTTGAGGTGTGGTTTTCCTTGAATAATGGTGACATGTGATCGTCCAATCGGGATACTAGCAAGTGATGATTATCCTCGCTATCAGTTAATGACTTAATTATTGCACTAAGATTAGCAAGGTGCTCTACAATCTAGTATAGGGGAGATGTTATCATGTAATGTTATTTGAAAAAAATGAATATGCTTGTATGTTTTTTCCAAGGAAAAAGGTCATGCAATTTTATTTCTATAAACAAAATTGAAAATACATATATTGATAAGCATTCTAGAATACCTTCTAAGATTGTAGCTTAAGTCTTGGCATTATCCTTTATTTAGACATTTTTTTGAATATCAAAACCATCTCCATAAAAAAATAACCATTCCAATAAATCTTCCCCATAAACCAAAACGTCATAGTCAGTCTTCTATGATTTTTCATAATAAAATGTCTATTCATACATAGAAAATGTTCAACCGGTCTTCCAATAGGTAGAAATAGGTACATGAACAGAAGACAAGTTAAAATATTACAATTAGGGATAATAAATATAAGTAGAGGAGTGTGTTTTAGAGCTTTCATTGATCTTCCAGTTTCTCATTTCTAGTTAAACTCCTTCATTAGATAATAGATCTACTTATTTGTTCATGTCCTTGTAAACATGTTGAAATTTGATATGAAATAAAGTTGATTTTATGTTCAATATGTCATAAAATAAAAGTTGTGGAGTGAAATTTGACAAGTTGAATTCTCCTTTCATCCAATGAATAACAAGCAAAGAATATCCAAAATTTTTAGTTCAAGTAACCCCATATTATTGTGTTAGGATTAACATGACTTTAAGTGTCATTAATTCACAAAACTTTCCTATTTCATTTTCCATTTTGGCCTTGAAAGAGATATTGTGAATAGGAAAGATATATTATTTCCCTAGATCCTCCTCTAAGGGAAGGTAGGGGTGGGGGGTGGTCTTTGAGAGGAACCATAAAAGAAAGTCCATGGCATTTATTTATTTATTTCTTCTTTAAAGAAGTTGCTCTAGAAGACACTTCCTTATACTGAGGAAATACATAATGAATGTTCAAACTTTGTGCGACACATTTCAATGGTAAGGTATACATTTCTTCAAAGATTTTGAAGTTTTTTGCTACACTTACTCCCGAGGCAATAGTTAGATAAAGAAATATATATATCTCTTTTTTTCCTTGTTTATACAACAATTTTTTAGGGCTTCTCCAACTGATTTTCCTCTCAATGGATTTTTAAAATCATTCACTCAATTTGACTCTAGCCATCCTTAAGAAGTGATCTATATATTAATCTAGGTTCATAGTTTCTTGTATGATTCATATACTGTATTCGATGGTCCAACTAATCATTTAGTTTGACAAAAAAAACTCTTATATTTAAATGCAATTTCCCAAGTTTCAACATCCTCCTCTACGAGATCAATCTCATCCCAAGATAGCCATATTTTTGTGTCTATAGGAATCAACAATTGGGACGAGCTCATACTTGCATGACATAGATTTGATTCGAACCACTACCATTATAACCTCTAGGTGAACCCATATGCACCCCCACATATGGCCCACAAGGCTAATCAAGGGGGATTTGAACCTCGAACCACATACTTCACAAAGAATTCATATCATGGCCATTAGTAATCAAGCTTCCTAGTAGGGGGCCCAAGATAGACATTGTTATTTCCTACCCATATCTTTGTTTTCTCTTATAATTTACCTCAAATTATGATATCCTTTACTTTTCAAGTCCATAATTAGATATTCTAAGAGCTTAGAAGCATACTTTCTTCCTATATAAGGATATAAACAATCTTGAACTTTATCTCCTTTCCCAATTCAACATAGCACCCAATTGTTAATTAAAGGGAATGCCAAAGAAATTTGTTTCCAAATAATTGAATCCTTTTGGAAATTTCTTATTGGTTTTCTAATCTACTCCTCTATAGAGTTAGGACCATTGTATTTGTTTTTTATTCTTTAAGCCCACAATCCAATGCTTTGAATTAGACTCCATACATTATTTTCTATTAGATCCTTTGTGAAAAGAAAAATGTTCTTGAGTCCTCATCTACCTTAACATTTTGGAACTACAAATTTCTTTTAGGAAGCTAAAACAATCCCCTTTTTACCTACCTCTCCAGACCAAATGAACTCAAACCATAATTGTTTCATTTTTTCCAATAAACATTCTGGAATCCAAGCAAGGGACATTTAATAGACGAGAATGGTTTCAAGGATTGTTTTGATTGGAATCTGTCTATAACAACCAGAGAGCCATCAATGACACCAAGTATTTAATTATTTTTCCACCTTAGCTAGCAATCACTATTAATTGATTTTTTGTTAAAGTTTTTCTTTAAAATTATAACCTAAATATTATATTCGATCGTCGAAATCCAAAACTCAGTGAAGAAAAATTGGGAGAAGTGAGTATTTGCATACTCCATGAGAACCCAAAAAGAGATTGTGATTTGGAAATGTTGATCTTCATACTAGTTGCCTCGCAAAATTGATCAATGATCTCATGGAACTTCTCAACCATTTTCTTGGATTCTCCATAGAAAATTAGAATGTCATATATGAAAAGTAAATCAATGACTTTGCAAAAAAATCCCACACTTATATCTTTTGAATTTTCAATTCATGAGGATACCTTTAATAACCTACTAAGACCTTTGGTGAAAATAATAAATAGGAGGGGGGGGAGAGGACAAATTTGTCTTATCCCCCTTTCAAGTTTAAAGGATGGATAGGTATCATGTCATGTCTCCTACCACTTTAGGTTGTGGCACATGATTGTTCCTCTAATTCTAGCACCCTAGAAGTTTAAACTTTTGTTGTTTTTGGCTCTTAATTACATAATTTATAACTTTGATCTCAAATAATGAATATACCCTACATATGCCCATGGATGTAGGCCTAACAAGATATAATGTCATGAATAATCGAAGCATAATTAATAGACATGTGTAATGCATTATATATATATATATATATATATATATATATCTATATATATATATATATATATATATATATATATTAAATCATGAACAACAATCTACATAGAAATTACACATAATAAATCACATTAAGGCATACATAAGAGAAGAACATTTATCTTTAAGAAAACCACACTTGGATGCTAACTAAGGATATTCCTCCTAACCTTAGGCTTTAGCATTCTATAATTTTCAACAATAGGTCACCCTTGAGCTAGGAATATGACACCACAAGGGCAAATAAGACCTTTGTAACTCAACCCAAAAGACCTCTGGACATTCAACCAAACACTTATACAATCATCCCAACCTCCAATTTTCTTTTCCTCTTCAACTTGCACAACCCAAGAGGGGACCCCCTTCTCTACAATGTAGTACCTTAGGTTGTCTCACCTCTTATTAGAGCTAAAATGTAAGCTAGAAAGAAAATACCAATGTCGTGTTCATAGGGATTATGAATGGTGGTTGTACATCATAATCTTGTACCTATCAACTTCCATTACCAACTTTGAGTTCTCTATTATAACACTCATACCACACACCAAGTGTAAGGGATGCAATTCAAATGGGTGTGAGAAAGTGTACAAGTGAGAACCCCCCTTACTCACAATGTTTAAAATTGCAACATGAAATGTTGAAAATAGCATCAAGAAAATCTTAATTTAATTTTTTCCTTGAATTAAATTGGGAATAAAATTGTAATTCCACATCTCATGACATCTCATATTAGTTAACTAAGTTAATTTGACATGAACAACAATCTACATAGAAATTACACATAATAAATCACATTAAGGCATACACAAGAGAAGAACATTTATCTTTAAGAAAACCACACTTGGATGCTAACTAAGGATATTTCTCCTAACCTTAGGCTTTAGCATTCTATAATTTTCAACAATAGGTCACCCTTGAGCTAGGAATATGACACCACAAGGGAAAATAAGACCTTTGTAACTCAACCCAAAAGACCTCTGGACATTCAACCAAACACTTATACAATCATCCCAACCTCCAATTTTCTTTTCCTCTTCAACTTGCACAACCCAAGAGGGGACCCCCTTCTCTACAATGTAGTACCTTAGGTTGTCTCACCTCTTATTAGAGCTAAAATGTAAGCTAGAAAGAAAATACCAATGTCGTGTTCATAGGGATTATGAATGGTGGTTGTACATCATAATCTTGTACCTATCAACTTCCATTACCAACTTTGAGTTCTCTATTATAACACTCATACCACACACCAAGTGTAAGGGATGCAATTCAAATGGGTGTGAGAAAGTGTACAAGTGAGAACCCCCCTTACTCACAATGTTTAAAATTGCAACATGAAATGTTGAAAATAGCATCAAGAAAATCCTAATTTAATTTTTTCCTTGAATTAAATTGGGAATAAAATTGTAATTCCACATCTCATGACATCTCATATTAGTTAACTAAGTTAATTTGACTTAGTTATCTCAGTTACTTCAAGTTGAGGGTCTAACTTGAGTCATGTGGAGTGTCTCCTACTTTATAGGAGCCTTGGTTGAGTTTATTTTTAGTTGTAAATAATTAATTCAGTTTAATTGAGTTAAAGTTAGTTAAACTAGTTCCAACTATTTGAGGAACTAGTGGGAGGTCTAGTAGCGCGGTGCTACCTACAATCGAGTGTGGTGATGCCTAAAGTGCAGTGTGGTGCTGCCTGAAGTGCAGTATGGTGCTGCCTGAAGTGGAGTGTGGTGCTGCCTGCAGTCATCAACCAGTAAACTGAAGATTCACTCATAATTAACTCATGCATGTTAGATCTAAGAAAGACCCAGTTGAGATTGGATTTCAGGGACAGTGTACTATCAGTTGTATAATTGTCTGAATTGTACATATGGTGCATGTAGTCAGAGGAAGATCCTAAAGGAACTGTGCAATCCAATGGAGGAAAATTCCTTTTAAATAGGGGCCTAATTCCTCATTGAACAGCACAAGGAAGTAGGAGCTTGGAAGGCTAGGAAATTGGCTAAGTATTAGTCAATTCTTGTCTATGAAGTAGTGAGACAGATAGAGATAGTGCAGAGGTTGCTCGGGCTTGATAAATTCAGTGTAATCTTCTCATATTTTCTGACTAATGCAATATACAGATAGCAGGGCTTTTTAGCTGTGGATTTCCCTAGGAAATCATTGTGTAATGTGTTGATTGAATTATTTCTCTTGTATGCTTCGTGATTTCACAATCGTTTAATTGTTTTCGTTGATGATTAGATTAGATTCAAGTGTATTGTGTTAGCATATTATAATTAGAAATTTAAATCTACAAGGAATTTCTACACATGCCAATCATGTCTGTTATGTGCTTGCAAACAACTTGCCACTTGACATAAGGAGAACCCTTTTCCCAATTAGTTAAGCACCAACCCAAAGATTGATCTCCTCTAAGGTTATCATACTTTTGAATATAACAATAATATCATTATGTCATGAATTTGGATTTTTCCCTCTCCTGGTCATAGCCCCCCGTCATTCTTAGTCCCCCTACCATGCAGCCAACATAGTATTTTATTAATATTGTATCATATAAAAAATTTATGTTACATATATTTTCCTTTCGCCATAACATTAAGCTCACTAGCCTATGTGACTGACCATATACAATCACATTACAAGGGTATTACATGACACCCATATTAAGAATTACAAATGAGATTGAGTTAATAGATCTCATTACTTGAGTGATAAATCCATGACAAAAACCTAAAATAATATGAGTTAATCTAATGAATAGCCAACTAACTTGATTAAAGGATTTGGAAATATCCACCTTTATAACTAGAGCCTTTAGATTCCTAATATATTGAGTGAATTCCTTCTTGTGCTACCCCCAAAAACTTATGGATTTGTGGCCCCTCTAAGAAAACAAATTGTTTCTCTGAGATTTATTGAGAGAGAATTCTTTTCATCCTCCTCACTACGGTATAAATATTTTTGTAGATGTAATTGCTAGAGAAATTGGTCTAAAGTTATCAAAACATGATGTATCATTAGTATAGAAATCGAAGTTATGATTTTTGTATTAAAAGCTACCAAATTTTTCTTTGTGGATCTAGAAACCTCAATCGCTCTGCAAAGGCCCTCTTCATTGAATTCATGACAACCCAAAAGGAAATCAATAGGGAGGCTACCATCGTCATGGATTTTATCCTTTTGAAATCTTTGGAGAATCAAAAATAACTTCTATTGGCCAACTTCTACTGTTAACTCTTAGTTATCTTCTAGATTGACAAATCTTACAAAGTAGTTTGCTAATTCGATTAAACCTACTATAGTTGCTCTAAATTCCTCTTTATAGAGTGAATGGGATACTATACCCCTTTAGATGCCATCTCAGATTAGTGACCTTGGATCCATATTTTTTCCATTTTTTCCAATCAGAGTTTACATTTTTCCTACAATTATCATATTTGTCAAAGAATTTGATATTTTCTTCCCTTGCATATAGCTAGATATCCTTGCTTTTAAGTCTCCATTCTTTCTCTCCATCTAGAAAAATTTTCCTCTTTTTATCTTCCAACAGTTTTATATCCTCTTGCTAATTGTGAAGAAACCAAACCCCTCTTTGTTATAACAAGGATATAGAATTTCTTTGATACAATTTAATGTCCTATATTCCATTTTTCTAGACACCAATTGAATGCAATTTTCTTTACCCTTTTTAGATTATGATGAAATTAAGTGGGAGTTCATTCATTTAAAAAAATCATCGAATGGTTGCCAAACTTCTTCTACCTTATTCAGAATATCCTCATCCTGTAACCATCTAGGATTCAATTTGAAGGGATTAGGTGGTTACCTTAGGCTATGGCCACTCTAAACACATAGGGTTATGGTCTAAATCCCCTTTTGAAGACACCCAT
This sequence comes from Pinus tabuliformis, assembly GCA_031772625.1. Lineage (NCBI taxonomy): Eukaryota > Viridiplantae > Streptophyta > Pinopsida > Pinales > Pinaceae > Pinus > Pinus tabuliformis. The sequence goes on from CM062809.1 coordinate 24,795,221, forward strand.
TGATGAACTTTGAATTCATCTAGAAAGGTTTTGAAATTAAAAAATGATCCAACCATTTTGCAATTTTGCGTTCTCATGTCATCTTGTTCCTCTAAGTTAGGGTTAGCTTTACGTAGTCTATGTCTAGAAGCTTTGTTATTTCCAGTTCATTTAAGAAGAGATAAGATAGGTTACCTGATCCAAAATGGATCCAAAACACCCCCTAAGTCTTCTAAAGATCAAAACTATCACAAAAGAAGAACTCTTAGAAAAGGCGGAAAACACTATCGGGAGTGAAAAACACGAAGAAATGACCAAAAACAAAGCTATCGGAGGCTTGGACAGTGATGCACAGGAGCCGTCGGATTTGGCCGATCAACGGTCCAGATCTGATCGGCATATCACAATCGGCGGAGGCTATCGGAGGCTACCACATAAATATTGCGACAGCGATCAGCGCGGTCAACGAGGACCGTCGATCAAGCACACAGATCGATGGCCCAAGGTAACTCGTGATATCGTGTCGGCAAAACACAGAGGAGCACTTAAAAATGGCCTAGGGTCTATGTGATATGTGATTGCGATCAATCGCATCGCAATATCGTGTCGGAGCAATACAACGGAGTGGGGCCGATATAGATATGACTGCGATAGCCTGACCCAACGGGATTATAGATGATATTTGATATATTTTGAGATCCGGAAACAGCGCTTTTTCTTTGTATTTCACGATTTCATTAAATAAACGAAATACAAAGGAATGTGCCCGAATGCGATATAGCCAAACCCGATGGAACTTATAGATGCAAATATGTAACATTTCAAGTCCGCCATAAAGCCATTTTATGGGATTTTCAGTGTTTTAATGTATTTTTACAAATAGAAAGGAAACCATGGCACAGGGACACTTGCGACTTGCGATAGCGATTACAGGCGGACCCAATAGGAGTATATAGCAGATTTAAGGTTATTTGAAGTCCGATAAACGAAAGTTTGGTGAATTTTCCTGTGTTTTTAGTGTATTTCTCTGTGTAAATAGAGAACGCTATTTTTGAGGATTTCAAAGGCCCGATGGTTCCTTCGTTTGCAAAACAGGTGGCCACCTTCCCTGAAGACGTTATGCCATGATTGGTTAATGCTCAGAGGGGATTTGAGCGGACAAAGACCGGGAGCCAGAGAGATCAAGAAGGGGAAATGAACAAACAGTGTCGATTGGCTTAAAAGCCACAGAATGATAGAGACAGAGGCAAGCAGTGCTGAGACAGAGTAAAGACAGAGAAAGAGAGTGAGAGAATGAGTCTGTGTACTCAGAGGGGCTTGAGGGATTCAAGCAAAACTCCTGATGTTTTGTATCTATGTGTTGAGACTCAATTTGAGCTCATTTTTGTAAAACTCTGCTCTTGAAGACATAATAGAGAGGTCACCACTGAAGGCTAGACCAGGAGATGTAGCCCAACAGTTTTGGGTGAAGTCCATATTAAACTTGTTGTGTTTATGTGTATATATCTATTATGCTTCTCTAACTACTCACTGTTTATATTATTCGCAATCTTATCGATCTGTTGCACCAAATAATATAGGCAAATCCATGCACATGAGTCTGTAATACCTTAAAAGTAATCTAAGATCTTCATTTTCAGATCAAGTGGTATCAGAGCTTTTGGTTTTTGATTTGTTAAGGTTAGACAAGCTTGTGCTAGACTTTTTTTGAATGCTAACTAGGTCAAAGCTCAAACTGGGAAAAGGAGAACTTGTTGAGGCCAACCCAGAAATTGGAAGAGTCTATCCTAGGAGGAGAATGGCAGAAGAAATTTCAATGGAATCAGAATCTCAGTTCATGGACAATTTGATGGCCATGAGGGCCATGGTGGAAGAAATGTATCGAGAATTCAAGAAGGGTCAAGGTGAAAGTACTTCAACCTCCAAACAAGATAAAGGAGCAGAAGAACCTTCTCTAGATGCCCCAGAGGGAAAAGGGAAAGGGGAAAAGCCTCCTCCATCATCTCCTCCACCATCTCCTCCATCATCCTCATCTCCTAGCCCTGATAAGAAAAATAAGAAGACTTCTTTGATTAAATTAGATGTAAATTTTGATTTTCCAATATATGATGGAGAATTAAATGCAAAAAAGCTAGATAACTGGATTAGACAGATTGATGTATATTGCAAGGTGCAAAACATTGATTCAGAAAGGAGAAAGATTCAGTTGGATAGCCTTCGCCTTGGAGGAACTGCCTTAGTGTGGTGGGAAGGTAGGACACAAGCTAATTTGAAGAAGCATGGTAAAATTCTTTCTACCTGGAGTGAATTTGTTTCTGCCATTAAAAAACAATTCTATCCACTAGCTTATATGCAGCAAGAAATGATGAGTTGGCAAACTCTTCGCCAATTAAAGGGGCAAAGTGTACAAAGCTATACCCAGGAATTTAGAAAAAGAGCTTTAATTCTAGGCATTTCTCTAGACTCACCTGAAACTTTGTTGAAGTATATAGGTGGTCTGCATAGCTATTTGAGGCACACCATTCTCATGTTTAACCCCACTAGCATAGATGAGGTATCAGTTCAGGCTACACATCTAGAGGCTAGAGGCAAGAATGTGAACCCAAATATTGGGGGATCATCAAAACCCTCTGCAAGTAAGAACAAGGAAAAGAAGAAGCTGAAATGGAAAGAGAGGAAGACAAACGTTGTACAGAAAGACAAACCTTCATGCACTCACTGCAAGAAGGATGGACACGATGATGAACACTGCTGGTCTTTGCATCTGGAGCTGAAACCTAAAAAGTTCGGTGGTAAGAAGAAGAAGATTGTTGTTGCTATTCAGAAAGACTTAGATTCAGACTCAAGTCATGAAACAACAGTCACATATACAGGTATAAAAGGTAAAAATTCTGAAGCATCTACAAGTAATTCTGCACAATCTATTGATAATGAAGATAATGAGAGGAAAAGACATGAGCTTTTTCATATTAGAGTTATTTCCAAGCACCAAAATATTGATACTTTATTTGATAGTGGATCACAAGTAAACTTGATTTCTGAAGCAATTGTAAAGAAGTTGGGACTACTAACCACACCTCATAAGAAGCCATATCCATTAGGTTGGGTATGTGATAAAACAAAGCTACAAGTGACTAGATAATGTAAACTTAGGTTTTCTTTTGGGTCAACATTTGTAGATGAGGTTGAGTTAGACATAGTTCCCTTGGATATATGTGGTATTGTTTTAGGAAGTCCTTACTTGTATGATAGAAAAGCCATTTTCTATAGAGCTGAAAATAAGTATCAACTCACTAAAGATGGAATAGAATATATTGTAAGAGCTCATAAACTCAAAAATAATTACTCTCTCATAAACTTAGGGCAGATGAAAAGAATTGTAAATTCATGCAAGCAATTTTTACTAATGGTTGTAAAGGAAAAGAACCCTGATAAAACCAATGTATTTGAGGGTTGTGATGCTAAACAGAAAGTTGATTTAGATAAAGTTGTTTCAGAATATGATATCCTATTTCAAGAACCTAAAGGTCTGCCACCCAAAAGGGAAATAGTACATGATATTCATTTGCAGCAAGATGCTCCATTTCCTAACATCGGAATGTATAGGTTATCCACTTTAGAGAATGCAGAGATCAAGAAGCAGGTACAAGAGCTGCTCGAGAAAGGGTTCATAAGACCAAGCACATCACCATGCAGATCTCCAATCGTGTTGGTGAGAAAGAAAGATGGTTCGTGGAGGATGTGCATTGATTACAGAGCACTGAATAAAATAACGATCAAGAATCGTTATCCTCTTCCTTGCATTGATGATCTATTAGATCAACTGAAAGAAGCAGTTTACTTTTCCAAGTTGGACTTGCGTAGTGGCTATCATTAGGTCAAAGTAGCAGAACAAGATGCATGGAAGACTGCTTTCAAAACAAAGCAAGGGCTGTATGAATGGCTAGTTATGCCTTTTGGCTTAACTAATGCTCCTGCCACTTTCATGAGAGTTATGAATGATGTACTCCGACCTTTTATTGATGATTTTGTAATTGTATATTTAGATGACATTCTTGTTTTCAGTAAAACATGGGAAGAACATTTGAAGCATGTAAAGCAGACTCTAGATGTTTTGAAAAAGGAAAATATCTATGTTAAGTTATCAAAATGTGAATTTGGAAAAACATCTTTAAATTATTTGGGTCATATTGTAGGGGATGGTGAATTGAAGATAGATCCATGTAAGGTTGAAGTCATTGTGAACTAGCCTAAACCTAAATTTGCTACAGAAGTTAGGAGCTTCCTAGGAGCAGCACAATATTGGAGAAAGTTTATTGCTAACTTTTCCTTGATTGCAGCTCCCTTACATGCTTTAACAGGATTGAACAAGGTGTTTCAGTGGGGAGGCAAACAGCAGAAAGCCTTCGACACCTTGAAAGAAAAAATTAGTACAACACCAGTACTAGCACTGCCAGATCTTCAACGACCATTTGAGATTGAAACAAATGCCAGTGACTATGCCATGGGAGCAGTGTTGATGCAACATGGTAAACCCATATGCTATCATTCTAAGACATTTAATTTTGCAGTAGTTAATTATCCCACATATGATAAAGAATTGTATGCATTAGTACAGAGTGTGAAAAAGTGGAAACATTACTTAATGGGCAAAGAAACAATCATCCATACAGATCATCAACCACTTCAATATTTGCACTCACAAACTAAATTGCAACAATCAAGACACTATAGGTGGATGGGTTTTCTACAACATATTCATCTTTTCATCAAATATAAGAAGGGCATACACAATAAGGTTTCATAAATGCATCTACTATACTTAAGCATAACTCAGTAATGCATGAAAGCTACATTGAACAATATGCTCAAGATGTAGATTTTAAAGATGTATATGCAACTTTAAGTCATGGCAAACAAGTAGAAGAATTGGATTATTATGTTAAGGACCAACTCTTGTATCATTTGGGAAAGTTATGCATTCCACAAACTGAAAGAGTTAACATAATCCAAGAAGCACATACTTCTCTTATATCCAGTCATTTTGGTGTAAGTAAAACAATTGCATAGTTGCAAAGGTTCTGTTATTGGCCAAGAATGCATGAAACAATTTCTAGATATATTAAAGGGTGTACCATGTGTGCTAAAAGCAAGCCTAGCAATAGAAAACTAGGCTTATACACTCCACTTCCAGTTCCTTCTCGTCCTTGGGAAAGTGTTTCCATGGACTTTGTTGGGGGATTGCCAAAATCTAGAAAAGGTCATGACTATTTATATGTTATTGTGGACAGGTTCAGCAAAATGTGTATTTTAATACCTTGTAACAAGCATATTACAGCTGAACAAATAGCGAAGTTGTTCTTTCAGCATGTCTGGGTTCATTTTGGGTTACCCACTTCCATTGTATCTAATCGAGATTCCCGATTTGTTGGGAAGTTTTGGTCAAGTCTATGGGAATTGATGGACACCAGACTGAAGAAGAGCACAGCCTTTCATCCACAAATAGATGGCCAAACAGAGGTAGTCAACAGGATAGTGATCCAGTTGCTCAGAGGCTATTGCAGCAAGCATCCCAAGCTTTGGGATGAACATTTGTGTTATGTTCAACATGCTTACAACCGTGCTACACAAAGATCTCCTTTTGAGACTTGTTTTCGTTTTACACCAAAGTCTCCCTTGGATTTTGTCTTTGGAAAAAACATAGCGGTTGATGGACAGAGTGATGTGGACAAAGCAACCAAGTTCATTGAACAAATCTAAGAAATTCACCAGGCAATGCAGGAACAGCTGGAAAATAGCCAGGCCAAGTATAAGGCAAGGCATGATAAGCATCGAATTGAGCGTAGCTTCCAAGTTGGTGATCAAGTCTGGATATACATCAGCAAAGAAAGAATGCAAGGTGAAGGTAAGAAGTTGAAGCCAATAAGGTATGGGCCTTTCAAGGTACTTGAGAAAATTGGTGAGAACGCTTTTCGCCTTGAATTTCCAGCTTACATGAACATTTATTAAGTAGTTAATGCAGAGAACTTGAGACTGTTTGAACCTTCATTGATTGAAGATCCCGAAGAGCAAAGTCAGTTGCCTTCTATTGATGATCTATTGCTTTAATATCTCAATGAGTTGCAGGAAGATACAGTTTTGGACAGGAAGGTGAGAACTACGCGCAAAGGGGATGTTGAGTACCTCATAATCGGACTCAAAGGTTTAAAACCAAGCAGTGCACGATGGATAGAAATTGGACAAGTGAGGAAGTTGTATCCTCACTTGATCGATGCTTGAAAGCTAACTTTGGGTGGTCCAAAAGCTTTTTCAATGGGGAGGCGTGATCCAAAATGGATCCAAAACACCCTCTAAGTCTTCTAAAGATCAAAACTATCGCAAAAGAAGAACTCTTAGAAAAGGCAGAAAACACTATCAGGAGTGAAAAACATGAAGAAATGACCAAAAACAGAGCTATCAGAGGCTTGGACAGCGATGTACAGGAGCTGTCGGATCTGGCCGATCAACGATCCAAATCTGATCAACATATCGCAATTAGCAGAGGCTATCGGAGGCTACCATATAAATATTACGACAATGCGGTCAACGAGGACCGTAGATCAAGCACGCAGATCGACAGCCCAGGTTAACTCGCGATATCGCGTCGGCAAAACACAGAGGAGCACTTACAAATGGCCTGGGGTCTATGCAATATGCGATTGCGATCAATCGCATCGCAATATCGCATCGGAGCAATACAACGGAGCGGGCCGATATAGATATGACTGCGATAGCTAGACCCGACGGGATTATAGATGATATTTGATATATTTTGAGATCCGGAAACAAGGCTTTTTCTTTGTATTTCGCAATTTTGTTAAATAAACAAAATACAAAGGAATGCGCCTGAATGCGATATAGCCGGACCCGATGGAACTTATAGATGCAAATATATAACATTTCAAGTCCGCCAGAAAGCCATTTTGTGGGATTGTCAGTGTTTTAATGTATTTTTACAAATACAAAGGAAACCATGGCACAGGGACACTTGCGACTTGCGATAGCGATTACAAGCGGACCCGATAGGAGTATAGAGCGGATTTAAGGTTATTCGAAGTCCGATAAATGGCAGTTTGGCGAATTTTCCCGTATTTTTAGTGTATTTCTCTATGTAAACAGAAAACGCTATTTTTGAGGGTTTCAAACGCTCGATGGCCCTTTCTGTTGCAGAATAGGTGGCCACCTTCCCTAAAGACGTTATGCCATGATTGGTTAATGCTCAGAGGGGATTTGAGCAGGCAGAGGCCGGGAGCCAGAGAGTCCGAGAAGGCGAAACGAACAGACAGTGTTGATTGGCTTAAAAGCCACAGAATGACAGAGACAAAGGCAAGCAGTGCTGAGACAGAGTAAAGACAGAGACAGAGAGTGAGAGAACGAGTCTGGTACTCATAGGGGCTTGAGGGATTCAAGCAAAACTCCTATTTTTTTGTATCTGTATGTTGAGATTCAATTTGATCTCATTTTTGTAAAACTCTGCTCTTGAAGACATAATAGAGAGGTCACCACTGAAGGCTAGACCAAGAGACGTAGCCCAAGAGTTTTGGGTGAACTCCATATTAAACTTGTTGTGTTTATGTGTGTTTGTCTATTATGTTTCTCTAACTTCTCACTGTCTATATTATTCGAAATCTTATCGATCTATTGCACCAAATAATATAGGAAAATCCATGCACATGAGTCTGTAATACCTTAAAAGTAATCTAAGATCTTCATTTTTAGATCATTACCTACTTAAGGTAATGGTACCCATATCTTTGATGTACCTAAAGAAAGTTTTATGTCTCCTCTAACTAAGACCTGACCTCTTTGAGTCTAGTCACTTATGGAGAATTTTTCCTTGTATTCTAGCATGTCCAAGTAAGGCCCATAAATATTTATACAAGTGATTTATATCCCAATATCCAAGGGGAAAATGGATTTCTCTAGACATAATAAACCCCAATAAATAGGGGGAGAAATATCTATGTGTCTATCCCATGATATTCCCCTTAGATCTTCCTATAGTGTTAATAATTCTAAAATGCCACCCCACCAAAAGCTTAGTAACCTTCTCCCCATTTGTCATTACTTCTAGAGAAATAATGATGGATTGGTTTTGAACCTCTATTAACCTCTTTAAGACCATTTTTTTGAGGAATTGACTAGTCCTATGCAACGTGGTGTTAGGAAAATCATTTGGAAAATCATGTTGATGGTGCTGAACTTGCCACCATTAAGGGGATCTCCCCAATATGAAGTCCCAATTAGAACTCACAGCATTTGGTTTAGGAGCCCCATTTGGTATAAAGGCTCGGTTTTCGAAAGCTTAAATATTTCCTTGGCTCTAATTATCAGCAAGACAGAGGGATGCAATGATGCCTTCAAAAAGAAAGAAGGTGTGCCTAGTGAGTGTTCAATTATAAATGTGACAAGGTTTTTCTACTGCGGAAATGGGAGAAAAGTGAGCCTCTAAGAGAGAGGTAGTAGGACCACCCAAGAAGATACACACATGAACTGGAAGGATCCGTCTAACATCCTGCGAAATAGTCCAGAGAGGATGCGACGGTCACTATAATCGACAAATGAAGAAATATTTGTCTAATATCCTGCGGAATAATCAACAAGGATGGGACAACAACAACAAACATTACACAACATTCTCAATAATATAAGTACTAAAACAACCGAAATAGTTCAACTATCTTAGCACATGTGAAAGCAAACATGAATTAAAAACATCTACATAATAGTCTTACAAACATTCATAATCCATGCATGAAGAACGTGTTGGCCTTGAAGGCTTATGTTATTAAGTAAAATTTCCAAGACACGTGTTTACAATGTACATCACTAGCTCCAGTGGTGGAGCATTGGAGCCACTCCTTACTCCCCAAATAACTAGCTTATCTATCTAATGCTTTGCGAGAGGAGCGATGCTGAAAAATTCCTTTGCTCATACAATGAGGGAGTATATATAACCAAGGGGTGATGCTTCCCCTTCCTTGTGACTCTTTGAATACCCTCATGATCGTTTGACTTCCTATGACTTTTCAAATTTACATGACTCTTCATATTCCACACATGTCCTTTGGACTTTCACTTTACAATACATTTCTTGAAATATATGTTACATCATTGGCCATAAGGTGTGGCATGTGACTGCTCATTCCATGACATGACATGACACTGCTGACATGGATTGCATGATGATGAGGCAATTTCAAGCCATTTTTGTTGCTAAGTTCTGAGCGTTTACTTTTTCTTTTCACCTCTGTATTGCTTGGTGATAAGGAATCTCCAATGATCTTAAGTCTTGATTTGCAATCGCAAACTTATGTCCCTTTTACTTCTCTTGATTGATTAGATTGTGTATTCGGCTACAAGTGTATCTTTCAGCAAGATCCCTTCCTTCATCTCCTTCTTCACCATCTTTTCAAGGTGTGATAGGGTACCTGTATCTGCAATTCACTCATGACAATATGACATTAGTCTAAAAACCCCCTAGTCTAAGATAGTGCCTTTTGATCCATTATCTGAGCCAGAACCAGGTGACAGGTCGGGGAAGAGGGCTCAATGACTATGAAGTGCACATTTCTAGTAGCTAGGGGTGAGGCTTGAGCTTTGAGACTACACAGTGCACGGTTAAGGAAGGACTAAAGGACAATACTGCTCAATTTTGAGAGTCAGTGGGAGAGGCTGAGGGATGAGCCTTAGAGGACACACTGTGCATTTTTGGAAGGCAAGGGAGGTAGGGCTACTGCACAATTGCATAGTTAAAAGGAGCAGGGAATGAGCTTGAGGCTTGTGATTGCATAGTGCACAATGAAGGGAAAGCTGGGAGGAATGATTACACAATTCTGGAGGCCAAGGTTGGAGCTTGAGTACAGGAACTATGCAGTGTAGCAATCCTAGAAGATAGGAACTGCACATTGCACGGTTTCAAGGGGAAAGCTCTCAGCTATAGGGTTGGAACTGCACAATGTGTAGTTCAAGGAGGCTAAGTGAAGCCAAGTTGCTTAGTCGGGAAGCCTTCTTAGAAATGGCTAAGTGTAAGGCCGGTTAGATTGATGTGGGCAGTGATAAGACTTCGACTGTGATCTCACACTTAGAATACTTGAAGACACAACAACATTGATCCAGGATTTTTTTGCTATGGATACGTTATTAAATTACATGTAACAGAGCACTTAAAAACCATGAAACATAAGCATATCAAACAAAGATAAAAGATACATATTCGTGCATGAGATCAAGACACGGAGATTTGATTATGGAGTTCATCCAATTTGGACTACATCTTCGGGCCCTGCTCAATAGTGGGGAGGCCTTCATTCATTAAATGGCATGAAAAGAGATAAGTACAAGCATATTTTACATAAAAACCCTTATACCTCCAATCTAGAAAATAGAAGACAAATGGAGATCCCATCTCTAAATACAGACAACACCACTAACTTCCTGGCGAAAAATCATGCAAAATCGCCTATCTAAACACCTAATTCGAATAATCGGGCTTTCTGCACCTTCTCGGAACCTTCTGATTTCTAAGGTAAGGTTTCGGCCACCTGCCAAGAGCAGGTGCCACTGCTCTCTTTGTAAATATACGCTTATATTTGCTACTCTCCCCCCTCTTGTTGTGCAGATAGCCCAATTTATATTCTAGTGGGAAGATTCCTTCATAAACCAGGCAGTTTCAACAAATGAAAAGTTTAGCAGGCGGGTTTGTTTCAAACAGATATTCTTAGATCTAGAATAACAACCTGTTAAACATGGAAAAACCTCCATCGGAAACAGTTCACATATCATTTCGCATTAACCTCAAACCAGTGAATGAATCGGTGCATACACCTAAACCCGACGAATAACACAGAGAATCAGTGCTTTAAACCGACAAACAAACCTGAATCCTTGGCAATAAGCGTTCTACGATAAAGGCGGACCCGACGAGCTATCAACTGCAACACATAAATCTATCGGATCCAATAGAATATCACAAATCGCAATCAGTCGAAGCAGGGGTGATTCTCCATAATGGGTCATTATGCGATATGTGATGTGCGAACCGGCAGACCCAACGAGTTTTAAAAACCACACCCTATATTGTATCGCATCCGGGAAATCAGCGTTATCACAATTGGCAGAATGGAGGGTGGTACTATTATCGGGACGTTGCATTATGCGATGTACGATATCACAATCGCAACCTAACTCTGTCAGGGTCGATTCCTTAACTTCTTCCCTTTGTGATATGCAATGTGCGATTTGCGATATCGTAATCGCAACCTGACTCTGCCAGGCCCGATTCCTTAATCGCTTCCCTTTGCGATATGTGATGTGCGATATCACAATCGCAACCTGACTCTGTCGGGGCCGATTCCCTAACGTTATCCCTTTGCCACCTGCGATGTGTGATGTGTGATTATCGCATCGCAACTCTGGGGCCGATTCTTTAGCCGCGGACTTCTAACTTCTACAATCAGCGAACTGCAGGGCCAATGGCAGCCTGCCACTTGGTGCTTCCCAATTCATTGAAGACTCTGCCATGTCATTTTCTCCTACCACCTGTCCAAGTCAAACTTGAACTTTGACTTGCTCTAACTTCTTCATATGAGCTCGAATTCGAGTGTCATTCGCACCGTTGGAATTAGGATGACAAGCACTTTGATCTGAAGCTAAGTTTATCGAGATTCTGCCACTTTGAGTTTGAGCTTTCTTACCATGCCACTGGTACTTTAGAGATCCACCTAGATCAATCCTCTTGGATCCTCCTGGATCAATCCTCCCCACTAAGAGAAGATTTTGGTCCTCCAAAAGCATTAAATAATTTGCAACTGCTTTGTACATTGTCTGCACCATAAGTGTCCTAATAGGTCATCCTTCCTTCTCCTTCACCTTTGTCCTTCGGAGCCATAAGTGATGAGTCGACACATGCATCCCTTGCAAACCTGTAGTACAATATCTTGCAAATTACATGTTTCGCTATATGACCAAAAATGAGCCAAGCATCCCATACTTGCCACAAGTTTATAACACATACTCTATGGTCAAGTTTACATAAAAATGGAAACAATACTCCAGCTATCAATACAAGGCCAAACATCATTGTTTCTTCAACAAGTGATGGAAAACACATCATCACTGCAACACATGATTTACAAAAATAAGGCCAAACACTATTGTTGCTTCAACAAGTGATGGAAAACACATCATCACTTTTACAATTTAAAATGCAACACATGATTTGCAAAAAAAAGGCCATGACATTCAACCACACCTAGAAGAACCATCTCTCACTTATCAAAGTGAATGGGTCATCTCCTTATGGTGCCTTCGCTGGTCAAACTATTGTTTCACTTGGTTCATGCATGGATACTTTGTCCTTGCAACGTTGCTCTAGATGGAGCCTCCAACACATGGCTCTTTGATGACCACCTCTATCGCAATGACTACAATAAGTCTTATTTCTCCATATCTTCTTTACCTTCTTCTTTTCCTGTTGTTGATAGGGTATTTCATGCCTCATCCTTTTTCATGCTGCTATTCTTTTCCAGCACATAGCAAACACATAGCTATGTAATCCACAAAAACTGCAAGTTCTTCTATGCCATGATTCTCGTTCATTGTTAACAGTATGGTTGTAATCAAAATGAAAATTAGAATATCAAGATTGGTTATACCTTTCCTGTTGGTCTCTGGTATGATCATGGAAATGAGAGCTTGCCTCAGCTCTTTCTCTGTAATGTGTACTATCATAGGCTGATGGTAATATGTTCCCATCATCCTCTTTCCTTGACAGTTTCAACAATGTCGTGGAAGCTTCTGACATCTTTGAGCATTTTCCTTCAGTGCACCCCAACCTTGCGAATCGAGGTCTTTGCTCAACCTCCAGTGGCTGAGTTATGCCCTAGCCATTAACACCCAGTCCTTCTTCTTCCTTGTACCTCATCTCAGTAAGGAGTCTCATGTTTGTCCCTGTAATGGGTATCTCCACATTTCCAACAGAAATTATACTATGTGAAGATGAAACTGAAGAGAAATCAACATCTTTTACCTCCACTATCAATTTGGAAAGAACTGATGAGGGCTTCTCATCATCTGTCGTTGATGGTTCGCTGGTTGTTTTGGTGCATTCCCCAACCTCCTTCCTGACATATCCAAGTCCTGTATGTCGGGGTAATTCCTCTACTTGGATGGGGTTTATGATGCCCTAGCCATTAATGTTGAGGCCCTTTCCCTGATACCCCATTCTCTTTAACAGTTTGGACCCGATTCCTGTAGTATGGTTTTCAAAAATGGTGAAATCATCATCAGGAACAATACACAGAGTTGAAGAATTGCTTTTTACCTCACGGGGGTCACGTTGCATCTTTTCCAAGGCCTCGTCCTTAGCTTGCAGTTGGCGTAGCAACCTCTGTTTCTCCTCTTTCTCTTCTCGCATTAGCCTTCTTAATTCATATTTTTCTTCTTGAAGTCTCTGGTCAATCTCCTCATTCGATGAAGACGAGGAATAAAATGCATAAGCACCGGAAGATGTGGATGACGCATTGCTCTCTGATCTCTTTGTCTCCTCCTCTCTTCCCTTCTCATACGCGCCATACATGATGTCCACCATTTTGGACATTCGCAAGAGGTCTCGTGCATTTCTTTATCATTCTCCATGGTTGCACACTCAGCCATTCACATTCGCAACTCTTAACAGAAACAAAATCGCTTCTCTTCCCAACAAGCTTCAACATCCACCACATCTCCTCTTCGTGATGCATGTCCTTTTAGGGTTATTTATGGTTAGCGTACTAATGCAATTCGCATCAACTAAGCCCTGCTCTGATACCACTTGTTCCAGGATTTTTTTGTTATGGATGCATTATTAAATTACATGTAACAGAGCCCTTAAAAACCATGAAACATAAGCATATCAAATGAAGATAAAAGAGACATAATCACGCATGAGATAAAGACATAAAGATTTGATTATGGAGTTGATCTAATTTGGACTACATCTCTGGGCCCTGCTCAATAGTGGGGAGGCCTTCATTCATTAAATGGCATGAAAAGAGAGAAGTACAAGCAGATTTTACATAAACACCCTTATACCTCCAATCTAGAAGATAGATGACAAATGGAGAGCCCATCTCTAGAGACAGACAACACCACTGACTTCCTGGCGAAAAATCATGCATAATCGCCTATCCGAACACCCAATTTGGATAATCGGGCTTTCTACACCTTCTCGGAACCTTCTGATTTCTGAGGTAAGGTTCCAACTCTATAAATCTACGTTGCTCTCCCCCCTCTCACTACGCAATAACCCAATTTATATTATGGTGGACATATTACTTCATAAATCGGGCAGTTTCAACAAATGACAAGTTTAGTAGGAGGGTTTGTTTCAAACAGACATTCTCAGATCTGGAATAACAACCTATTAAACATGGAAAAACCTCCATCAGCAACAGTTCACGGAACATTTCGCATTAAACTCAAACCAGCGGATGAATTGGAGCATACTCCTGAACTCGGCGGATAACACAAAGAATCGGCACTTTAAACCAATGCATAGACCTTAATCCTTGGCAATAAGCATTATACGATAAAGGAGGACCCGACGGGCTATCAACTACAATACATAAATCTATCGGATCCAATAGAATATCGTAAATCGCAATCGGTTGAAGCAGGGGTGATTCTCCATAACGCATTGATGTGCAATATGTGATGTGTAAACTGGCAGACCCAACGGGTTTTAAAAACCACACCCTATATTGTATCGCATCTGGGAAATTAGCGTTATCGCAATCGACGGAACTGGAGGGTGGTATTGTTATCGGGACACTGCGTTGTGTGATGTGTGATATTGCAATTGCAACCTAACTCTGTCGAGGTTGATTCCTTAACCTCTTCTCTTTGTGATGTGCAATGTGCGATCCCTCTCGAGTGTCGTTTGCACCATTGGAATCAAGACAACAAGCACCTTGATCTAAAGCTAATTTTATCGAGATTCTGCCACTTTTATTTTTGAGCCTTATTACCATGCCACTGGTACTTTAGAGATCCACTTGGATAAATCCTCCTATATCCTCCTATATCAATCCTCCTGGATCAAACATATATCACCCAGGACACATAAACAATGCATTTCCCTCTGTGTGACCACTTTACAACCATTTACGAGAGTGTGACACTTAAGATAGAATTTGGGGTGACTGTGATGACACTTGTGCGATAGCGCTCAAATATTTGTGAATGAGTGCAATAAAGGTTAACATAGTTTGAACAACTCATATACACATAGCAAGACTCTTGGAACCATCAGAACCAGCTTCTACACATTGTGTGATAGTCAATCATGTTGAAATATGACAACTAACCCTACTTGCAAAAGCGAGCAAAATACTTCAAGAAATATCATGAAATGATTTTCAGTGTTTGTGACGACAGTATGCAAACCAAGGAAGGCTCTAAAATTGAGCGTAAGCCAAAATTTTAGGGGGTGTTGTAGAAGTTATAACATTTCGCGACACACTAGTAGAATTCCAACTTCTCTATCTCGATTAAATTCTTTTGTGCAGGGCCTTGGTTCTTCAAGGAGTATTGATTCATCGTGCAGATTACTTTGGTTCTCCCACTTACCCCTTGAATATACATGATCACCTTTATTCCTTCTCAGTTGAACACAGCATAATATTTAGCGATATTAAGATGTTTCAAATTGGGAAGGGTAGTGTAGCTCATGAGCTTAATATTTTCGAAGTATAATTTTTCATCTCTAGAGAGTACCCCGACGAAGTCACATAAGAACACGAACATTGCTCTGCTGCCAGTGAGCATGAACAGTACCCCAGTGGAGTTGCTTTCTTCACCTCTCTGCATAGGAAGCCTTTCTCTTCTTTCGCCTTTATTTATTTATTTTAGAGAGGATTTTGCATCGACACTTGTTCATTTTTGGGCAGAAGAGGGATCCCAACATATTTAGAGAAGAAGAGGTTGTTCCTTTAGAGAAGCATATAGATACATATGATTTAGGTTTCCTCATTTAGATTTTTCCCCTTCTCCTCTTATACTGATTGGATAAGCATGAAAACACTGAAACACAAAACCGATTGTGGGCATAAGGTTTCCTGAATAGACACAGGTTCACGGTTGGACCAAAACTCTCCTTACGAACGGATCGTATTTTCCATTGGAACATTATCGGCCAAAAGATTAACCAACACAAGGAATATTGACAGAAGGTTAGCCAAATGTTGAAGTGTCACAAGACTCTTTAGAGTTCGCACACACACATACTAATAAGCCACAACATGTTCATGCACAACACTTATTCACACGATGGAAACAAAACAAAATTCAAACAAACGAGAAACAAAATACTATGTACACAGTGTAGGGAATAGCCCTAGATCTTCATTGGAAGTAGTGTTTTAAGTCTTATCCATTGACAAGGAGAGATTCAATCTTCCTGTCAAGTGATTGAAGATGATAAGTGTGTTGGCCAAGATTTTCATGGACAGTGAATGGCCCAATCCACAAGGACTGAAACTTAGTGTGCTTTCCTTTGTCCTCATGGGATTTGTCCCACTTCAAGACTAAGTCACCCACACTGAATTTGTTCTTCCATGCAGACTTCTTGTCAAACCACCTCTTGATATGATTCTAATGAAGTGAAATTTTTTCTTTTGCTTTCAACCTTTCTTCCTGTAATTTGTGAAGGGTGTCCATCCTATGTTGCACTAATAAGCATGGATTTCCTTGGGATTCTTGCGAAAGTTGGAGTGCATGCAAGTAGATGTTGGGCAGGAGGATGAATTCTTTTCCATATACCAGGAAGTAAGGGGAGGTGTTCAAAGAGGGCTTTGGCATGACTCGGTCATCCCATAAAGCATTTACCAAAGTAGAGTGTGTTGTGTAGGTAAATCCTCTCTGCAAATAGAGACGTTCCCTCTAGCCAAATGAGTGGGTCTAGCAACAAATGAGACAATCTACAAGACACTTTCTTATATTATAGTTGAAATAAGGGAAGAGGAAGGAGACCTATGTCACTCTGATGCTATAATGCATCCTTTGTTGGATATCTTGATCA
This sequence comes from Pinus tabuliformis, assembly GCA_031772625.1. NCBI lineage: Eukaryota > Viridiplantae > Streptophyta > Pinopsida > Pinales > Pinaceae > Pinus > Pinus tabuliformis. The sequence continues at coordinate 24,812,298 of CM062809.1, forward strand.
CTTGCTCCTCAAGATCAGTCCTTGCTACTCATAGCGTTCGAATACCTGCACAAGAGGCCAAAGACACAACAAAGAATAAAAGTGCAACAAGCATAATCAAATGTAATACACTTAACAGATCAAGGAGCATTAAGATAAATCAAGAATTGACACAAGCATTTATGGAAAGTGAACCAGCAGTTGTATATATTATTAAACAAAAGAGGAAGCATACAACCCAGGCCTTGATGTTAGTATCCCTCCTTGAGTGAATATCCAAGTCCAAGCTCAATCTCTCCAAGCACTCCTTCTTCAAGCCAAAGTGAATAGCATGTAGGCACTATCTCATCATAAGGGTGAAAATAACCAGAGACCAACCATTTGGGAATGGATGGGGATGATTTTATAGGTAGCGAGAGGGAGTTAGGATCTCACCAAAGATAGGGGAAGGTCCTCATATCAAGGAGGAATCTCATAGGGATAATATCAAAGGATAATATTGGGAGAATTGGACCGCATCCACAACGAACATCATCTAGCTCGTTGTTTTGGAAGCCTCTAGATCACAAAACTTCTCCTCCACTTTGGGAAAACTTACCTTTTAAGGTTTAGCGTGAGTATCCAGGAAAAACCACGCTAGCAGCGCAAGGCTCATATGGTGCAACCTGCCATCATCACGAGAGGGAAATGTCATAGTTGCGCTAACCCAGAAATTTTTGAGCTCATTTTTCTCAAGAAAGGCTCAAGGAAACTTTTCATTAGTTCTTCAGGGAGGATATGGACTGCATATTAGGACGGGTACACTGCATAGTTGTCAAGGTTTTGGCACTTTGGGGTACGACACAGGGAAGTACAGGAGGCGTGACAAAATATTGTGTAACAAATTCCACCTAAAGCATGAAGGCATAAGAGGGAGTGATGGTTGAGATTCTTTATGAGCTATTGCAAGGACTAGAACAAACACCATCAGGAGACCTACAAATCAAGGACGCATATACATATACATATTGATACCTCTATCATATATATCAAAACATGAATCCACGGTCTGGACACAGTAATCCAGATAGAAAGGATCATGTGAAAAGATCCACGGTATGGGCGCATCCATCTGAATGAAAAGGATCGTTTGAAAGTATAAGATCCACGATATGGACGCAGCCACCCAATATAGAAGGATCATCATCATCATAGATATAAGGTCCCATGGTATGGTCATAGCCATCCGTATAGAGGAAACATGTATACAATCATGAATAATACATAACTCCACGTAGCCTGAGTTATATCAGACAAAACTCAGGGTCTTGTGCTCCATCCCAACCCGATCAAAGTACGAATTCTAACATGCGAATGAATGTGTCGAAGTCAAACATGCTAGAAAACCACTTGATTACCGACCAATGATGTGAATTGTTAACAGGCACAAGAGAAACCACCAATAATGACAATGGCTCTCAAGGTACGACAGTACAATCCGTGAATGTGAAAATGAAGTTGAAGTCGAACACTTGTGGAATCATCTAATCGAAGGCCAATGATGAAAACCTGTTGTCGAATGTGAAGAACTTGCCATTAAGGCATGCAAGCTCTAAGGTATTGAAAGGGAGTTTCTAAGTCATCTTCCTAGATAATGAGCTGAATTCGACAGGAAATGACCCATCGAAGGAGGGCCATAATGATTCCCTCATCATCGACATGAAACAAGGAATAAAGTGGAATAAATGAGTATGATCCAAGACTGTGGCAAAAGTCAAATAATGTATAGGTAGTAAACTGCAGATAGGACTTCTCTTGAACATATCAACGACACGACTCCGGAGTGTGGCAGCATTTGAATCAACATAGGACCAAGGGTCATGAAGACAAAGTGGAATAGTCAGATGAGAGGCAAAATATATCACCCAAACCCGAAAGGACAAGTGACTAAGTGAGGATATCCCAAACCCGACACGAGAAACAGATGAGTGTCATGTTCAAGAGCGACATGCTACCTATACAAGAGATGTTTCACTTTCACTTTTTCCCCACTATTTCTAGTGAGTACCCCAATTATTTTTAATCACAAGCTTGAAGGGGATAGCATATGCTTTTCGTATAAGTTCATTCTTCAAATGAATCCATCCTAGTAAGTTTTACGAGTCCTAGGAAGGAGAAACTCGGTCTCATCATGGTGACAAGTCTTTCATCGTTTAATTTTTACGAGTTCGATGGAAGAGTAACTTGGTGTCTTTTTCATATTTAGAGAGTTTGAAAAAGAGATGAAAAAGAAAAATCCATCAGGTCCCTTTTCGTAATTTGTCTCTCGAACCTGAAAAGGTAGAAAACAATATTCGAGAGAACCTCTTGACCATGTCGACCAAGGTGTTCCTTTTTCGTAAATATTCAATCCCAGCCCAAGAAAAGGGGTAAACATATACTGAGATGACATCAATTCATTTAATTTAACGAGTTCAAAAAGACAAGTACTCGGTGATCTTTTCATCTTTCGAGAGTCAAAAAAGAGCTTAAAGATGACTCCAGGGGGGTTCCTTTTTCGTTTATTTTTAACGAGTCCAAAAAAGAGATAAAACAAAACTCGTTGAATCGATCAAAAATGATCATTGTTACCACCAAAAGATCCTGTAACTGCACAAAATTAAAACCACACATCACTAATATCGAGAAAAATAATAAAATATTGGTAAAAATGTATTTGAAAACTTATAAATAGACAAAAAGTAAAAACATTTTACCATTTCACTTTGGGTAATTTGGAGAGTGCATTTTACCCTATTTTCTCTGATTCTTCAAGCAAGCAGTGTGGCAGATCCGAGACACCATTTTGCGAACTGTCGGGCAGTATAGATGCAAGATTTACACCAACATTTAATTTGTCAATATGAGTAAGTAAACTTAGAGGCATAGCACAATATATGCCAGAATACGACCTCAGGGATCTGTTAAATAAAAACCAAGCTCTTGCAAGAAATTCAAAAGGAGCATCATTCAAGAAAAATAAACAAGACTCTTCAAAGAAAAGTAAACACACTCCGGGAATCTACTTTTGGCTCCTCTTCTGGGTTGAGTTAACTCCTGTAGTAAGTCTTCCTCAGTTGTCCAGGGGACAAGGGAACGTAGGCCCTGTTCAAAAGAATGTGATTCAAGAAATAAAGAATGTGAAACCTCTTAAAACATTATTGCTATGTTGCAAACATGAAATTAAACTAGAAATCACACAACAACTTCATTCCAACTAATCTAAGGAAATAATTGAATGCTTTAAGAAGAATCAAGATAATAATGCACTGCTTCTCTTAAAGACAATTCAATACTTTAACTGTTAGAGAAATATGCAATAAGAACCAATATATAATTCGTGTTGTTTGGCTTGATCTTATTAAATACTTCCTTATAATATATGAAGCATTTAATTATAATAAAGAATTATGTGAGCCTTTTTTCAACAAGATTCACAATCTTTCCTTATGTTGATCCTGACAGCGGCTTGTAAAAGTGCAGGAATAAATTTTGCTCTGCAAACATGCAGGAATAAATGTTTTTCTGCAAAAGTACAGGAATCTGTCTCATATAATATTCAAAGGAAATCATGAATACATGTTAAGTTAAGTTAACCAGAATTCTTGATCAGCAATTATTTCACCATTACATTCTAGAAATAAACTTTGTTATGCAGCAATGAGATCAGGGTAAATCTTTGTAAGAATAAATAAGAGATGCAGTTAAAACATTCATCATTTACTTTAGTTCAACCTTTATCAAAATACATCCAAAAGCATTGATATTAAACTTGAATAACCAGAACAGTAAAATAAAGCTTTTGGAATGAAATTGAAAATGAAATGACTAAAAGAAGAGCTATGAAATGAAATTGAGAAATTATCTAAGATCACACATACCAAGCAAACTTAAATGCAGCAAAAGAAAGTTAAGAGGTTTGGGGCAACGGACTGGCTGGTGGGCCCAACCATCCAGCTCGTTGCCCTTGCAACGATTAAGTCACAATCTTCAGAACAATATGGAGAAACAAAATTACTCAGAAGTGATTGCCAAATAAACTCATTTTAGAGTAGAAACCAGAATTCAGAATTTAATGCCAAGGAAATTCATTTCAGAAGTCTTGTTACAGATTCATTAAATAATGCAGCGTTGGCTCCAATGGTCCCTTCCAGGGATCATCCCACTGGTGTGCAACTCCTCCTTCCCTGCACAGCAATATCTAATTCCCTGTTCTAAACTGAAATACAATTTACAAAATACAAACTACCATCCTCCTTTCACCTACGTAGCTCCTCTCTTTTATATTGGTTTTTACATGATAGTTTCTTTATCAAATAACATGGGGATTGAATCCCAACTAATATTCATCAATAGAATATCATTACAACCATTTACCCATTGAAGGAGAAGATCTGGCATGAATTTCCCAAATCTAGCCGTTTTCTACAATTCTAGAAAAAATCAGTTTTTTTGACAAAATGCCTCCAAAGAACTTTGTGTATCTCCTTAACCATTACGAATTTTGGAAAACTGTTTGGAGGAAATATAGCTTGTTATATTTTCAACAATAACCTCTCTCAGAATTTTCTTGTTCAGATCCATTGCCTCAGAAATTGTGCCTGAAAATCACTGTTTGAAATCTGAGATGCTAAGATTCTGGAAAAACAATCTATTTTTAGAAAAATGCCTCAAAGACCGTTATGTAACTTTTAGACCATTACGAATTTTAGAAATCGGTTTGAGGATTTGTCAATTTTCTATACTGGGACCAAAACCCATGTTCTAGAATTTCTTCATTCGCCTTCACCTGCACGAAAAACGAGGCAGAAGTTGGCAGTTTGGAAACTGCTGCGAATTTGGGGCTGAGGCATTAATTATTGCCTAAACATAAATCCGTACGACCTGGGTGTATCTTAGCTTATGTGGAAGTGTTCAAACACCATTTTGAACAAAAACCTCTTTCATATTTCCCTAGAGATGTGTCAATGTATGAAAGCCCCAAATTAGTGCAGGCAGAGCTGGTGCAGGAATGTTGGTGCAGGCACAGCTGGTATAGGAACTGCTACTACAGGAATGTTAGCACCTGCCACAAAAGAGCCTGACATTAATGATATTTTCACATTAAATTAACAAAACAAGAAGAGTTCATAGATCAACAACTGTCAGCTCTAAATGCCTCTAAATAATAACTTAATAATGCGCAAAACGAATAATAATGATTATAGACACTTAGTACAGGCATAAAATTATTCTGTTAAATCATGAAAAGTCGATAAAAACTAGTGATTTCTTTGATTTGGCGGTAGTAAACTCCAAATCAAACTCTTGCAGGATAACAATCCATTTAGAGTATTTGCCCCCAAGCAACTGACGGGTCAGAATATAAGTCATGGGGTTACAGTCATAAATCATTGTGGTCTTCCATAGAATAATATAATGGAAAAATCGTTAGACAGCATGGACCGTTGCCAAGGCGAGCTTCTCGACATGAGCATATCGAGTTTCTGTGTCAATAAGATTTCGACTCAAATAATAAACCACGTGTTCATTTCCATTGTCATCGTCTTGGACTAGTACCATGGCAATGGTACTGTCAGCCGCGACCAAGTACAAGAAATAATCGCGGTGGTAATCGGGGGGATGCAATAAAGGAGCACTAGTGAGTGTTTGCTTTAGAGCATTGAAATATTGTTGAGCGATTTCATCCCAAACGAATGGGATCCCCTTCTTAAGTAAGCAAGTAAATCCCTTGGCAAGCTCAACATAATTAGGGACAAAATGACGAAGAAAATTGGCCTTCCCTTGCAAACTCTGCAATTGGTGCAGGGATGAAGGAGGGGGTAGATTTACAATAGCCTCTACTTTCAAAGGATCTATTTGGATGCCTTCTTTAGACACAAAAAAACCCAAGAGACGACTAGATTCGATGCAAAAGACACATTTATGTGGATTGAGATGAATATTATAGTGTCGACAACATAGAAATATTGCTCGAAGGCTGTCTGGATGGTCACAACACTTAGCAAAATGAGCTGGTAAGTTGTCCAAATAAGGTTGAACAGTGTGTTTAATATCATGAAATGCATATGACATCGCTCTCTGGAAGGTAGCACCAACATTTTTGAGACTGAAAGGGAGCTTTTTATAAGCAAAAGTCCCCCATGGATAGATGAAAGCAGTTTTGTGTTGATCAGCAGGTAATATGTTAATTTGTTTATAACCAGAAAACCATCCATAAAATAAAAGATCTCACTCCCAGCGCACTCATCAATGATCTGATCAATAGAGTGGGATAATTGTCTTTAGGACATGCACAGTTGATATCGTGGTAATCAACACAAACTCGAATTGTTACCTGCTTTTTAGTGATGGGTACGATATTGGAAACCTAGTCTGTCAATGGTGTAGGAATTTACAGGGTAAGTTCCTCAGAAAGAATACCAAAAGGACATCGCTCACAACCAGATCGCAAATCAATACACCAGTATTTTTGACGTGGTTAAAACCCTCAGAGTGCAAGGAGGGAAACAGTCCACGGCCTGTCCCAACGTGGGTACTACAGGCAATATATTAATCAAAGAATGAAAATTTACATAAGCTTCTCTCATACACAGATTACCCGAACAATGAATCTCCATGCGCTTTAAATAGAACTCATGGACCAATCGGGTGTCAAGCCACGGATCAAGTGTCGGTAATACCGAGGTGAGAGTGAACCGTTGGATCACTACATATCGTGACCGTCGGATTATAAGTTACAATATGTACAACGGTAAAGAAGCACACTTTACCTAACTCTAAACTAGACCAAGTTGAACTTAACTATATCCTATGTGTCGGAATATCCTAACATCCCCCCTTAAGAACAACTTGGGATAGGATTGAAGGATTTACAAATATGACACAATAGGAGAAGGAAGGAGGCACTAGAGCCTATCCCCCCTTAGTGACAATTTCCTGAACTCCAAGCATATATCGAAGTTTAGTGAACTTCGCCTCTGTGAGAGCCTTTGTGAAGATGTCGGCAACCTGATCATCTGTTGGACAATATTGCACTTCAAGAACATGGTCATGAATGAGCTTTCTGATGAAGTGCATGTGTAGTTCGATGTGTTTGCTGCGCTGATGTTGAACTGGATCTTTGCATAGCTGAATGGCACTTTGATTATCACACCAAAGTGTGGTGGGATGCTGCTGCTCAAAGCCAAACTCTGACAGGATCTGACGAAGCCACAAGGCTTCCTTGCTAGCTTCCACGGCACCACGATACTCTGCTTCTGCTGATGAAAGAGAAATGGCAGCCTGTTTCTTACAAGCCCATGTGATAGGTCCTGAACCAAGAGTGAAGACATAACCGGCAGTAGACTTCCGATCATCAGGGTCACCGGCCCAATCAGAATCAGTGAAACCAACTAACAGAGGAGCTGCTTTGGCACTGTAATGAATCCCAAACTGTACTGTACCTCGAACATAACGAAGTATTCTTTTGGCTGCTTTCCAATGACTTTCACGGGGGTTTTGCATAAAACGAGCAACAAGGCCAACAGCAAAGGAAAGATCAGGACGAGTATGGGTTAAGTACAAGAGTTTTCCTACAAGTTGACGGTATAAGGTAGCATCAACTTCAGGAGAAGTACAAGAGACTGAAAGTTTGACTCCAGACTGAAAGGGAGAGGGGCTGGCTTACAGTCTTCCATGTGAAAATGACGAAGAATATCACAAGCATACTTGGACTGGGAAAGGGAAATACCCTCCTTGGATTGCAAGACTTGAAGACCGAGGAAATAGTGTAAGTGTCCTAAGTCTGTCATTTCAAATTTCTTTTTAAGGATAGACTTCACATGGTTTATAAGGTTGGGATCACTACCAGTAAGGATAAGATCATCAACATAAAGAACAAGGATGATAAGAGAGTCACCCACTTTCTTGGTGTAGACAGTATTGTCAGAATGACACCTAGAAAAGCCAGATTCTAAAAGAAAGCTATCCATTTTGGCATACCAAGCCCGAGGAGCTTGTTTGAGACCATAAAGGGATTTCTTAAGTCGACACACAAGGCTAGAGTCTGTTTGTATGAAGCCAATGGGTTGTTCCATATAGATTTCTTCCTGCAAGTCCCCATGCAAGAAGGCAGATTTAACATCCATCTGATGGACTTCCCATTTTAAAGAGGCAGCAAGGGAAAGAACAAGGCGGATAGAGTTCATTTTGGCAACAGGGGCGAAGGTTTCAGTGTAGTCAATTCCTTCAACCTGTGAAAAGCCCTTAGCAACAAGACGAGCTTTATGTTTATCAATTTTTCCATCTGGTCCATACTTGGTTCTGTAAACCCATTTACATCTTACAAGTTTTCGTCCCGTTGGTAGAGGAACAAGATCCCATGTGTCATTTGTCATCAATGACTGATATTCTTCATTCATAGCTGCTTCCCAATGTGGATGGCCTGAAGCTTCTGCAAAAGTGTCAGGATCATGATTTACTGGAGCTTGAGCCAGTAAAGAAGAGGCTCTTTCAAACTGAGAACGTGTACGTCGCTGATCTGTAGGATCACCGGCAAGATCACCTGCTGCATCTCGAGTAGCACGGACCCATCTTGGAAGTTGAGGATCCTGAGAAGGTGGGGGAGGATTGTCATCCTCACTTTCATCATCTGAAGAAGAAATGTTTTCAAAAGTAGAAAGAAGAGGTGGCACATCCGCCGGACTAGGCTCGCAGGCCGATTTATTTTCATCAAATTTTACATCTCTTCTAATGATAACATTTTTGGACTTAAATGGAATAAGTCTATAACCTTTTACATCTTCAGAATATCCAACAAAAGTGCATTTCTCACTCTTAGGTTCTAAAGCTTTATGCTTTTCATCTGGAATATGGGCCCATGCTTCACTTCCAAACACACGAAAGTGACTTACATCAGGTTTAATGGAACTCCAAGCTTCTTCTGGAGTGATATTCTCTAGAACCTTAGTAGGAGTGCGATTGATTATATAATTTGCACAATTAATTGCTTCAGCCCAAAAACTAAGACTGAGTCCTTTAGATTGCAGCATACAATTAGCCATTTCCTTTAAGGTGCGATTTTTCCTTTCAGCTACACCATTTTGTTGTGGAGTGTATGGAACAGTATGTTGCATTTGAATTCCATTTTCGGTGCAAAAGTTGATGAATGTGTTTTTAACATATTCTCCACCATTATCAGTTCTTAGCTTAAGAATTTGATGTCCAGATTGTTTTTCAACAAAGGTTTTGAAGGCCAAAAAAGTGTTAAATACTTCGCTCTTGAGTTTTAAGAAGTATACCCAAGTGCGTCTGGAGAAATCATCAATGAAAGTTAAGAAGTACTTGCAGCCAGAGAATGAAGCAACAGGAAGAGGACCACATAAATCACTGTGCACAAGCTGTAAAAGGGCTGAGGCATGCCAAGAGGCACGTTTGTCAAAACTGTCCCGATGATGTTTTCCGAGTACACATCCGGAACAAACACCATCTCTGCAAGATACCATAGGAAGACCTGTCACCATATTTTCTTTACATAGATGCTGAAGGGAGCGATAGTTTAAGTGACCAAATCGCTCATGCCAAAGTTTGCTCACTTCATCATTATGAACAACAAATACTGAGGGAAGATTTGATGACCCAAAGTTGTGAAACTTATACAACCTTTTGGAATCATCAGCAAGACCAATAGCTAGAATCTGTTTAGGATCTTTTAGATCCTTGATTACAACATCATGAGGTGAAAATTCAACAATTTTACCTTCACCTGAATGAGTTATCTGATAGACAGATAGAAGGTTGCAGGATAAGGTTGGAACACATAATACATCATTAAACTGACCATTGTCTAGATGAACAGTTCCAGTCCCTACAACATTAAGAGATCTATCATCACCAATATATATATTTTTGGTGTTACAATCATTTAAAGAAGAAAACATGGCTTGGTTTTTGGCCATGTGACAAGAGGCTCCAAATCAATGAGCCACTCATGAGAATGAGAAGGAGAAGAAGATACATTTAATGCATAACCAGATTGATAATGACATGCAGAAAGTGCCATTTCGGAAGATGAAGTTGAAGTAGGCTCCACATGGATGTTATGTTTCTTCATTGCGGCTTCCAAGGCTTCCATCTTCTTAAAGCATTTAGATTCTAAGTGGCCATCTCGATTACAAAAGTTACAATGTCTATCAGTCTTCTTCCATTTGTTTTTATTGGTCTTATCATTTTGCTGAAATGGTCTTTCATTTTGAGGCTGAAATGGTTTGGGACCATTCCTTTGAGGATATGACTTCTTAGGATTCTTTGAATTTGGTTGCTGCTGGGCTGCTAACGCTTTCGTGGAAGAGTTTCCAAGATTAAGAAGACCAAGGTGTAAGAGTTTTTCTTGTTCTCTTATTAAGGAATCACAAAAGGAGTCAAAGGAAGGGGCCTTGTATTCTTGTCCTTGACAAATGAAAGCTTCCCTTGTAGAATGGAAAGTGGAAACAAATACAGAGTAGGCTGGTCCCAACTTAGTAAGGATGGAATAAATAAGGTTACCATCTTCTTTCTTAACTTTAACACCTTCCAAGAGATATCTAAGGGTCTTGAATTTGGACAAGAAATCTTCAATGCAAGAAAAATTATTAGGATCCAAAGTAAGCAGCTCATTTTCAAGTTGATGGGCTCTAATTTCATTTTTAATTCCAAAAACTTTAGCAAGTTTTTCTAATGCTTCATGAGGAGTCTCAAGTTCTGCAATGTGGAATCTAAGATCAGGAGAAATAGACATCCCTATCAAACCACGTGCTTGATCTTGTCTATTTTCCCATTTTGCCGCCTTGTCTTCATCTTTCGGTTTCTTCTCTTGGTTTATGGCTATTCTGAAGAGACCTTTACTTCTAAGTAAATCTTCCATGTAGGCTACCCATTGGAAGTAGTTAGTGCTATCAAGAATGACTTGGCATGGACTTTCCATTTTTTGAAAAAAACTGAAGCTGAGGATGCTGAAAGTAAGTGTTCCAATGGATAGATCTCGAAAAAATAGGCGGTTTTAAAAAAAACGGTTCTGAAAAAGGCTTCCGGATGAAGAAGTTATGGCTTTTTGAAAAAAAATTGTTGACGTTGCCGGCAAAGTGCGCGAATGTGCGGGAATGAAAAAATCCGCCCCCACAAAATGGAGACTTGAACCCAAGACCTCTACTCTCTTAAAAAAGCTTTGAACCAATTGATCTATGCAAAAGATTTGAGAGAGAGAGAGGGGGGGGGGGGGGCCTCGATTTGCGTGCTTGCCTTGAGAAAGCTCTTTTTCCCTACAAAACACAAAAAACAAAACCCAACACGAATATGCAAAGAAAAACGAACCTTACGGCTCGAAGTTAGCTTTAGCCAAAAAAACTAGAAATTTTAAAAAAAAATCTCAAAGTTAGCTTTAGCCGAAAAACTAAATATTTTTCTCAATGTTTCTGATTTTCCGAGATCACACTAAGGTGCAGGGAAAAGAGCATACGCATGAGAAAAATCCTTCCTTTCTGTTTCTGATTTGCCCAGATCGCACAGAGTCGCAGGGCAAAGAGCATACGCAGAAATGAAATGTATAGTTCCGGTAAAAAAAAGGCTAAATAAACCGAAACCGAAATAAGCAGAGAGAAAGTAACAGTAAACTGCAAAAAAAACATTGTATACCTCCCGATCTGAAAAATGACACAGCTAGGGCTACCGGAAACCTTTTCGCGTGAAACGAAAGGGGTTCCTCACTAAAACAGATGCTCCGAACGCAACAGAGCAGTCCTCTCGGCCCGAAAGCAGTCAGAAACAGCAGATCTAGGAAACGACAGCCGCATGCAGTTCTACCGGCTTCAGATTTGGATCACCAACGGACGCGGCCCTCAACCTGGCTCTGATACCATGTAGGAATTTACAGGGTAAGTTCCTCAGAAAGAATACCAAAAGGACACCGCTCACAACCAGATCGCAAATCAATACACCAGTATTTTTGACGTGGTTAAAACCCTCAGAGTGCAAGGAGGGAAACAGTCCACGGCCTGTCCCAACGTGGGTACTACAGGCAATATATTAATCAAAGAATGAAAATTTACATAAGCTTCTCTCATACACAGATTACCCGAACAATGACCCTCCATGCGCTTTAAATAGAACTCATGGACCAATCGGGTGTCAAGCCACGGATCAAGTGTCGGTAATACCGAGGTGAGAGTGAACCGTCGGATCACTACATATCGTGACCGTCGATTATAAGTTACAATATGTACAACGGTAAAGAAGCACACTTTACCTAACTCTAAACTAGACCAAGTTGAACTTAACTATATCCTATGTGTCGGAATATCCTAACAAATGGGATGGGATAACTAAAATCAATATTTAGAAGTTTTTCAACTTCTCCCTTAATAGCAGTGGCCTTTCTAGGATGCACCGGATGGAGTCGTTGACGAACGGGCTTCGCATTAGGATAAGTGGGTATTTCGTGCACCACTATAGCTGGATCAATACCAAGCATTTCCTCATATGACCAAGTGAAGACATTGTGAAACTCTTTAAAAAGGTTAGTGTAAACCCTGATCTCTTCCGAAGAACAGGAAACCCCGATGTGGATGTTCTCGAAAATCCTAGGTTTAATGGAAATGTCGATTGGCATCGTAGCAGTAATATTTCCCATATTACCTTCGGATAGAACTTCGTGCACCAAAATAGGTGTTTGAAGTGGATGTGTCGGGTTATGAGAAACAAAAGTCTCAAGACATGAAGAAATATCACTAAGACTTGGAAGAAATGAGGAACGATGATGAGCATCATTCTAGGGAGTTTCATCAAGAGACATAACCTCAACAATACTCTTGTCGGTGGAAATATCTCGTTCAAGGGATCCGGAGAATCCCAAGAACCAAGCCAAGGAGATTGTGAATACGCGTCTAGGTGCATACTAAGAGTAGTATGACTTTCAGAAGTAGCCGCTGAAGCCAAAATAACTTCTTGATAAGCTTGTTCTAAAGGAAGTGCATAGCATCACTGAAAGAATCAACCTAATCTGAAGTAGGGATGATCCATGGATCACTTGAGGTTGAGATCATGTTGACCAAGGTGACATGCGTAGGTGGGAGAGAAAAAGTTCCCATTAAAGCAGAATCTTTGAAAAGACCTTCCCCCACGCTCTCATAGGTAATATCGGTATTTCCCACATATTGGACATTTCCATTTGAAGAACCGGAAGAGAAAAAGGCCAAATGATCGATGCTCACGATTTTCCCTTCATGAGGAAAACGAAGCACATGGAACAAAGAGGAAACCATATAAAACGTGACATGAGTCCAACTTCGTCCAAATAGAAGGTTTAATTCAGATTTGCATCTACGACTTCTATTTCTAATTCGACAGTTTTCCCTTCCAAGGTGATGGGAAAACTTGTGAGAGGTGGATAATCGATGGCTTTCCAACATGAAACAAACATGATGCAGGTGAAAGCACCCTCATCAATGACAGTTTGATGAATCATCTTCCCTTGATAATGATTTGGATTAAAACCACAATTTGATAGGGAACACGAGGAACATGGTTTTCCATATCAAAAGTGATCAAATTCGAATCTACTAGATCAATTCCTCCTATAGCAGATAATAATGATTTCCGCTACATTGGACAAGTTTGGAGAACTTCCTAGGGAGACATCGCCGAAGGCGCTTGAGCCAAATCTTCGACAATATTGTCATGTTGAGCAGCTCTAGCGTTCGGATTATAAGATGACTTCTGAAGCACACCTTTAGGAGGCGGTCGAATGACAGATTCATTATAAGGTCTCTCGATATGAAGAGGACCATAACTGGGTGGAGCGGAAGTAGAAGGTGTATAATTGGCTTCCTTTTCCACCGTTTGCTTTTGAGGAGTTTGATAATGTTTTGACCGGGTGGCAATAGAAATAGGCACTGTTCCACTCATGTAAACCTGAGAACCTGAATAGGCAGAGGATTGTGGTTGGTATACCAACTAGATCTTTTGTGATGGAAATGGCTCTTTCAGTACAGTCGGGGTCCCTTGAGTGCCTTTTAACAAGAGAATAACTTCCACACGACCGAGACAATCCTTGGTATAGTGATCTTCCTCACAAATGAGGCAAGGATATTTAGGCTTACGTTTGGAGACATCATCAGAAAATGACTTAGGAGGACCCTGTTTTCGGGTATCAGATTTTTATTTTCATTTACCCTTCTTTTGAGGCTTTGTCTGTTGTAGTAGACTGGACGACATTAACCTCAGAGGTTTTACCAGGATTCGAAGAGGATTTCGAAGGAGGATTGGATGCAGTATTCAAAATGGATTTTTTCTTCGAAGAAGCTTTATTGGAAGTTTGAGATACTGATCCAATAATACCATCGACAGGTGGTACGTCCGGAGATTTAGAAGATGTTGGATTCGTAGATGGCCTCAGAGCATCAAGCAAGAGATCATATAACGTGCCAGATTGGGAATATACCAAATCTAAATATTGGGCATGGGCAATGGCTTGATCTTCAGTAACACAACCTCCCATTGCTATGTCTGCAACAATTTTGTTGATGAATGATTTGGTAAACCATTCAGTTAACAACTCATCAGGTATTTCAAACTTGATGAGGCGATGTCGACGTCTCCATTCATGGATGTGATTGGAGATGTGGGTAGTAGTATCCTGTTTCAGAGATGTAAGAAAATGGGTACCAGTTTCATAACGAACTGGTAACTGGAAGTGAGTGAGGAAGGCCATGGCCAAAGAATTGAAGTCTTAATAGGCACCTCGTGCTTACTTGTTGTACCATTTCGCGCAGCACACCGTCAAGGTTTGCTGAAAGAGATGTAGATGAATAGAGTCGTCAACCCAGGAATTGGAAACACCATAATTTGTAAGTCATAACATGGACCTAGGGGTCTTCTTTAGCTTTTCCTTCAAATTTTGGGCAATCGCTAGGAATATTAGTGGGAACCGGAGGCCAATAAGGCGAAAGAAGTATTGGATCATTAGTGAGCCTTGACACATCTGACAGTTCCAACGTGGTAAGAAAATGGCAATTGCGGGTTGAAAGGAATGGGAGGCCTTTGATAAGGCCTAGTTTGACGATTACATTCTTGTTGGTATGGTTTTTCCCCGAAAGTGGCAGATTTTGGC
This sequence comes from Pinus tabuliformis, assembly GCA_031772625.1. Lineage (NCBI taxonomy): Eukaryota > Viridiplantae > Streptophyta > Pinopsida > Pinales > Pinaceae > Pinus > Pinus tabuliformis. The sequence goes on from CM062809.1 coordinate 24,827,416, forward strand.
CATAAGGAGCTTGATATTTCCCCCATTGAGGGGTACCCTGTTGGGTCCCTATAATACTAGTGATTACCCCATTACCATTGTAGTTATACCCCTTATTTATATTGATGTACCCATGTAGTGCCCATATTGTTACTATTGTGCCACATAGAAGCCCACTATTGTTATTGTTGTGCCCTACAATATTATTGTTATGTAGGCTTTGATTGTATTGGGACCACTTAGACTCCTATATATAGAAAGGAGGTATTTTCATTTGTATCATCCAAGAATTGTTCATTTATGTAATGTAAAGGAGGTTGCCCCCTCGAAGAGGCTGAATTCTAAGGCGTTGATCTTTCTTTTCTATCTTTTCTTGAGCTGGTTTCATAACATTTGGTATCAGAGCTTTGGATTCTAGGGTTTCGCTGCTCCAAACAGGTCATCGTGGCATTTTCGCTATAACTTTTTTTCTGTGACGTTTCAGAAGTCTAAAAAAAAACCCATTTGAGAAGAATTGGCGCTGAACCTTGGGTCTGAATTTCAGAGCTTTTCGCGCGATATTTTCGGAGATATGATCTGAGGAAGTTGGCCTTTTTGCAGACTCCTGAATTACATTCAAAACAGGTGACCTGGGGAAAATCGTCATAACTCTCTCTCTGAGGATCGGATTGAAATTTCGTAAAAAGGTACAGAAAGAGGACGGACTGTAGTTTCTTTTCTGTGTTTTTCAGATTCAAAGGTTGAAACAGTGACTCGTGGCACGTCGTACAAGTTCGCTCTACTGAACCAGTCTAAAAGAAAGTCACTGTGGGAGATTTCACATAACTCTTCCTTGGAGAATCCAATTGGGCTCAGACTTGTGGCATTGGAAAGAGGACGTAGAAGGCTACTACAGGTTGCAACTTTAGAATTGGATGATCTGAAATTACAGAGATACATCAGATTCAATATCAGGCTTCTATAAAGTGAAAAAAGGTGTGTAGTTTTTTTTTAATTTTTGTGTAAGCTTGGTTTAACGGAATTCAAAGGGCATAGTAAAGCATTATTATCGGTAACTGATGCCCCGAGGAAAGAAAATGAAAACACCTAGTAAGGAACCTGAAAGCTCTAGCATGACTCATGAAGAAGAGGAAGAAATGCTACATGATATATCAAAATTACAAGAACAAGTGCAACAAATGTCACGCTCACAAAAGCTAACAGAAGCTAAGATAAGTGGCGTGGAATCTAAGATAAAGGGAATGGAAGCTAAGATGGATGGCATGGAAGCTAAGATTGACGCTAAAATTGATGGCATGGATGATAAGATGGATGAATTGAAGAAGTTGCTACAAGAAAGGGTCACTAATGGTGAAAAGGTAGTAAAGGAAACTCATGATGAGAACAAAAGAAATGTTAATCATGATTCCATAGACTCTAATGTTGGATCGAAGACTCACCATGTTCCAAAAATCGATATGAGGAAGTTTGATGGCAAGGATCCCGCCACATGGATATTACAGATGGAGCAATTCTTCGATCTCAATAATGTGCAAAACACACAAAAGGTACGTATGGCAACTTTATATTTGGAACCAAATCAGTTTGTATGGTATCAATGGCTTTGTTCTCGTAAACAATTTATCACTTGGGCAATTTTTACGGAAGAATTGATAGCACATTATGAGGATACAAAAAGCAACACTTTTTTTAGCCAATTGATAATCTCAAACAAAAGGGTTCAATAATGGAGCACATTGAGGAGTTCCAAAAATTGAACATAAGGGTAAAAGATATTCCAGAGGAGCATAGGATTGATGTGTTCATAGGGTCTTTAAAGGATAATATCCAACATGATGTGCGCCTTTGGGAACCTGATTCATTAGAGAAGGCATTCAGGTTAGCAAGAAAAATGGAAAGCAAAATTATGGCAACTAGGAAGCATACCATCACAACTATAAAGACGGAAGTGTTGTTGCCCATAGTCTTCCACAACCTACAAGGTTGACACCACAACAATTGGAAGAAAAAAGAGCAAAAGGGCTTTGTTACAATTGTGATAGCAAATACACAAAGGTCATAAGTGTGCTGAGAAGAAATTATTCTACATAGATTGTGAAGAGGAAGAAGAAAAGGAGCAAGAAAGGTCAAAAGAAGAGGATATATTCCAGGAACAAAGCCTAGATGAAGAACAAATAAATCCGACCATATCTTGTAATGCATTGGCGGGAATTACCACTCCTCAAACCATCAAGATAGAAGGACAAATCAAGAAGAAAAAGGTAATAGTGTTGATTGATTCAGGAAGCACCCACAATTTTATTCATTGTAGGGTAGCAAAAGAATTGAATTGCTTCCTATATCCAGCACCAGAGTGTCAAGTGATGATTGCAAATGGAGGAACAATAAATTGCTCTGGAAAGTGCCATAATATCAAGCTATCCATGGGAGAATATGTATTGACTAGCCCAATGCTTTCCATTCCAATGGGAGGTGCTGATGTTGTACTAGGAGTCCAATGGCTACAATCCTTGGGTACAATAGCTTTTAATTTTCAAGAACTTTTCATGAAATTTTCTGTGGAAGGAAAGGAAGTTGAATTAAGGGGTATTGCAGGGAAACCAGGAAAGATAATCAGCTCTAATGGTATGACAAAGCTTCTAAAAAAGGAGCAAAGAGGTGTAATTGCACAATTATGTTCGCTAGATGTTTCCACATTGAATCATCTATTTCTCCAGATCTCCAAAAAGTCCTGGACAATCATTCCAAGGTATTTGAGACTCCCAAAGGTCTCCCACCTATGCGTGATCATGATCATGCTATTCATCTGATTCCAGGAAGTGTTCCTCCAAACATCAGGCCGTACAGATATCCCTATGTCCAAAAAAGTGAAATTGAACGTATGGTTGCAGAAATGCTAGAGGCTGGTATAATTCAACCGAGTCAAAGTTCTTTCTCTGCTCCAGTAGTATTGGTGCACAAGAAGGATGGATCATGGCGCATGTGTCCGATTATAGGGAGCTCAACAAGCTCACTATTAAAGATAAGTTCCCCATTCCTGTCATTGATGAATTACTGGATGAATTGCATGGATCAATTTACTTCACCAAGTTGGATCTTCGTTCAGGATATCATCAAATCAGAATGAAGATTGAAGACATTCCGAAAACGGCATTTAGAACTCATGAGGGTCATTATGAATTTTTGGTCATGCCTTTTGGCCTTACCAATGCACCTTCAACATTTCAAGGTTTGATGAATTCAATTTTCAAACCATTCCTTAGAAAATTTGTGTTAGTATTTTTTGATGATATACTAATCTACAGCAAGTCTTGGAAGGATCATGTTGAACATGTTGACAGGGTGCTACAACTATTGGAGAGAAACAATTATATGCCAAAAGATCCAAATGTTTCTTTGGAGTCCAGGAGGTGGAATATTTGGGTCATATTGTATCTCATGAAGGAGTTAAGGTAGACCCTAGCAAAATTAAAGCCATTAAGGAATGGAAAATCCCCACATCCATAAAGCATCTGCGAGGATTTCTTGGGTTGACAGGGTATTATCGCAAGTTTGTTAAGAATTATGGGAGAATAGCAGCACCTCTAACAACATTATTGAAGAAAGATTCATTTTCATGGACTTCGGAAGCAACAAAGGCCTTTGAACATCTTAAAGAGGCAATGTGCCAAGCACCGGTCTTAGCTACACCGGACTTCACAAAAACCTTTATTGTGGAATGTGATGCTTCAGGAAATGGAATTGGTGCTGTTCTAATGCAAGATGAAAGACCCATTGCTTTTGAAAGTCGTCCAATCAAGGGAAAGTTTTTAAGAAAAGCTATTTATGAGAAGGAAATGTTGGCAATACTCCATGCACTTAAGAAATGGCGACCCTACCTAATGGGAAGACACTTCAAGGTAAAAACAGATCATGATAGCCTTAAATACTTTTTAGAACAAAGATTATCCTCTGAAGAGCAACAAAAGTGGGTCACAAAGATGTTGGGTTATGACTTTGAAATCATCTACAAAAGGGGAAGCAAAATGTGGTGGCAGATGCACTCTCAAGAAAGGATGAGGATGTGGAAGCATTGTTGTGCCATTTCTATTATCCAACCAGATTGGATAAACGAAGCAAGGGAGGAATGGAAGAATGACGAAGAAGTGTGGGCACTTATTCGAAAGCTACAACAAGATTCCAGTACTCTGATACATTTAGCTGGAAAATGATTCGTTATGGTACAAAGATCGCTTATACCTCTGTAAGAATTCCCAGCTAAAACAAAAGATTCTTATGGAATTGCACACTTCTCCCTTAGGAGGGCACTCAGGATTTTTAAAAACTTACCACAGGGTTAAGAAGGAATTTTTTTGGGATGGCCTTAAATCAGATATTCAAAAGTTTGTGGCGGAATGTTTGGTTTGCCAGCAAAATAAAGTTGAAACAATTAAGACACCGGGTCTATTACAACCTTTATCCATTCCAAGCCAACGTTGGGAGGAGGTTTCAATGGATTTTATCACAGGTTTACCCAAGTCTGAGGGAAAGAGTGTCATCATGGTGGTAGTTGACAGACTTACCAAGTATGCACACTTTTGTGCATTATCACATCCATTTAAAGCCAGTACAGTTTCTACTGCATTTATGGAAACAATTCAAAAGCTACATGGAAACCCAAAGATTATTGTAAGTGACAGAGATCCCATTTTCACTGGAAATTTTTGGACAGAATTATTTTCTTGTCTTGGTACTCAGTTAGCTCATAGCTCATCTTATCATCCTCAATCTGATGGGCAAACTGAGATAGTAAACAAATGTTTGGAAGGATACCTTCGTTGCTTTGTATCTGATAAACAGACACAATGGGTCAAATGGTTGCCTCTGGCTGAATGGTGGTATAACACTTCCTTTCATACAGCAACAAAAATGGTGGTATAACACTTCCTTTCATAACATGGGTCTTATTTACCTTTCCTCAAATTTTGGGCAATCGCTAAATATTAGTGGAACGGAGGCAATAAGGCGAAAGAAGTATTGGATCATTAGTGAGCCTTGACACATCTGACAGTTCCAACATGGTAAGAAATGGCAATTGCGGGTTGAAAGGAATGGGAGGCCTTTGATAAGGCCTAGTTTGACGATTCCATTCTTGTTGGTATGGGTTTTTCCCCGAAAGTGGCAGATTTTTGGCCATAAGGAGCTTGATATTTCCCCATTGAGGGTACCCTAACCATAAGGTGGATTCTACCCCCACAAAGGTGGGTTTTGAGCAGGTAAGTTTGATACTGACCTGCCATAGGCTGTTGAGAACCATAAGGTGGATAAACATTTTGCGTGACATATGGATTATAAGGTTGTTGTTGCAATTACTGGCCCTGGTGATAAAACTGTTAACCCTGCTGATAAAATTGTTGGCCCTGCTACTGCAGGGTTGTCCTTGTGGCTACAAGGGTTGACCTTGTTGATATAAAGGTTTGTTTTGTTGCTGCAATAGTTGTTGGTAAGGCCCTTGCTGGTGCAAAGGTCGTTAATATTGCTGCAAAGGTTGCCCTTGTTGCTATAAAGGTTGTCGTTGAACATCCCTTGAGGAATTCCTTGTTGGTACTGATAAGTTCCAGTTGGGAATTGACCATATGCACCGGAAACAGGATTTTGACCAAGTTGCATATGAGGACCTACTTGTGGAATATAAGGTGGATTTTGAAGTGCTTGTGAACCATATGGAACATAAGACTGTTGGTGGGGTATCTGGGCCGAATAAGGTTGTTGATACTGGACATTACTTGCTCCAACTGGAATAGATGATTCAGTGGGATTAGGAATACCACTAATAGGTTGACTCACTCCAACCATGTGAGGTTGTGATCCACTCACATGGGTTCCACTTGAGACAAGAGGGATATTTGGAAATTCCCCCCATGCTGTGAATGAGGTGGTGGCACATTTTGTCCACTTGATGGGGAATTGAGGAACTTATAGACGTATAAACCGAAATTGTCAGTTGCACTGGGATTGTAGGTTGGAATGAAAGTAACGGTTGTGTCAAAATAGTCGGTTGAATTAGAACTGAAGTAACGACAATTTGCACAGGGATATGAGAGGTCACATTAGGAATAAATGGACCAGAAGTAGGCATAGCATTCGATGACCAAATTGGATTTTGGTATAACGAAGAAGCACTAGGAGTTCCTGAAACTAGTTGAGCCAAGGTCATATAACCAAGTGGAAGCATAGGCCCACTATTTTCAGGAGGTGGTTGAGATGGAACTCTTCCTACATAAGGAAAACCTTCCAGTGGAAATTCGTATTTAGAATCATTATCAACACTAGGAGTGTGAGTAGTTGAGACTTCTGAAGGACCTCGAGGAGAGGTTGGAAACTCACCTTCTGATGCCATAGGTGGAAACAGTTGGCGAGGGGGAATCTGAGATGATGGAGATAACTCCAAAGGTACACCAGGGGTATTGTATGGACTATAATGTTTTGAGGAGATATCACCAACAGATCAAAAAGTGGATTCAGAGGGAATAAAACAAACCTCTGTGGACTCTCAAGAGTTTCTGGATCATATTCCTGAGATGATGAGTCTTGAGGTGGAGGACGAGAAGCAAGGGGTTGGATACTTGGGACAATTCCAAGTTCAAGACCTTGAGCTTCAAGTGACTGTGAAAGTTCAAGATGAACTCCTTGTGATGACCCTTCAGTATCAGATGATGAAGGGGAATGGTGAGGTGAACGCAATGGTTCAGCCACGATGACTTTCTCTCAAAAGAAAAAGGAGAAGAGATGATTTCATTGAGGGCTTTAAAATTAAAATTTACAAGGAATTACTCAATATGAGGTCAAGAAGCAACTACATGGGTTTGACATATTATCGTTGGCAGTTAATTTTATAACTTAAAACAACAAATAAATCAAAAAGGGTTATACTAGGCAAGAGGGTTTACCAAGTACGTGAACCAAGGACTTGACGTATGGCGCTAATCTCCCTGAATGTTGTGTTTGATGTATCACGTTTACAAGCAGTAGACTCGGTTACCTGTGGCTAAAAGATAGCAACCTAGTGGGG